>OZ002744.1:144490203-145051664 GCA_963924295.1 Dioctria rufipes | reverse complement strand
GTCACGCCAAATTGGCCAAAGTGTCTTACTCAGAAAACGCACACCGGCTAAGCCGGAATGACAGAACAAAAAAAAAAAAACAAGTGAAGGGGAAGTGGGAAAAAATTGGACTGTTTCCTGTTTTTTGAAGGACACTCCGCGAGATACAGTCGACCCGAAACGTAAAATCTGAAGAAAACTTAACACCTCAATAAAATCCAACAAAATCATAAAGTTTTATAAATAGAAAGAAAACTAGTGAAAACCGAAGACGTCAAATTAAATTAATTTACACGGCAGAGATAGCAGAAAGGAGTTACAAAAAAAGGAATCTAAAGGAAAACTAATTATTAAAAGAAAAGAAAAGAGGAATCAGGAAAGGAGTTTGGAAGCAGATCCATCTGGGAAGTCTCATAAACAAATCGCAAAGCGAAAGGAGACCATCCCGCATGGGACGGAGGTTCATAAGGTTTACAAGTTGAGTATATTTGGAATATATTTCTCCACACGTTACGCATTGGAATCCGGATGATAGTTTCCAAACCTTGCGTAATTTTTTTTTATTTTATATTTATAATTTTCAATATGTACCTTTAGTTATATGAACATATATATATTCGATCTAAGTTTGTGGTGTTAGAATATAATCACTACGGCACAAAGTCTTGGCTGGTTGGTGACGGCGAAGTGTTGTCCTTTTGTTTTGAGGCTGATAGGCCACTTGCACGGGAATTGTGGTATTGCTTATTTCGAGTTATAAGAGAACAAATGGACAGTATCATATTAGCTTAATTGCTTTTGTAACCTTAGTTCGCATTGATTAAGTATTTTCGAATTTATTGTGTCACGTTGTTTAATTGCTTTAAATTAATATTGAATAAAGAGAATACCAGTAATATTGAGCGGACGGTATTTCTTTAGCGTTGATAGCATCGTCTTTACAGGTTTCGTGATTTAACCTTCTTCGTGTAAGAGATCACGTGGCGCCCAATTTGTGTGAACCACTTAATCTCAGACTATAGATCCACCCCATCTCCTGGGCTAGCAGATACGCACAGAAGAGGGCGTAACAACATCCGTACTACTACCAATCCAATAATACTTCTGCCGAAGTTTACCTAACGTCTTATCAACGCCGAAGTGTCCCCCGCTTAGAGAATCGTGGACCTGTTGGAGAACAAGTTTTCGAACAGATTTCGGGACCAGGATTTGGTTAATAGTTTCTGACCCTTGACTGATGGTTCGAACGGCGATGCTATTCTCTAGTTTCAGAATAGACCACATTGACCAATACGATTTAATTTCAGGGCTCAGGTTTTTGATGCTATCTTTGTCTGGGCGCTGACCCGTAATCAGCCAACTCCGAATACATCGTAAGGTGGGGTCGTCCTCCTGCTTTTGAACTATATCTTCTTGGGTGGTGACTAGGCGAATTATGATGGTGTCCTTCTCTTCGAGCCGTTGACAATAGTGACAATCAGTCGTGGAACAAGGACGGCGGGACATTGCATCTGCGTTACTGTGACTCTTACCTGGACGGTGCACAATTTCAAAATCATAGGCCTGCATGCGTTCCATCCATCTTGCTACTTGTCCCTCAGGACACCGAAAGTTCATCAACCATCTCAAGGATGCATGGTCTGTTCGAATTGTGAACTTTTTTCCCAGTAAGTAGGGCTGAAAATGTGAGCACGCTTTGACTATTGCAACAAGCTCTTTCCTAGTCACACAGTAGTTTCGCTCCGGGCGACTGAATGTCTTGCTGTGGTATTCCACCACGTGTTCCATCCCGTCCTTAACTTGGGAAAGAATAGCTCCCCAAGCGTGTTGACTGGCGTCTGTGTCCAAGATAAAAGGTAAATTTTCGTCTGGTTGAGTGAGTATAGGCGCACAGGTTAAGCGGTCTTTCAATTCTTCGAACGCTCCTTGACAAGCATCTGACCAGATAAACTTTCGACCTTTCTCCGTGAGCTCTGTTAGCGGCTTCGCAATAGCTGAGAAATTTTTTACAAACCGCCTATAGTAAGCACACAACCCGAGGAATGACTGTATATCTCTTCGTGTTTGCAGTTTGGGCCAACTCTTAACAGCATTCGTTTTGTCGGGATCCGTCGATAATCCAGAGTCACTGATGACGTGTCCCAAGAACTTCACCTCTCTCTGACACAACTGACTCTTTTTCGGTGAAACTTTTAGATTTGCTACTCTTCATCGGGCTAAGACAAGGCGGAGATTTTCTACCATTTGTTCAAACGTGGGGCCATGTACGATGACATCGTCCAAATATACTAGGCATGCCTGAGGTGGGATTCCTTGGAGGACGATTTCCATGAGCCTCTGAAAAGTTGCAGGCCCAAATTGCATAACTGAAAATTCCCACAATCCACTGCCTGTAGTGAACGCGGTCTTTTCGCGGTCTTCTTCTTCCACTTCTACTTGCCAGTAGCCCGACTGTAGATCTAATGTCGAAAACCAAGTTGAACCGGTGAGTGCATCCAGGGTCAGATCAATACGGGGCAGCGGATATGAATCTTTTTTGGTGACTTCATTTAGCCGCCTGTAGTCGACGCAAAATCTAGTCGAGCCATCCCTCTTCTTCACCAGGACGACTGGAGAAGTCCCAGGGCTACTAGATGGATTGATCACGCCTTGGGCTTTCATCTCGTTTACTAGATTTTCCGCTTCCTGACGTTTAGCCAATGGAAGCCGCCTGGGAGGCTGTTTAATCGGTTTGTTGCTGCCCACGTCGATCTGATGCCGCATAATTGTGGTTCGGCCGAGATCAGTTTTGGTTTTCGCAAAGACGTCCTGATGTTCCACGAGTAGCTTTTCCAGTATTATTTTTTGTTGATTATCAAGGTGTATAGTTGTGGGTTCCAGCAATAGGTATAATTCAGGTGGTAGACTTTTCAGGTTAGGTATTACTTCCTCCGACGAACTGACAATGTCTGCATTCACTTCAACCTCTGCTAAAGAGGTATTAGCTTTGAGTTCGATTGGGTTTTCCGTGATGTTAGTTACCCGAAATATCATACTTCCACTATGTGAAAGGCAGACTGCCCGTTCCATCCAGAGAGAAGTGGGAACCTTATTTGGAGATAGAAAAACTTTTTCCTATTCGCCGACCATCGGGTTGAAAAGTGCTACAAGACAGGTTGATTCGGCTGGTAATGTACAATCTTGTATGGTTCTGGCGAAGAGGTCACTCTTTTCTTCCATTATTGCCACGATCTCGTGGGCGATCTGAACAAAGCGTTTCTCTAAGTTAATTGAACAACGGTAACCCGCAAGAAAATCCATTCCAATAATGCAGTAGTCGAATACTTCTGCTACATAGAAGGTATGTGTGGTGGAAAAGCTTTTGATAACTATGCACAGGTCAATGACTCCATCTACGATGCTGGTTTCTCCTGTGACATTCCGAATTTGCGTAAAGGAGGGTTTGAGACAAGAACGGTTCCGCAAACGAGCGAGTATTCTTCGATTAAGTATGGAATGTGTAGCTCCGGTGTCCACAATCATGTGGCAGACAAGTCCTTCAATTTTACCTTCTATCTTGATTGTACTACAAATCGTTCCCTGACTCACAGTTATTATGGTTGGAGGTGGTAGCCTCGAAGCTGGCGATCTCGTGGTGTTCAGCGTTTCCACGTTACCTAGAGATATCGGTGTGGCGGGGATTGGGGTCCTATTTTCTGGTGTATGATGGGTGATTGATGTGTGAGTGTTTTGTGTAGGGTGGTTTGTATGTGTGTTAATGGAAGGTGGGCGGTGTGTTAGTGAGTGTTTTGTGAAGGTGTTAGTGGGAGGAGGAGGGTTCATTAGTGTGTTAGTGGGAAGTGGGTGGTTTGTTAAGATGTTAGTGGGAAGTGGGTGGCTTGTCAGGGGATTAATGCGAAGTGGGCGGAAGATTAGTGTGTTAGTGGGAATTGGATTGTTTGTTAGGGGATTAGTGGGAAGTGAGCGGGAGCTTAGTGGGTTAGCGCGGAAGGAGGAATTGTTTAATGTGTTAGTAGGAAGTGGATGGTTTTTTAGGTTGATTGGGGGTGGTGTGTTAGTGGGAAGAGAGGAGTGTAGTAACGTGTTAGTGTTTGGGGTGTGCTGGATTTTACGTGTGCTGGTACTGGGTGTAAGTGTGGTTATGGGTGTATTGGTGTTTGTGGTATTTGCGACTATTTTGGTAAGGGATGTTAGTTCTAGAAGGCTAGTTATTAAAGGACAGTTGGTACTTATGCGGCCAGGGACGTGCTTGCGGACTGTACGTGTAGCGTTCGTGAAGTATGCTGGTTTCTGCTCCCCGAAATCAGCGGACTTGTGTTTAAGTTTTCCTTGGGGTTAGATGGATCGATGTTCGTACTATTTTCTCTCTTTCCGGAGGACTGCTGTCTTTGTGTTAGCTGCGAGCTCGAGTGAGGTGTGACTCGTGAGAACTGAACTGCTTCAGGAGATCCCACTATATTCTTTTCTAGCTCAACAGGTACCAGACGGATATTAATAGCTCTGCTTGTAGGACGCCCTTCTATCACGTCGAATTCTACACGATTTCCAGGAGCTAATTCGGCTTCTGGATTCACAATCGGGTTCTGGAAATTTGCGAAGTGGAAGAAGACATCTACCTGAGTCTCATCACGCACAATAAAACCGTACCTGCGTCGTAAGTCGCACCTGCGGATAATTCCCGTGACATCTCGGGCTAGCAAATTGATTTTGGGAGAGGTGTTGGTTGAGTTAGGAGCTAGTGGATTGGATTGAGCTAGCTGCGGCTCCCTCACGCTAACTCGCTGGCGTTTCCAGGCGACATCCGTGCTAAATTTCTTCCCATCGGTTCTCTTCTGAAGTCCGGCGGTTCTCGTGGTGGCGGTCTAGTATTGATTGTTGCAGCAGCGACTCTTATATTTCGTCTCGCAGCCCTTGTAGCTCGATGATTTGCTTCGATTCGAAATGCTGTTTGTACTGCATCTTGCAGCGTAGGCGGATTGAAATCTCGAACCCTCTCCTGCACGTCTAAGTTATAAATTCCATCTAGGAAATGTTCCAAAGCGATCTGGTCTCGGGTATCCTCTGGACACGATGGAAATTTGAGCCTGGTCAGCCGTAAAAGTTCCGTGGAAAATTCCGAAAAACTCTCCCCGTTCTTTTGAAATCTTGTGCTGTTTGACCAACTGATTGACTATACTCCGCGCCAAACTGCATGGAAAGCGAATTCCTCGCCTTAGTATACGATCTACGAGCCTCCTGACTTAATGTCTCATAAATACCCAAAGCCCGGCCTCGTAGAGATGCAGCTAAATATAAAGCTTTGGTACCATCATCCCAACCATTAGTTTCTGCGATTGCCTCGAAATGTATCTCATAGTGGTTCCAAGGGGCTTTTCCCTCGTACTCCGTCGGTGAAAGCGTTGGCTTCCTTAACTGTCCGTCCTTCTTTCCCGGCTGTGCGCCGCATGATGTAGGTGCCTCTTTTGATGGTTTTGGCCCCACAGGGCTAGGACATGCACCCACGGGTGCGTTTACTGCAGTCGACGGATTCTCGCCACAGTCTGAATTTTCCTTGGGGGTTCTAGTTGGAGACGGTGTTGAATGACCACTCGGTGGCGGATGCCCAGTCACCTTGTCAGAGGTTGGTGCTTTCGGTGTGACCTCAGTTTCGTCCATGACTTTATGTGCGAACGCAGAGGCGCTCAGGACGGACATATCGGACACCTGCCTTCGTAACGTGCCCAACTCTTCTCTAAAAACGTATTCTCTCCCTTTAGAGTTTTCATTTCGTTGCCGAATTCTGCCATTGAACTTGACTGTGCGCTGACTTTGTCGTCCAACTCTTCGAGTATTCGCAGAATCTTCTCGAGCTGTTCCTCTGCCATGTTGGTCGATCGCTACTCCCTTCCTCGTCCGAATGTTCACGTGGAATAGAGTCGAATGCAGAAACCCGAGACAATAGACTGCGTACTTTATAGAACCCGAGTCACAAATAGCGGAAATATTTCCTTTCCTTTCCGGTTAGGATTTCAAGTCGTTGACAATCAACCGCGGAAAATTTGGAAAATATTTCGTGAACTATGTATGGCCTCGGCAAAATATCGGAGATATTTCTTACTTTTCCCTTTAGGGATCCCAGTCGTTGATACTCTGACGTGGAGAATTTACGAAATATTTCGTGTACCGTACTTCCAGTAGGAGTTCCGAGTCAACCTCTCAATTTTATTTACAAGGTAGAACTGGAGAAATTATTTAGGAATGGTGTGAAACGCTTCACGTATCTCTGATAAAAGTCAAAAGGCCGGGCTGTTGCTTACCCGTTAATGAAAGCTCTGAATGGTTGATGGGCAGACTTAGAACTTCCGCAAGTCGTATGGGTCCTACTAATCGCCGGTTAGCAGACGTAAGATGAGTCTAGAAAATATTTGAAACTTTATAATGAGTTGAGGGGCGAAAGTCAGACGGATATTACAGATATTTGACACTTTGTATAGAAAACAGCTATAGAAATTCTTTAGTCTTCTGCGGACCGTCGCTCACAAAATCCAAAGCAAACTTAGAAAACCTTTTGTCTTCGGTAGACCATCGATGAGCAAATATATAGCAAATTTGCGAATATGGGAAATTAATTATCCCTTTATAGCTCGATAATTATCTACTATAGAACCAATGTGGAACTCTCCCGTACTTTATAAATCGTTGATAGTCCACTCTTGAACCAATGTAAAAGTGTTTAGCAGCTGATAGTTTGCTTCTTGGCAGATATGGTACGGAAATTTCCTGTACTTTACAAACCGTTGATAGTTCACCACTGAACAAATATAAGAGTAATTTACAATTGGTTGCTCGCTGGTCAGCAAATAGTAAAATTCAGAAAGTGTCAAACCAAACTAAGATCTTTTGTCTTTTGTATCCCGTCGATTTGCAAATATAAAGCTTAGCACTTAATTGGCACGGTAGCAACCGTTCGCTAGCAAATATAAGAAGATTTTGGGCGATATTTGGTAGTTTGTCCTTTCACGCCAAATATAGAAAATTTACCATTCAATTTGCAGGTTAGAAAATTTAAGAAAAGATTTAGACGATATTCTGTAATTTGTACTTGTTTCCTGCCAAATATAGGGGCTTTAGCATTTAGTTTGTACTATAGCGGACGTTAGTTAGCAAATATAAAGAAAACTTTAGACGAGGTCTTGTAGTTTGAACTTGTTTCGTGCCAAATATAGAAAATTTAGCATTTAATGTGCCCGATAGCAGACGCTGGTTACCAAATATAATAAAATTTAAGATGCTATTTTGTCGTTTGTACTTGCTTCTTGCCAAATATAGAGAATTTCGTATTTGATTCGTACTATAGCAGATGTTACTTAACAAATTTAAGAAAATTTAAGACGATAGTTTGTAGTTTGAATTTGTTTCGTGCCACATCTAGAAAATTTAGCATTTAATTTGCACTATAGCGGACGCTAGTTAGCAAATATAAAAGATTTAAGACGATATTTTGTGGTTTCAACTTTTTTCATGCCAAATATAGAAAATTTAGCATTTAATTTGCACTATAGCAGATGTTACTTAGCAAATATAAAAGATTTAGGACGATATTTTGTTGTTTCAACTTGTTTTATGCCAAATATAGAAAATTTAGTATTTAATTTGCACTATAGCGGACGTTACTCAGCAAATATAAAAAGAATTAAGACGATATTTTGTTGTTTCAACTTGTTTCGTGCCAAATATAGAAAATTTAGCATTTAATTTGTGCTATAGCGGATGTTACTTAGCAAATATAAAAAGAATTAAGACGATATTTTGTTGTTTCAACTTGTTTCGTGCCAAATATAGAAAATTTAGCATTTAATTTGCACTATAGCAGACGCTAGTTAGCAAATATAAAAAGAATTAAGACCATATTTTGCTGTTTCAACTTGTTTCGTGCCAAATATAGAAAATTTAGCATTTAATTTGTACTATAGCGGATGTTACTTAGCAAATATAAAAAGAATTAAGACGATATTTTGTTGTTTCAACTTGTTTCGTGCCAAATATAGAAAATTTAGCATTTAATTTGCACTATAGCAGACGCTAGTTAGCAAATATAAACAGAATTAAGACGATATTTTGTTGTTCATAAATTATCAAATGTAAGCGATTTGGAAAGCGTTCTGTACTTCTCCAATCGCATATTAGCAAATATAAAAATGTTTAACCAAATATAGCGAGCAATGCTTGGTGCTTTAGTAGGTCTTCAATAGCCAAGTAAAAAGAAAAAAATATCGAACTTATTTGCACTTTATGTGTTGTTAATAAATTATCAATTGTACAGCGATATGGAAAGCGTTCTGTACTTCTCCAATCGCGTATTAGCAAGTATACAAATTTTTAACCAAGTATAGAAAGCAATGCTTGGCGCTTTAGTAGTTCTTCAATAGCCAAGCAGAAAAAAAAATATCGAACTTATTTGCACTTGATGTGTTGTTAATAAATTATCAATTGTAAAGCGATATGGAAAGCGTTCTGTACTTCTCCAATCGCGTATTAGCAAGTATACAAATTTTTAACCAAGTATAGAAAGCAATGCTTGGCGCTCTAATAGTTCTTCAATAGCCAAGTAGAAAAAAAATATCAAACTTATTTGTTGTTCATAAATTAACAAATGCAAAGCGATATGGAAAGCGTTCTGCCCTTCTCCAATCGCGTATTAGCAAATATAAAATTTTTTAACCAAGTATAGAAAGCAATGCTTGACGTGTTAGTAATTCTTCAATAGCCAAGTAGAAAAAAAAAATATCGAACTTATCTGTTGTTCATAAATTATCAAATGTAAAGCGACATGGAAAGCCTTCTGCCCTTCTCCAATCGCGTATTAGCAAATATAAAATTTTTTAACCAAGTATAGAAAGCAATGCTTGGTGCTCTAGTAGTTCTTCAATAGCCAAGTAAAAAAAAAATATCGAACTTATTTGTTGTTCATAAATTATCAAATGTAAAGCGATATGGAAAGCGTTCTGCCCTTCTCCAATCGCGTATTAGCAAATATAAAATTTTTTAACCAAGTATAGAAAGCAATGCTTGACGTGTTAGTAATTCTTCAATAGCCAAGTTGAAAAAAAAAATATCGAACTTATCTGTTGTTCATAAATTATCAAATGTAAAGCGATATGGAAAGCGTTCTGTACTGCTCCAATCGCGTATTAGCAAATATAAAAAAAATGTTAACCAAATATAGAAAGCAATGCTTGGCGCTTTAGTAATTCTTCACTTGCAAAATTGAACCCAAATGGCAAAAATTCTTTGCTCTTTATCTTCTGTTTGGCAAATAAGAAATCAATCAATTTTTTTTTTAAATGGTTTCGTGAATTGCAAGTAGTTAGCTACCTAAGAAAATTTTCAAAAGTAATGCAAAAGCAAAAAAAACTAAAAGCTAAAGAAAAATACGCTTATTAAACTGTCACACAACTTATTTACCTTAATTTCTATTACTGTCTAAAATCGAAGAACACACTTATTGAGACTTCTGCCTTCGTCGAATACCAACAATTGGCGGCCAGGTTTTGTTGGTACGATGCTGCTGCTCGTGAACTGAGTGAGAGATAGTGGGGTCCCCTTTACGAGGTTGAAGCGTACCCCACACCTGACACCAAATGTTACAATATTTCCTTCTTGCGTCCTCAAGCGAAAATTACCAAATATTCCTGGATGATAGTTTGTTACAGTTTCCGCCCCAAATTCGGGCAGGCTTAGAGAACACGTAGTCAGGCTGCTGTAAATTATTTAGAAGTCGACGCTTTGGTTTGGGCGGCGGCGGTTGCCGTTACGGAATCCGTTACTTGGAGTACGTCCACTTAGCCGAGCGTTACAAGCGGAGTGCAAGTTGGTAGGGGTGTTCGTGGTGAACACGCCAGCGAATACTTTAAGAATAAATCTGGGTTACCTGGGCCCCTTTAGGATTACTGTACTGTCGGTTCTCCGTTTGTTTCCCTTCTTCTCTTCTTCCTGAGGTATTTGGTTGGACCGGGGTGTAAAGTAAAAGCAAACTATTAGGTGAACTTATCGGTTTTATTTTTACCAGAAAAAAACTTGGTATTTTGCTCTACAAGTGTTAACAAAATTTTTATTTCGTTTCTTTGGTGCTTTCTAGAACAGAGCCAAACTTAATATGGCGGCTTTCACACAACTTTTCTATCTTCACTTTCAATCTGATCGCTTACAATTTTTCCCGAGTGGCGCTACGTACTTCGCTGCTTAACTATCCTAACCTTAACTAGTGGCATCTACATCTCAAAGTTCCCTTCCTTTGGAATTCACTTTGATCATTTTTTACTTCTACAAGTTTCTTAGTGATATTTAGTTAACAGTTTATTTTTTATAAGTTTGGTACTAATTTTTAGTTGACATTTGGTTTTGAAATTGTTTTTTGCAAGCTCCTAATTTTACAAGTTCTTTACTCCTATTTAGTTAACAGTTCATTTTACAATTCATTTTCACTATTTTTCTAATTTTATAAGTTCTTTACTCCTATTTAGTTAACAGTTCATTTTGCAATTCATTCTCGCCATTTTTCCAAATTTATAAGTTTGTTACTAATCTTTGGTTAACCTTTTGGTTCCGATACTTGCTAAACTTTTTATCTGTAGTTGTAATTTAATGGGTGTCGAATTATTCAGCGGCCTTGATTTTCCAATATTGGCTAAGAATCTTTATTCGTGTTTTTATTTCAGGGAATATCAGATTATTTAATGCTTTTCTTTTCTAATCTTGGCTAAAACTTTATTTGTGCTTTTATTTCAGGAAATGTCAGATTATTCAATGCTTTCTTTTCTAATCTTGGCTAACACTTTATTTGTGCTTTTATTTCAGGAAATGTCAGATTATTCAATGCTTTCTTTTCTAATCTTGGCTAACACTTTATTTGTGCTTTTATTTCAGGAAATGTCAGATTATTCAATGCTTTCTTTTCTAATCTTGGCTAACACTTTATTTGTGCTTTTATTTCAGGAAATGTCAGATTATTCAATGCTTTTCTTTTCTAATCTTGGCCAAAACTTTATTTGTGCTTTTATTTCAGGAAATGTCAGATTATTCAATGGACCGACGTACACGTTGCCGCGTATTATCACTTTTCAGTGATGAGAGACACTAAGGCAAATGACGCTGCAGCGCGTACGCCCGAGCAATGAGTGTCAGCTCATTGATTGGTTTTGTTTTCTATACCAGCCGGATTAGCTTGCCCTGAATTTTAGTAGATTTTCGGACTTCACAGAATTAGTGAGATGGCATTAGCGAGAGAAATGTTGAATTTTCTTTTTCTTGTGACGCGCGTCACGGGCGCAGAGCTTGCGAGGCCTGCGAGGTTTCTTGTGGATGGACTAGGTGTCGCGCGGAATTGTGGAAATCGAATTGAGTTCAATGCCTATCTCCGTGTGGTCAGCTGACTGAAATGTCACGTCTGATTAAGTGATCAAATTTATTGTTTTGATTATCAGGAAATGATTGGTCACGAAATTTAGCATGCATTGCTGTTGCAAAGCAACTCACTTTTGAAATAATAAAGTTTCCGGAGGAATCAGAATCGGATTCATTGGAATGGCATCAACTTGAAGAAATTTCTCATGGAAGTCGTTGCCATGCCATTAGTAGAGATTTCTCTAGCTGTTCACCCGAAAATTGTCATCTTATGTGCTGTTGGTGCTGATTTTATTTTATGAATATTTCGCAATGAAGGATTGTGATACTGTTCAGCAATTCAGAGGACATTCAGGCTATGTAATTCATGTTGTCTGGGAACCGGGAGGTGAGTTTTTCTTTTCGTGATTCTGTTACAATATTTACTCTATTTTATTCGTTTCTTATTTAATTATATATATATCTAATTTGACAAATAGACGTTTATACCTCGTGGTAATTTCATGAATGATCCTTTAAATAGGAAATAGTTTAGATTCATCCTTAGCGAACGATGACACGAAGAAGAGAGTCACGCTAATGTGCAATGACAAGAATGACATTGCACAGGGTAATGAGCAATCATATGATCGGGAAACATACAAAAATTGAAATAGCGTTCAGCTAGAAAACAAAAATCTGACGTATAGTAATAGAATAGTTTCAACATTGTACACTGAAGATGTACACAATCAAGCAAACTGAACGTTTGCTAGCGTAGAAAACTTCTGATGAGCTCCGTGGCTGGAACGAAATTGGTTAAGTAATGCCAAAAAGGGGCCTACACCGCCATTTCCCCTTAATTAAACTCCAATTTTTTTTTTTGTTAGACCATAGTATCTCACAACATAGTAAAAATTTGTATCAAGACCTATCGGGGTGTCCTACTACGGGACTCATCTACCTGCTGCTTTGATCATATCCGTGACTGTGAAGCTGGTGGTCGACTCGATTGCGTAAAACTGCTTGACTATGGGTAAAAACTCCAGTAGAGAAAACAGAGTAAGAACTATGATGAACATACTGAATGGCAGTGTGGCGGGCCTTAATGTCTGCTATTTGAATGCTAGGAGCCTCAGGTCGAAAATGGATGCGTAACGAGAGATGTTCTCGGGGACGGACTTACATGCGATTCTGATCAGTGAGTCATGGCTTACACCAGGTATCCCTTCAATACCTGGTTCTAAACTTTTGCGTTGTGACAGGGAGGGGAGAGTTGGGGGAGGCGCTGAAATTTATATTCGGGAAAGCTTTAAAGCCAAGATATTATGCCACTCCCGTGATAGTGCACTGGAGTATATTTGTGTGGAGGTAGATACGGAGCTTGATAAATGCGTTCTATGCTCAGTCTACTGTCCGCCAAAGTTATTTCATCCCGATAGTGTAGGCACATTCGATGTCTATCTGTCAGCTCTATCTCATGTGTACTCTCACATTATTGTTGCTGGCGACTTTATCGTTAATATCCTCCGTAATGGCAATCAATCCGACACATTCCAATTTTTCATCCAATCTTTACATCTCAGAGTAATTAATTCCTCCCCCACATATTTCAATACTGAGTCGCCTTCTCAGTTAGATCTTTTACTCACCACCGACCCCTCATGTATAATACACCATTCGCAACAATCCCCCCCTGCAATTCTTGATCACGACATCCTATACCTTAAGTATAATTTACCTATTCCATCTCAATCAACTCCTTTTCGCCTTATTAAATATCGCAATTTCAAATCTATAAATACCGATTGCTTATTTGAGGAATGCAGTAATATAGACTGGAATGTAATTTTGGAGCAGAACGCTAGTACACCGGTACGCGCTCTAGACCAACAAGTACTCGCTTTCAATGAAGTGCTATCATTCTTACTAAATAAATATGCCCCCATTCAGAATAAACGTATAAAAATAAAAGGTTGTCCCTGGTTCTCACCTGAGATAAAGAAATTAATCTGTGAACGCGATTTTTTATATCAGCAGTATAGAAGAATTAAAACTCCCACCAACCTGTCTTTATATAAAAAGTCTCGTAATCTTGTAAACAAAAAAGTGAGAGATGCAAAGTCTTTATATTATACTTGCAAGTTAGATTGCAGGGTCCCCCCAAAGAAGCTTTGGAGTGTCTTACGTGACTCAGGAGTTAATGGTGGTGATGGCTCAGTATGTGACCTTGACGCAGATGAGCTGAATAAGTTCTTTACTGCTACTACCTGTAATGGGTGTTTTATCAGCGCTTCGCCATCCTCTCTGAACACTCCTACCGCTCACTCAGGATCCGAGTTCAGTTTTCGTTGCGTTGATGAGATTGAGGCCGCCACAGCTGTCTTATCTATCCAATCCGATGCTATTGGACCCGATGGAATCCCACCGCGATTCGTGAAACTTATCTTACCATTCATTATTGGTCCTATTACAAAGATGTTCAATAGCTGCTTAACGTTCAGCGAATTTCCCTCTCTATGGAAGGAAGCGCTAGTGGTTCCAATCGTTAAAAATTCCACTCTTAGCGACGTCAAAGACTTCAGACCTATAAGCTTACTATGTTTTCTAGCGAAGGCACTAGAAAAAATCATGGCAAATCAAATATCCGAGTACCTGGATCGAATGAATTCCCTAACTCTAACTCGATTTCACGAAAGCTTTCGATAGCATTGATCACAAGAAACTTCTTAACAAGCTGAAGAGCCTTTTTGGATTCGGCTCGCCGGCACTGAAATTAATTGGAAGCTTTTTGGAGAAACGCTCACAACTAGTTAAAGTGAACGAAGCTGTTTCCTCTAGGCTATCTTTGTCTGTCGGAGTCCCACAAGGGTCAATGCTGGGACCTCTGCTCTTCAGCCTTTTTATTAATGATTTGCCAACTGTTATAGGAAATAGCTCCATTCATCTGTACGCTGATGACGTGCAAATATATCTTGATCGTCCCATGGGGCTCTTAGAGGACTGTGTTAGCAGAATTAACGAAGATCTTCGTAATATATTAAAATGGTCAAACGACAATAATTTAAAGCTCAACCCCAAAAAATCTCAAGCGCTAGTGGTAAGCAAAGGAAGCTGCGATCCCACCAATTTTCCCCCGATAGAGTTCGATCGCACCACTATACCATATGTACAGAAAGTTAAAAACTTAGGCATTGTGTTAAATTCACAAAAGGACTGTTGCGACCATATCAAAATGAAACTAGGTAAGATATATGGGGTACTTCGCCGACTTTGGTTGTATGCTGACCAGCTCCCCACAATCCTGCGTATAAGATTGGTGAGGACACTGATACTCCCGCATCTGTCACATGGTTCCAATATTTTCCCAAGACTCGACTCACGGTGTAGGCGTAAGCTCGAAGTTGCCTTCAATGATTCCATTAGGTTCGCATTCAGGCTTCGTAGATATGATCACATTTCTCCCTTTCGACACCGAATCCTAGATTGCTCTTTGGAAACATATTTACAACGCAGAGCATTACTTTTTCTGTTCAACTTACTGAACACACGTAAACCAGCATACCTATACGAATTTATAAATTTTTTGTATAGTGATAGACGTAATGACTTGCTACTGCCTCGCTTCAAATATCTGGTTTTGAAATCTTCTTACTTTGTATATACTGTTCGCATTTGGAACGCTCTCCCAGTTTCAATCCAGCGAGCGAGCTCGGCCACTTCCTTTAAACGGTTACTCTGGCAGCACACATCATTAGGGTGATGACACCCAGATTAATTGTTATTATTATAGTCGGTTGACTGCATATGCTTTAGGATTTTCTTTATATTTAGTTATCTTTAGTCTTAATATTTAGTTCTTTTGCATTTGTTATTATATTAGAAATAGTATTATGGATGTTATTAAGTATCTATATAATTATTATTTTCTTTTTCCTCTTAATTTCTATTACCATCACTTGTTATATGCTCAAACTCACGAAATATTTTTTTTTATTCTAGTTAGTGTTGAAAAATGTTAGTTTAAGTAGTACTAATGAAAAGACTTTTGTCTTATTGTACTCTTCTTAAATAAATACTTACTTACTTACTTAAGCCAGCAACACCCCATAAGGATGGCAGCAAGACCATAACAAAACTAACAAACTAACCAGGACATGTAACTGCATGAAACACAGCACAAAAAAACACGAACACATCATCTACACCACTTAATGGAAGGTTTTTCTAGTACCTCACTTAAGCACTACGGTGGGTAAACTAAGTGAATTGCGGCGCTGGACAAGTGGTACCCAACCTGCCGTACAACGTTTCGTCATGCTGCTCCGCGAAAGCTTCATGGACACAGATGACATAAAAACCAGCACTTACATTTTGTTGCAAAATTTAATAATTTCTTAGCTCCTAGAAAAGAGCGGTATCGAATCTGGCACTAATCAGGAGCTTTTGACATAGCTTATAATCCGTTTCATGGCTGAATCTTTAGATAAGCTTTCATCATTGCTGCCAATGGATAAATTAAACACTACAAGATCAGTATGGCAGGGATTGGATGATGACACTATCAAACTTCTTACACGCAATGGTGTCTTCCCATATGATTTTATTGATGACTGGGATAAATTGGATTTCCGGAACTTGCCAACACAGCGTTCTACAATAAACTGACTGACAGTGCTATATCTCCAGAGGACTATAATCATGCCGAAGAGGTCTGTCAAAAATTTGAAATACAAACACTTGGTGAATATTCAGATCTATACCTTAAGACTGATGTTCTCCTATTGGCCGATGTGTTTGAGAACTTTCGAGAAGTGTGCATGAAGACATACAATTTAGATCCAGCACATTATTACACCATGACAGGCCTAACATGGGATGCAATGCTAAAATACACTAATGTGAAATTAGAGCTGATAACCGACGTAGATATACTGCTATTCATAGAGAGAGGCAGTCGAGGTGGTATAAGTCAATGTTCGAACAGATATGATGTGAATAACCTTTATGGATGGGCCATGTCACAGTATTTACCAACCGGAGGATTCAAATGGGTTGATGTTCCCAATATTTACGTTTCCGAAATTCCTGATGGTTCTCCAACTGGATGCATATTCCAAGTCGACTTGGATTATCCTGAACATCTACATGATAAGCATAAGGACTTACCGTTTTGCTCTAAGCATGCAGCACTACCTGGAGCAAAATTAGAAAAGCTTCTGACAATATTACATCCAAAAATTAAATATGTTATACATTACCGAAACTTGAAACAATTCTTATCACATGGACTCATCCTGAAAAAAGTGCACCGGGTTCTTCAATTCGACCAATCAGCTTGGCTTAAACCATATATTGACTTAAATACTACCAAACGGAGCAGGTTACAAGCGATCATGAGAAGGGCAGCTATAAAAAGATGAATAATGCAGCTTTTGGTAAGACCATGGAAAATGTGCGCAAGTACAGCGATATCAAGCTTTGCGTAAAGTGGTAAGGTCGCTATGGTGCAAAAGCTAGGATTGCGGCACCCAACTTTCACAGTGCAACGATATTGATGAGAATTTAGTTGCTGTGGAATTAAGGCGACTCAAAATCTTATTCAATAAGCCTCTCTGTAATGGAATGGCAGTTATGAAAATTTCAAAGGTATGCCTCTACGATTTCCACTACAGTTTTATGCAGCGCCAATTTGGAGATAAATATAAAGTTATGTATACAAATACAGATTCTCTAATATATGAACTTGAAGAGAAAAATCCATATGAGTTCATGGCTGAAAATATAAATAAATTTGATACAAGTGATTACCCAGAAGATAACCAGTACGATTTACCGCTCATGAATAAAAAGATTCCTGGTCTAATGAAAGATGAGCTGAATGGGAAAATCGTGAGCGAATTTGTTGGCTTGCGCTCGAGAACGTACAGTCTGCGAATAAACGACGGTAAAACTGTAAAGAAAGCAAAAGGAGTAAAGGTTAATGTAGTGCAGAAGAATATCAATTTCGAAGACAACGACGAATGCTTGAATAACAAGCGAATATTAACTGCTAATCAGAGCTCCATACTATCCCATAAGCATAGCGTGTACACTGTCAGTCAAAAGAAGATCGCATTGAGTCCTTATGATAATAAGCGACATATTATGAGCGGAACGACGGATACTCTACCATGGGGGCATTACTCCATTTCATCAGATCAACAAGTGGCAACCGCAGAAATAATCTAAGTCGAGTGTAAATAATAAATCTATTATAGCTTTAGTTTCATTTATTAAAGTAATTTGCATTATAGCTACATGTATAAAGTATTATAATTATAAATTTATTTTAAATTGTTAAATGTTTTTTTTTTTTAAGAAATTATAAAACATCTTTGTTATTAATCCAGGAATTGTGTTTTGATGAAAATCTGACCCCTTTTGCGTTATCTCCACTCTTCTTTAAGATTTTCTCAACGAGATATAGGTTTGGGTGTTTAACTTTCAGCAGCTCCAATTCATAAAAGCCTCCTGGGATTGGATTTTCTTGATAATCTTCCAGCCGATATGTGATGGGGTTTGTGTTTTGAACTTTAATAATTTTAAAAATCTCAGCTGTCCAGTTTGGTGTATAGCCTTTCTCAAATATATGCGTACAAAATCCCCAACTTTATACTTTGCAGGAACAACAATTTTTATATGTGTATTTTTTCTTGAGCGGATAACTCTTTTGCCTCTCCGCGTTGTATATGAGTAAGGTGTATCACCTGTACTCCTGATGAATGGTGCAGTAAGTGCAACACTTAAGCACCGCAGAAAGAAGATTTTTTGATTTTCAAATAAAAACACCCTCTTTGTTGAAGATTTACTTTTTTACTCAAAAAACTCTATTCAAAAATCAGTTATTTATACATATTTGTGACAAGACAATAAAAAGACAAAAAAAAGAAAATATTTAAAACAAAGTAAAAATTTCTCAGGCATTAAGCTGACCGAGCATTTTATATTCATGAAAAAGACATCGAATTCTATCGCGTAAATGCGACACTGAGGGCATCGCATTTCGTCTGGTTGCAACGACATGCCGTGTATGGCGTGAGAACGATTCTTTTCAGAATTTTCCTGATGACGATGAAATTCTTTATCGGAGTGAGCTGCTTGGGAATTATTAACATCCTCCCGCGCCTTGACCAGCTCCTGGGCAAAGTTCTTGGCTGACGAGTTCCGGATCTATTTCGAATTGTCTTGCCACCAAGGTCCGTTGGGCTGGAATTGGTGCATTTCTTGGTGAATTATGTGTACTTCTTCTGCATTTTATGTACAGCAAAACTGATGCGATGGTGATTGTCAGCAGGAGTGCGGTGTATCCCAAGGTAAAATGGTGTACGTCATTAGTATGAATTTCTTCGGGTAGTATTTCATTTCTTTTGAGTTCCTGGATCTGCTTCTGTATGTCTTCTATTTCTTCCCGTTTGTAATGATGTTCCTTGGATCTTGGAAGCTTGAGAGTAGATGCAGAGCCTTCTGGGTATATGAAATCGGTAAGATTTTGTGTGGGATTGAACGATGATTTCAGTGTATGTGGATAGGTGTTGTGGGCTTGCAGGGTTAAATAATCATGCCTAATTTCGCAATTGGTTTCCATGCTCAGAATTCCTGCACCTTGTAGTACCTGTTGAACGGTGTTGGTGTGACAGACGACAGTGATGCTGGTGTTTCCTTTCACGGAATAAATCCATTTATTTGGATTATAGAGCTGAATCCATTTGGGGAGGTTTTCCGCATTAATTAGATCGCAACTGCTGGATGGTTGCGCGTATGTAAGGAAGCTCATTTCACAGGAGCTGACATTGGCCCCTCTTCGATACATTGGATGGTTTTGAATGCACATGTGCTGTGACTCTCCAATGGTTTGACACAGATGAAATTCCTGGTTGTTGAGCGGATAATATTTGTCTTTGTGCAGATTGACGACCAGAAATTCAGCTGATGGTTTAATAGCTACAAAACTGCCATTGATTATTACTGGAACTGGAATGATGCGATATAGTTCAAACTCCTCAAAGGTAAACAAGGGGAGCTTTACCCGAAATATCACATATTTTTTTGTTGCTCGACCTTCGACCTTCATGAGATTATAAAGCTGAAGTAGATTATCTGTTTTTGTGGGTAATCTGATTGTTGATGGTAAGTGATCTTTTATTGTATTTAATTCTTCCTTTAGCTGTCGCGGAGACAATAGCTGGGGGTTGATTTTCCCGAGATGAGTGTCAGTCAGTACATTCAAAATTGCTGTTTGAGCTCGTTGGTATTTCATAGTCATCAACGTTATCTGCAAAGCCCAAGTGGAAAATGTTTCAGCCACTTTCCGCTGGTATATCTCTTCTGTAATATTGTTGAGTTGGGTGGTTATGAGCATTATGTGATTCTTGATGGTCTCTAAGTGGCTAGTCATGCTTTCCTGATCATGTTTTAATACGTTCACAGTGGAGTCTATCACAGATGTTTGATTTTTGATCAACTGCAGTAAGTGATTTTCATTGGTTCTTATTTGGTCGATGGTTGTTGATAATTTTTCGGCATATTCTGAATCTAGGATCCCAAACAGTGCTCCTGCTATGTTGCCGATTATGTTAAGTGGGGCTCGCCTTGGTCTCTTTGATGAGGAGATTTGAAGTAGCTCATTACTGTGGGCGAGCTCTTCCTTCAATGAGACGAGTTGATCGGTGATCAGAGAACAGTAGCTTGCATTTTTGAGCATACTACATATATGTTGCAGGTTACCTATTCCAGTGCTAATTGCGTCAGCCTCCTTCCAATATCCTACCATGTTGTAGTACACTATAAGGGACCACTCACTGCTGACCAAGTTAGCAGAACCGAGATTCTCAAAATATATCCCCGCTTGTGATTTGAATGGAATAATCTGAGCTAAGGGATTTCCAAGAATAGGCATGATTAAACATGTCAGTAAGAGCATACTTGTAACTGGACTTGAAGATGCTCGAAGTTTTCTTCTTTTAGAGCGGTTGTCTGGATTGTTGGTCGTGTCGGAAGTAGTGTCATCGCTTCGAGAGGTGCCAGGTCCTCCGTCTCTTCGATTGGTAGTGGAGCTAATTTGTGAATTGGCCGTCTCATCATACCAGAAGTCGTTCGGACATCGGCGACTCGTACCAATCCGTCTTCTCCTTGTATGGTCTTCTCAATTTTTCCGAGCTGCCATCTCAAGGGAGGCAAGTTGTCGTCCTTAATTAGAACCATCATTCCTGGTTTGGCATTTTTGCTTTCTTGCTTCCACTTGTGCCTTTGTTGAAGTTCGCTGAGGTATTCGGTTGACCAGCGTCGCCAGAACTCATGTTTAATGTGCGACACCAGTTTCCACCTTCTAACTAGACTTATATGTGGTGGGACTGCGCCTGGATCAACTACTGCAGTAGTTGGCTCACGTATTAGAAAATGACCTGGGGTTAAGGCTGCTAAGTCATTTGGATTGGTGGATAATGGTGTCAACGGTCTAGAATTGAGAATAGCCTCAATTTCAGCTGTAACGGTTGATAGTTCTTCGAAGGTGAGTGCAGCTGATGCTACCGATCTTTGGAGCAAAAACTTCGCTGATTTCACTGCGGCTTCCCATAAGCCCCCGAAGTGTGGGGCTCGGGGGGGGATGAAATGGAAGTCCGTTCCTCTTGTTTGACAAAATTCAGAAATTTTGTTTGTTGACTCTGGAGCATATATAGATTGCTGAAGCTCCAGAAGTTGATTTTTGGCGCCATGAAAGTTTGTGGCATTATCACAGTAGAGATTTCGGCAATTTCCTCTTCTTGCGACGAAACGTTTGAGTGCTCCTATGAACCCCTCTGTGGTAAGATCACTGGCAACCTCAAGATGGATGGCCTTCGTGGCGAAACAACAAAACACAGCTATGTAGGACTTCTGTGGACGTTTCCCTCGTAACTTAAAGTGAGTTTGTATTGGCCCACAGAAATCTACGCCGGCATTGACAAATGGTCTCGCAGGCTGGACTCTGGTTGTTGGTAGGTTGCCCATGAGTTGGGTCATCAGCTTTGGTTTCACCTTGTTGCAGCGGACACAGTGTTGTACAATTGATCTTGCGATGTTCTTTCCCTTGATTGGCCAGTATCGTTGTCTGGTGATCGCCAGCAACCCCTGAGGTCCGACGTGTAGATTGCGATTATGAATGTCGACCATCAAAAGCGTTGTTAATGGATGAGAATACGGCAATAATATTGGGTGCTTAGCATCGTAAGACAGCTCAGAGTTTTCCAGTCGTCCCCCAACCCGGATGATATTTCGATCATCGAAGAAGGGGCAAAGACTGTTTAATGGATTGTTGTTGCTGACATATTTGTTCCTTTCGAGTTGATGTACTTCATCCTTAAAGCCTTCTCGTTGGGTTTGGTAAATGACTGCCATAAGTGCCTTGTCTAGTTCCTCAGCTGACAACTTTACTGACGACGCTCGTTTTTGTCGACTTGCGACGCGAGTAAATCGGAGCATGTAGGCTAGAATCCTTAAGAGTTTCTGGGCGGAGTTCTTGTGGTTGATGTTGTCGATCCATGGTTGTTCGCTTGTTGATGCCAATACAACTGGTGCCTTGCTCCTTTTTATTTCTACATCTGTCTCTTTTCTGGGCGGTTGTGATGGCTTCTGATCCATGTAGAAATGGAGGGCCGTAAAACCAGAGATTGCATTTGATGAGTTTGGCTGGTGCCATTCCTCTAGAAACGATATCTGCAGGATTGTCCTTTGACCGTACATGCCTCCACTGTTCTGGACTGGATAGTCTTTGGATTGCTGCGACTCGATTGGCTACAAATGTGTGGTATGATGACGACTCTGAATTGATCCATGCCAGCGTAATTTCGGAATCTGTCCAAAAATATCCTTTTATATGAGGTATATTGATGTCTTTTCTTACTCGGTGAGTTAATTGAACTGCTAGTTTCGCTGCACACAGTTCGAGTCTGGGTAATGTTGTTGTTTTTATCGGAGCTACCTTCGATTTCGCACAAAGTAGACGTACTGTGATGACACCATCTTGATGTGTAGTTCTGACATATACGGCTGCCCCGTAGGCTGTTTCGGATGCATCGGCGAAGGTGTGTAATTGTAGTGTTTTACATATTTTACCAGATGCTATATGCCTTGGGATTTTAATTTCGTTCAGAAGCTTCAAGTCCTCTCGAAATTTTAGCCAGCTGGTATGCATGTCCATGGGTAGCGAGGCATCCCAGTCCAGCTTTAGAGACCAAATTTTTCTGATAAATATTCTCGCTAATATTGTGACTGGGTTCATGAATCCCAGTGGGTCGAAGATATGTGCGATGTCGGAGAGGGCTGTTCTTTTGGTAACCCTCCGTGCTTCTTTCCAGCTTGTTTTTATTCGGAAGATATCTGAACTTGGTTGCCAGGTTAGACCAAGCGTTTTTATGGAGTCTTCTACGGGCTCGTTGAAGTTTAACTCAAGTTCAATGTCTTCCTTCGGAATATGTTGTAACAGCTGTGGGTGATTTCCACACCACTTACGAAGGTTAAATCCGCCAGAAATGAGTAATTGTTTGAGTTGATGCTGTGTCTCAAGAAGCTCAGTTAAACTATCGGACCCTGTCATTACATCATCTACATAAAAGTCTCGTTTGAGGACCTTCGACCCCAGTGGATGAGTCAGAGCGCCATCATTGGCAAGATATTCCAAGCACTTGGTTGCGAGGAACGGGGCTGGTGCTAGTCCATAGGTAACGGTACATAATTTGAAGTACTGCAATGGCTGGTGTGGATCTTCTCTCCAGGTGATTAATTGATACTGCTGATCTTCTTCAGCGACTTCAACCTGCCGATACATCTTTTCTATATCGGCGGTGAAGACAAACCTTGGGAATCTGAATCGTAACAGGATTGAGAGTAGCTCGTCCTGGATAGTTGGGCCCTTGCACAGAACCTCATTTAACGACACGTTCGATGTCGTTTTGGCTGATGCGTCGAACACAACTCTTAGCTTTGTGGTAGTACTATCCACCTTTGTGACGCAGTGATGCGGCAAAAAATAATGTGGGCCTTTTATTTCTGTTAATTTCGTCCTTCTCATGTGTCCTGAAGCTTCGTATTCCCGCATAAAATCAACATATTGCTCTCTAATGCTCGGTTGACGAAGAAGTCTCTTTTCAAGGGAATAGAATCGTTTAAGGGCGATATCTCTTGATTCTCCGATGGCCTTGGGATCTTGGGAAAATGGTAGCTTGACTACAAATCTGCCTTGATAATTTCTTTTGACAGTCTGATCGAAGTGCTCTACACATCTTTGCTCAGTTCTTGTAAGACTGCAGGTTTCATCCATTGAGTCTATTTCCTCCAGTTTCCAAAAGCGACTGAGTTGCTCCTCAATTCTCTCATCTTCACTGCAGATGCCACATAGCGCAACAGAGACCTTTTCATCTTGCACTGGTCCGGACACGGTCCACCCGAACATTGTGTTCTGAAGTGTTGGCAAGTTTTCACCAAGTTTGATTTGTCCAACTGCTAGTAAATCAAAGTAAAGTTCGGCTCCTATTAAAAGGTCAATTGTGCCAGGTTTATTGAAGTTTGGATCGGCCAATGGAATGTTTTGTGGGATAGGCCATGACTTGCTCTCAATTACATGATCTGGTAGATTGGACACCACCTTGTTAAACACAAACGCATCCATTTGGGTGGAGTAGTTGTTCATTCTTGAATGAAGATACAACTGCACTCTATGGTGGGTCTTTCGGAGTCCCTTGCCTATTCCTTGAACGTACATTGTTTCTGGAATGTGTAGCAGGTTTAGTCGCCTTGATAACTCTGACGTGATGAAGTTGAGCTGTGATCCTGAATCAAGAATGGCTCGGCATTGTATCCTTTCTCCCTTGATGTTGCTCACTTCGATTGCTACTGTGCTGAGCATAACGTAATTTTGCCTTGGCCTTTTGGTGTGAGCTGTTAGAGCCGTTGAATTTTGAGCACTAGTGTTGCTGATCGGTGTTCCCTTTTCCAAGCTCACAGCTGATTGCCCTTGATTTGGCGACCTAGGACTGTTGTGCGATCTTGGAGCTGAGTCTATGTGCACTAATGAATTGTGCTTTTCGGAACACTTAGTGCAGCTCCTGAGCCCACACTCTGCTACTGGATGGTCGCTTTTCAGACAGTTGATGCATATCTTGTGTTGTCTAAGTGTTATGCGGCGATTTGATGGGGACTGGGCCAAAAATGCTGGACAGAAATATAGTGGATGACTTTTATTTCTGCATACTACACAACTTATTGGCTTGGTTGTGGATACCAATGCGGATCGCGATGGTCCTTGCAGTTTTTTGTTGCATCTCTGCTCTCTTGCTGCAGTATGGCCTTCTTTCCCAAGAGACTCTAGTACATGGAACCTTCTCTCTAGGAAGCTTAACAGCCCTTTAATGGTAGGCAGATCTTTTGGTGATTTTAAGGAGTCTTCAAACAGTGCATGAGTAGTCTTGTCGAGCTTTTTGATGATCATGTGCACCAATATGGGATCCCAGTTTGTGGTAGAGATCTTTATATTTTCTAGAGCGAGGATGCACTCGTTTGTTACATCGTGGAGATGTTTGATAGATGCTGCTGAGTACCCCTGTGTAGGTGGCTGGTCCCACAGCTTGTTGAGCAGTGCTGTGCATAATAATCTTTGGTTATTATACCGTTTATTCAAGGCGTCCCATGCAATGGTATAGTTAGCATCTGATATGGAGAGATGCTTGACTAGTGACATCGCCTCACCACTGAGATTGCTGGTGAGGTAGAACATTTTTTCAGCATTGCTTATCGAACTAGCATGGACCATTTGATCGAAAAGGTCATGGAAGTGCATCCATTTCGTATAGTCACCATCGAATATTGGCAAAGTGACTCGAGGCAACTTCATCTGTGATTGTGCTGGTTGTTTATTTGACGCTGGAGTCTCTATGGTCTCAAGTTTTTCATGTAAGTGTACAAGAGCTTCCTGACACCAATCGTATAGAGCGTCGTATAGCTCCCTAGTGTAATCTAGGGGTGGCTCCATGGTTTCTTCCCAAATCTGCTGATCAGTTTCGGATATATCATCGACTGTTTTATTGATCATCTGTATCTTCAGCTCATAGTATACCCTTGAATGCCTTTCATCGGCTTTGTTAGCGATCTCCTGTAGGGTTCGACTGAGTGATGCCATGACACGATGTTGCCTACGAACCATTCGAATTACTTCTTCTTCTTGTTTTGCTGTTGAGTGACTCTGGTTTGTTGGTACTTGAAAATGTACCTTGGACGAACCCCTTTTTTCTGGAGGAATTTCTTCAGTGCCTTTCTTTAGCGTCGAGATTAATTGTTGTGCACTGACCTGATCCTTTGATTGGCTGGTACTGGCATCGTTTGAGTGATCAGTTACAGATGATTGACATGCATTTGTATTGTCTGCTTTGGATTGGGGTTCCATTTCATCTGGATCGGTTTCCTCTATACCTTCAGTGAGGCTTTCTTTGAATTTCTTGTAAAACTGCTGAATGGTGGCATAATAATCTGTGGTGAAGTATTCGTTGTCATCATGAGTTGAATCCAGTTTTACTAATTCTTGATGGTTGACGTGGAATTCTGCCCAAAGTTCCTCAAGCAATGCTAGGCGAGTTTCAAAGTACTTTCTGGTAGTCTTCCGACAAAGTCCATCCTTCTTGTAGTTTTTATAGTTGTTCTGAATTTGATCACCAAGGAATGCTTGCACATCTAGAAGTCCGTCCATGATTTGAAACAACTTGGTTACTTTCTCTGCAATCTTTGAACAGTGATCTCTTTATGACACGATCACGTCGGGGTCACCAATGTATTTTTTCTTGAGCGGATAACTCTTTTGCCTCTCCGCGTTGTATATGAGTAAGGTGTATCACCTGTACTCCTGATGAATGGTGCAGTAAGTGCAACACTTAAGCACCGCAGAAAGAAGATTTTTTGATTTTCAAATAAAAACACCCTCTTTGTTGAAGATTTACTTTTTTACTCAAAAAACTCTATTCAAAAATCAGTTATTTATACATATTTGTGACAAGACAATAAAAAGACAAAAAAAAGAAAATATTTAAAACAAAGTAAAAATTTCTCAGGCATTAAGCTGACCGAGCATTTTATATTCATGAAAAAGACATCGAATTCTATCGCGTAAATGCGACACTGAGGGCATCGCATTTCGTCTGGTTGCAACGACATGCCGTGTATGGCGTGAGAACGATTCTTTTCAGAATTTTCCTGATGACGATGAAATTCTTTATCGGAGTGAGCTGCTTGGGAATTATTAACAATATGATTGTATACAGTTGAAAGCAGTTGTTTCTCATTGGAGATGTTGATATCACGTGGTCTCATTTTTGTAGTTCGATGTATTCTTGAGTTGTATTCATTGAGCAGTTTCTTTACCATACCAATCTACTGATAAGTTCCATTAACACTGAATTCCTTCCACATCATATCCTTCAGAGTTCGGTTAAATTGTTCCACTATTGATGCTTTGAGGAAACTATACGTAGAGTTATGATTAATTGCATGCTTCATCATTAGATTTTTAAAGAGGTTGTTGTAGAATTCGTTTCCATCATCAGTCTGCCGGTTTTTAGGTATCCGTCCCTCGCTTAATGTAGATTGCATGGCATATCTTACTTCTGCACCAGTTTTTCTTTTAATTGCAATTACCCATGCATATTTGGAGAAGGTATCAATTACTGTCAGCAGATAGGGGTAACCCTTGTTCACATACTTGTAGGGATCCATTTCAACCAAGTCTGCCTGCCACAAGTCATCTAGTCCTTTGATGATCACACGACGCGGTTTGAAATTTTTTCTCGCTGGTTTATGCAGCTCATTTACCACTTGTCTCTTACTCATCGTAATTATAAATAAAACAGATTTCTCAAGAGTTTTACTCATACACACCAACTTTTGGTGTCAAGCCTTTCTTAATTATTACTGAAGTAAACAGATGGTTTTCAATCTTCGTGATTTCATCATTGATATATAGCGTTAAATTTGCTACGTCTATATTAATTTTTTTTTTATTTCTTCAACACTTATTTTAATTTTCTTGTCAACATAGTCTTTGGTAGTAGCATCATCATTTTCAAGGGGTTCACCAAGTCGTTTTATACACTTTGAGTTTAGATCGTAGTCTCCGTTTATCGTTAAATTAAATCCAATACCCCGCTCTCCTTGTTCACCTGTTGGACCCTGAGCAGCTCCTTGTTTTCCAGCTGGTCCTTGAATTCCTTGTTCACCGACTGGTCCCTGAGCTCCTCGTGGTCCACGTTCACCTGCTTTCCCAAGATATCCTCGCTTAGAGAAACGTCCAAACTTGTCAACGCTCATCTGTAGATTGTGTAGAAGTATGGTAAGGGAGTAGTATTTAAACTATAATATCTGCTTCTCGCAACTCCTCCAGGATAGATACAATTTCATTGTGGTGACTGGTGTTTCGATCCTGCTTTGATGCCATTAGAAGGCGCAGTCTATCCACTAATTCATTTGGGTCATCCCAGTAAATGTGATCAATGTTTTCCTTAGGTATAAGTTTACTGATTATAGCTTTATACTTAGCCGCTCTAGTACCTTTTATTTGTCCATCTTCAGCACAGTCACGTTTATATGCATTGGTATCTCTCAAAATAGATCCATAATTAGTTAAATCCCCTTTAGTATATAGATTTTTACAGGATCTTTCATAAATAGCAGCTCACATAACACCAAATTTGTTTTATAGCTCTTCCCCTTGATAATAATATTTCCTACATCATCAACATCAAACGTTGAATTACCGATTCTCCACGCGTTATCATCATAGTAAACTGCAGAGTTTGGATCAATTTTAGGGCTATTATCAGTGAATAGCTTTAAATAGTTTGAAACTATGTATCCAGACGTATCGGAGGAGGTGAGAGGAGACCTTCCTATCAATATTCTTGAATGTTTAAGTGTTGCGAATTCTTCTTCAGATGTTAAGGAATAATCTACATAATTTATAGGTGTGGTACTAGCCTCCATTTTTACATATTGTCGTTTTGGAGGAGTAAAAGGTTCCAAAATTTCGTTGTCTTCTTCTTCTTCTTTTTCTTCTTTTGGTTCCAATTTGACTGGTGGCTCGTTTTTGACGCTTGTAACAAACTCTTTGAAGGGTTTGGTGATTGGTTTGAAAGTTTATTCAAGTTGAGCTTCTGCTTCAATCCTTCCCGTCTTTAGAGCTTCAAATTTCCTTCGCATTGCATTCCTTGTCGTGATGATTTCTTTTTATACATTTTCATTCATCTTCGATATTAACTGAACAACGGCTTTTCAAACAGCTCTGATAACAGCTTAACAGCTTTTTAAACAGGGCTGATAACAGCTTAACAGCTTTTCAAACAAGTCTGATAACAGCCTAACAGCTTTCCAAACAATGAAACAGCTGTGCGAACAGCTTAACAGCTTTTAAAATAGCTCTGATAACAGTTTAACAGCTTTTCAAACAGCTCTTATAACAGCTTAACAGCTCTGATAACAGCTTAACAGCTCTGATAACAGCTTAACAGCTCTGATAACAGCTTAACAGCTTTTAAACAGCTATGATAACAGCCTCGCAGCTTTTCAAACAGCTCTGGTAACAGCTTAACAGCTTTCAAACAGGTCTGATAATAGTTGAACAGCTTTAATCTACTCAGCAGGTCCACAGGATTCGGTGTGCTTTCGTCTGAGTTACAACTTCGACTTATGAAGATTTCGCATGTTTCATCTTTTTTTATAGTACAATGAAGGTATCAAATCCTTTACCGTAGCGCCCCTTGTTTAATGAGCTATGCTTATCAATCATCAAGAATCGATATTCATCCTTCCAACATGTAGCACAGGCTCTTCGAAATTTATCAAAATTCATATCTGTATTCACATGATCATTATAGATATGTTTCAAATTCAAGTCATCTTGCTTGAATAAGATGATTAAATTAGATTGTCACGTATTAAGTGCTTTGGTATATGCGTATATGTTTGACAGAGATAGAAGCTGTCTATATCTTCGTGACGACCCATGCGAAAATAGGATTGCACATTATTTTGCTTTTCACATGCTACATCATCGAAAATAAACACTGAATGTGATTTGGCTTCCTCTGGAGGTAGAACGTCGCAGTTGTTTGAGAATGTATAATACCCCAATCCTGATATGGGAGTCATCACTCGCTTCAAGTATTCATACTTTGGTTGATGTATAGATTTTGAATATATGTAAATATTTTCATATCTCAGACCAGTGGGATGTTCCAGCAAACTTATCATAACATTAGTTTTTCCACAATTGGATGGTCCAACAATGATGCTCCTTATACTATCAGTCAATAGGGGGCCATGCTTTCTTCTTCACCTTCATTACAGCTACATAAGCTTTTCGAACAGGAAAAGCTTGTTGTTGTTTAATGAACCGCATATTGGATACTAATGGGATTCCTACAAGTATACCTGCTTATATTACATTTCAACAGTATCATCGGAACCTTATAAGATGTCGGATCACAAATCGAAACGCTCCAGAAAATGTTTGAAAGGGGGCAGAGAACTCTTAGATTCAATCATCAACAAATTACCTGTAGAATTACATCTACCGGGATACCAGTACTGTGGACCAGGAACAAAGTTACAACAAAGATTGGCGAGAGGAGGTCCGGGCATTAATCCGCAAATTTGAGTGAACGTGCCAACGCTTGGCTTATAACAAACGCAATGAAGGCTGAAATTAAGCTAGGTATGGGACTTAAGGCTGAAAATAAACCCCAACCCACATTCCGAGAAGTAGTACGAAATGCGCGTAAGATTTTAAAAATAAAAAAACCAAAGGACTTGATGGAATCTACAAAAATAGCTCTCAGTGCAGCTAAAAATATTGTGAAAAGAAAGAAGAAATTAATTAAAACTCCACGAGTGATACATGTACCAAAGGTTGATGGGGCACTTCCGTTCCTCATTCCGTTGTTTGCTGGGCTTAAAGCATTGGGAGCACTATCAGGAGGTGCAGCAGGCATAGCTAAAGCAGTAAATGATAGCAGTGCGGCAAGGGCAAAATTGGAAGAAAGCAAACGTCATAACCAAGCAATGGAAAATATATCGGGTGGTAAAGATGGAAACGGGCTGTTCCTGAAGCCGTACAGAAAAGGACTTGGACTCTATCTACAACCTCAAACAAAAAACTATTAAAGACGCTACCCAAAAGACCGCTAAATGAGTTGGATCTTCACAAGTATACCACACACTTGTTGCACTTCAAAGGAGTATTTATGCGTGACAATCTACCTAAAAAGTCATGGAAGCTAGAAAGCGGTATTGCTAACTTGGACATCTCAACTGGAGCAGGTACACACTGGGTAGCGTACTACAAGAAAGGTGATAACATCGCATACTTTGATAGCTTTGGATTGGGGTTCCATTTCATCTGGATCGGTTTCCTCTATACCTTCAGTGAGGCTTTCTTTGAATTTCTTGTAAAACTGCTGAATGGTGGCATAATAATCTGTGGTGAAGTATTCGTTGTCATCATGAGTTGAATCCAGTTTTACTAATTCTTGATGGTTGACGTGGAATTCTGCCCAAAGTTCCTCAAGCAATGCTAGGCGAGTTTCAAAGTACTTTCTGGTAGTCTTCCGACAAAGTCCATCCTTCTTGTAGTTTTTATAGTTGTTCTGAATTTGATCACCAAGGAATGCTTGCACATCTAGAAGTCCGTCCATGATTTGAAACAACTTGGTTACTTTCTCTGCAATCTTTGAACAGTGATCTCTTTATGACACGATCACGTCGGGGTCACCAATGTATTTTTTCTTGAGCGGATAACTCTTTTGCCTCTCCGCGTTGTATATGAGTAAGGTGTATCACCTGTACTCCTGATGAATGGTGCAGTAAGTGCAACACTTAAGCACCGCAGAAAGAAGATTTTTTGATTTTCAAATAAAAACACCCTCTTTGTTGAAGATTTACTTTTTTACTCAAAAAACTCTATTCAAAAATCAGTTATTTATACATATTTGTGACAAGACAATAAAAAGACAAAAAAAAGAAAATATTTAAAACAAAGTAAAAATTTCTCAGGCATTAAGCTGACCGAGCATTTTATATTCATGAAAAAGACATCGAATTCTATCGCGTAAATGCGACACTGAGGGCATCGCATTTCGTCTGGTTGCAACGACATGCCGTGTATGGCGTGAGAACGATTCTTTTCAGAATTTTCCTGATGACGATGAAATTCTTTATCGGAGTGAGCTGCTTGGGAATTATTAACAATATGATTGTATACAGTTGAAAGCAGTTGTTTCTCATTGGAGATGTTGATATCACGTGGTCTCATTTTTGTAGTTCGATGTATTCTTGAGTTGTATTCATTGAGCAGTTTCTTTACCATACCAATCTACTGATAAGTTCCATTAACACTGAATTCCTTCCACATCATATCCTTCAGAGTTCGGTTAAATTGTTCCACTATTGATGCTTTGAGGAAACTATACGTAGAGTTATGATTAATTGCATGCTTCATCATTAGATTTTTAAAGAGGTTGTTGTAGAATTCGTTTCCATCATCAGTCTGCCGGTTTTTAGGTATCCGTCCCTCGCTTAATGTAGATTGCATGGCATATCTTACTTCTGCACCAGTTTTTCTTTTAATTGCAATTACCCATGCATATTTGGAGAAGGTATCAATTACTGTCAGCAGATAGGGGTAACCCTTGTTCACATACTTGTAGGGATCCATTTCAACCAAGTCTGCCTGCCACAAGTCATCTAGTCCTTTGATGATCACACGACGCGGTTTGAAATTTTTTCTCGCTGGTTTATGCAGCTCATTTACCACTTGTCTCTTACTCATCGTAATTATAAATAAAACAGATTTCTCAAGAGTTTTACTCATACACACCAACTTTTGGTGTCAAGCCTTTCTTAATTATTACTGAAGTAAACAGATGGTTTTCAATCTTCGTGATTTCATCATTGATATATAGCGTTAAATTTGCTACGTCTATATTAATTTTTTTTTTATTTCTTCAACACTTATTTTAATTTTCTTGTCAACATAGTCTTTGGTAGTAGCATCATCATTTTCAAGGGGTTCACCAAGTCGTTTTATACACTTTGAGTTTAGATCGTAGTCTCCGTTTATCGTTAAATTAAATCCAATACCCCGCTCTCCTTGTTCACCTGTTGGACCCTGAGCAGCTCCTTGTTTTCCAGCTGGTCCTTGAATTCCTTGTTCACCGACTGGTCCCTGAGCTCCTCGTGGTCCACGTTCACCTGCTTTCCCAAGATATCCTCGCTTAGAGAAACGTCCAAACTTGTCAACGCTCATCTGTAGATTGTGTAGAAGTATGGTAAGGGAGTAGTATTTAAACTATAATATCTGCTTCTCGCAACTCCTCCAGGATAGATACAATTTCATTGTGGTGACTGGTGTTTCGATCCTGCTTTGATGCCATTAGAAGGCGCAGTCTATCCACTAATTCATTTGGGTCATCCCAGTAAATGTGATCAATGTTTTCCTTAGGTATAAGTTTACTGATTATAGCTTTATACTTAGCCGCTCTAGTACCTTTTATTTGTCCATCTTCAGCACAGTCACGTTTATATGCATTGGTATCTCTCAAAATAGATCCATAATTAGTTAAATCCCCTTTAGTATATAGATTTTTACAGGATCTTTCATAAATAGCAGCTCACATAACACCAAATTTGTTTTATAGCTCTTCCCCTTGATAATAATATTTCCTACATCATCAACATCAAACGTTGAATTACCGATTCTCCACGCGTTATCATCATAGTAAACTGCAGAGTTTGGATCAATTTTAGGGCTATTATCAGTGAATAGCTTTAAATAGTTTGAAACTATGTATCCAGACGTATCGGAGGAGGTGAGAGGAGACCTTCCTATCAATATTCTTGAATGTTTAAGTGTTGCGAATTCTTCTTCAGATGTTAAGGAATAATCTACATAATTTATAGGTGTGGTACTAGCCTCCATTTTTACATATTGTCGTTTTGGAGGAGTAAAAGGTTCCAAAATTTCGTTGTCTTCTTCTTCTTCTTTTTCTTCTTTTGGTTCCAATTTGACTGGTGGCTCGTTTTTGACGCTTGTAACAAACTCTTTGAAGGGTTTGGTGATTGGTTTGAAAGTTTATTCAAGTTGAGCTTCTGCTTCAATCCTTCCCGTCTTTAGAGCTTCAAATTTCCTTCGCATTGCATTCCTTGTCGTGATGATTTCTTTTTATACATTTTCATTCATCTTCGATATTAACTGAACAACGGCTTTTCAAACAGCTCTGATAACAGCTTAACAGCTTTTTAAACAGGGCTGATAACAGCTTAACAGCTTTTCAAACAAGTCTGATAACAGCCTAACAGCTTTCCAAACAATGAAACAGCTGTGCGAACAGCTTAACAGCTTTTAAAATAGCTCTGATAACAGTTTAACAGCTTTTCAAACAGCTCTTATAACAGCTTAACAGCTCTGATAACAGCTTAACAGCTCTGATAACAGCTTAACAGCTCTGATAACAGCTTAACAGCTTTTAAACAGCTATGATAACAGCCTCGCAGCTTTTCAAACAGCTCTGGTAACAGCTTAACAGCTTTCAAACAGGTCTGATAATAGTTGAACAGCTTTAATCTACTCAGCAGGTCCACAGGATTCGGTGTGCTTTCGTCTGAGTTACAACTTCGACTTATGAAGATTTCGCATGTTTCATCTTTTTTTATAGTACAATGAAGGTATCAAATCCTTTACCGTAGCGCCCCTTGTTTAATGAGCTATGCTTATCAATCATCAAGAATCGATATTCATCCTTCCAACATGTAGCACAGGCTCTTCGAAATTTATCAAAATTCATATCTGTATTCACATGATCATTATAGATATGTTTCAAATTCAAGTCATCTTGCTTGAATAAGATGATTAAATTAGATTGTCACGTATTAAGTGCTTTGGTATATGCGTATATGTTTGACAGAGATAGAAGCTGTCTATATCTTCGTGACGACCCATGCGAAAATAGGATTGCACATTATTTTGCTTTTCACATGCTACATCATCGAAAATAAACACTGAATGTGATTTGGCTTCCTCTGGAGGTAGAACGTCGCAGTTGTTTGAGAATGTATAATACCCCAATCCTGATATGGGAGTCATCACTCGCTTCAAGTATTCATACTTTGGTTGATGTATAGATTTTGAATATATGTAAATATTTTCATATCTCAGACCAGTGGGATGTTCCAGCAAACTTATCATAACATTAGTTTTTCCACAATTGGATGGTCCAACAATGATGCTCCTTATACTATCAGTCAATAGGGGGCCATGCTTTCTTCTTCACCTTCATTACAGCTACATAAGCTTTTCGAACAGGAAAAGCTTGTTGTTGTTTAATGAACCGCATATTGGATACTAATGGGATTCCTACAAGTATACCTGCTTATATTACATTTCAACAGTATCATCGGAACCTTATAAGATGTCGGATCACAAATCGAAACGCTCCAGAAAATGTTTGAAAGGGGGCAGAGAACTCTTAGATTCAATCATCAACAAATTACCTGTAGAATTACATCTACCGGGATACCAGTACTGTGGACCAGGAACAAAGTTACAACAAAGATTGGCGAGAGGAGGTCCGGGCATTAATCCGCAAATTTGAGTGAACGTGCCAACGCTTGGCTTATAACAAACGCAATGAAGGCTGAAATTAAGCTAGGTATGGGACTTAAGGCTGAAAATAAACCCCAACCCACATTCCGAGAAGTAGTACGAAATGCGCGTAATATTTTAAAAATAAAAAAACCAAAGGACTTGATGGAATCTACAAAAATAGCTCTCAGTGCAGCTAAAAATATTGTGAAAAGAAAGAAGAAATTAATTAAAACTCCACGAGTGATACATGTACCAAAGGTTGATGGGGCACTTCCGTTCCTCATTCCGTTGTTTGCTGGGCTTAAAGCATTGGGAGCACTATCAGGAGGTGCAGCAGGCATAGCTAAAGCAGTAAATGATAGCAGTGCGGCAAGGGCAAAATTGGAAGAAAGCAAACGTCATAACCAAGCAATGGAAAATATATCGGGTGGTAAAGATGGAAACGGGCTGTTCCTGAAGCCGTACAGAAAAGGACTTGGACTCTATCTACAACCTCAAACAAAAAACTATTAAAGACGCTACCCAAAAGACCGCTAAATGAGTTGGATCTTCACAAGTATACCACACACTTGTTGCACTTCAAAGGAGTATTTATGCGTGACAATCTACCTAAAAAGTCATGGAAGCTAGAAAGCGGTATTGCTAACTTGGACATCTCAACTGGAGCAGGTACACACTGGGTAGCGTACTACAAGAAAGGTGATAACATCGCATACTTTGATAGCTTTGGCAATCTCCAACCGTCAAGGGAGCTCATAAACTTCTTGGGTAGTAATATTACGTACCACTACAGTTCTTATCAGATCTATGATACAGTAATTTGCGGTCACTTATGTTTAGAGTTTTTATATAATTGTTATAGCCATTAATTGTTATCTATAAATAAATGTATCTATATTGAAATTGTGGCAGTTCATTATCAACCACCATGTCATTAACACTTACTCTCACGGGAAATTCATCTCTACTCACTGCTGAGTAATTTCCTCCGGTGGAGCTAGCAACGGATTATGTTTGTGGATTAATTGATTTTCAAACATACAACTCTATACCAAATATTGATGTGAGCAATAATCTGGTTCACGTAGGGAATGAGGTTGTTGAAATACCTGTTGGATCCTATGAGATTGATGATATATCAAAATATGTACAAGAATACTTGGATAAAGAAGGGAGAAGGATTAAGTTTGCGATAAAAGCAAACAATAATACATTGAAGAGTGAAGTTAAGGCAACTAAAGAAATACATTTTGAAAAACAGAGATCCATAGCTCCTCTGCTAGGATTCAATAAAAGAAACTTGACTGCTAATACAGTGCATACATCAGAGTTGCCAGTCAACATCTTTAAAGTAAATACGTTGGGCCCAGGTATAAAATAGTGGAGGTACCCAAAAATATAATCTATTTGTCTGTGAACACCAAACATATAAGTTATCTATTATTGAAGCTGCTTGACCAAGACGGTGACTTAATCAACTTCAGAGGAGAGACTATAACCATCAGGTTACATTTGAAGCCACAGCATGTTGATATACAATAATGATACATACGAGTTCGGAGCAAACAAGATCATTAGTCAGCGGACAACCTTGAAGCGTTCAAGACCTACAGTAACACCTGCAAATACAGCATATTTACAATCGATAGGCTTAACGCTGAAACAATGAATAAAGAAATACTAGATATTGCACCAGACGCTCGCTTTGATAAAAGTGTTACTAAATTTGAACATCACTACTATTCACCATTTCTAACATTATTTAAAAACAGCGATGAAATCCGTATATCTGTACAACATCAGGACTTGAATCTTCTACCCAGCAGGAGTTTTCTTTACATTGAGGGGTCGCTAACAAAGCTGGACGGAACCGTTTCAGCAACCGCAAAATTAGCTAACAACGCTCTACCATTTCTTTTTGAGGAAATACGTTATGAATTGAATGAAGTGGAAATCGATCGTACAAGAAATCTTGCGATTGCGACAACATTAAAAAACTACGTATCGCTAAATGCAAATGTAAGCAGGATACTACTCAACGGTAGCTGGTCACCAGATTCATCCGTTATACCAACCATTGGACTGTTTAACTATTGCGTACCTCTGAAATATTTATTGTGATTCGCTGAAGATTACAAGAAAATTCTGATAAATTCCAAACATGAACTCATATTGATTCGGAGCAGGACAGATGCTAATGCCATCATATCGCCCACAGATGAGGTGAAAATTGAAATTACCAAACTTCAATTTAGCATTCCGCATGTTACAGTATCTGATGATGAAAAGCTGCAACTGTTTAAAATTATCGGGAGAGGTCGCCCGATACAAATACCATTCCGCAGCTGGGACATATATGGCTATCCAGTACTTCCAGAATGCGCGCATCAAACCTGGTCAGTTAAGACTTCCACTCAACTGGAGAAACCTCGATTTATCATCTTAGCATTACAAACGGATCGAAGTAACGATAAAACCCAGGATGCAAGCAAGTATGATCCTTACCGATGTTACAGTTCATTTGAACTCAGAATCATATCCCTACGATGATTTGAATTTGAAATTTAATTTGAATAGATACGCATTGCTGTATGTGATGTATATAAAGTTTACACAATCATACTATGGTCGTCAGTATCAGCCTTTCCTCACATGGGAGAAGTTCAAAACCGATGCTCCGATTGCTGTCATTGATTGCTCACATCAAAATGAAACAATAAAAGCTGGACCTGTTGACATAAGGCTAGAATTCAAGACATCGGAAAATATACCGGCTAATACAACAGCATATTGCCTGCTTCTACACGATCGAATAGTGCAAGGCCGCCCAACTATTTTTCCACGTGAGCCATTTTATCAATTCATTACCCATTGACGGGCCAAAAACAAAACAACCAATCAAGCTCACGACTGTAACTCTAAGCATTGTAGGTAAGTGGTAAGTGGGTCCATCATATCTTGGCAATCAAGATATTTTAAAGATGTATAGGACCAGTCAGAGCCACGTGGAAACTACGGAACTATCCTAACCTAACTTTATTAACATGTGAAAGGCTGAGTGTGTGAATAAATAAAAAATCACGCTGTTAAGTACATATATACATATGTATTTATTTCAAATAAAAAAATTAATGGGGTAGTTATCTTTTGATACTAATTTCCAAAATTGTTCATAGTCGTTTGACGACGGTTGAGGTTGTGAAGTCAACGATTCCAAAAACCGGTTAGGTTAGAAACTCGTCGATCCTAGTTTCAAAACGGGTATGAAATTTCGAAACTATAAATTCTTATTAAGGTACTTACCTAGTTGCTTTTTGTTTTTACTAAAACACCAATTTCAGTATTAGGTCCTTCAAAAGATAACTGCTAATGTGCCAGCCAAACACTCCAATTGATAGGTGACTGAATTCAAATAAAGGTAAGAAACTTACACGAAACGAACCAAAAATGATTTTCAATTTTTGAATCTGTTTGTCAACGCAAAAGTTCACTCACTCACATTATTGACATGTTAGCGAAGAAGCAGGCGATCCGTGTACATAAGCGTAGTCAAAATGCCCTGAATTTTTGACTTTGTATATGTTTCATTCCATAATTTTTGTTCTTCCCTTTCAAATTCATACTGTTGAAGATTTTGGTTTGTTTTGGACGCATTGGCGCAGGAAAAACCATGAAATAACCGAAGGGAGCGAAACAAATTTTACTAACAAACTTTGTACCACTGAAATTTTTTTCCTAATTATAATTTTTTTTACAAATTTCAAGTTTTACAGCGCTAATGTACAAACAATATCAATGTCAATGTGTTAGAAATAGCTACACGATATTTGCTCATTTTCATCTTCTTTAGTTATTACCTCGTAATGGCGAAGAGTTAGAAAGTAATTACGTATAACTCTGTCTCATTCTTTCATTGATTGTTTAGGTTTAAATTTCAAAGTGGCGACTGTCCCCTAGGCAATCCCGTTCACTCTGCGCTCGCAAGCTATTGGTGCAACAGAACCTTGTGAGTTGTCGGGCAAATTCAATTGTGTTGGCAGGCCACTTCGTGGCCCGCGGGCCTGGGGTTGGGCAGCCTATGGATGGTGGAATACAGTCCGCTGACAAGTGAAGTTAGGAAGTTAAATTAAGAAGATGGCTCTCATCGTAGACGTCCAAGGATTCAAAACAAACCTCAATGAATTTATCACTCAAGAACTGGCAATTTTAAACAATGAAAACCAGATGCGGCACTTTATATTTCAACCACCGTTCAGATACAAAGATTTGACTTCAGCAAAAAAGAGGCAAGTAAAATGGCTTCAACATAATTTTCATGGATTCCGCTTGGATGATGGCTACATACGGTATCACAAGCTGTACACTATAGTTGAACCACTGCTTCGAAATAAAACCATATATGTAAAGGGAGCTGAAAAAGTTCATTGGATGCAGAAGATAGTTGGAGATGGTGAAATCATTATCAACGTCGAAGGTGAATACAACTGTAGAAAACTAATAGAAATTAACACAAATGCGCCATCTTGCCAAGTTCATATTGGACAATGTGCTATAAAAAACACTTTTATAATCAGAAATTTTATAGGAAATAAAAACAAATGTTTATACAACATAACCAACACTGAAATCTTCTAGAATCTGTTCATGGTGATGTCATGTTGTGAAATTCGAATGATGCTGATATCTACAACTTCCTTCCTAAGAAAAATTATTTAGGTGTAGCAAAACCATGATGATGTCATGCCGCTAATAAAAGATAACAGCAAAACCAAGGCAGGCTGGTAGTTCGGGCTAAGGCCGCTTGGGTCCCCCACTCAAGAAATGGCGTTTGCGCCCCAACAGATGTAGCTAATATCTCGAAAACTAAAGTCCGTAGAGGATTTCTGATGAAAACTGCCACCCCACACCGCCAAGAATCCATTTCCATGAGCAAAAATAACTTGAATTATTAGTACGCTAATATCTCGAAAACCAGAGCCCGTAGAGGATTTCTGATGAAAATTTCACTACCCCCTCTCCCTAGTATCCCCCCACATACCCCCATCTAGAATTCAATGGCATAAACAAAAATTTCCTACTATTAACTTTAATTATTAGTTCAAAACCAAAACCTACATTTAGGCGCTCAAGAAAAATCATGATAAAAAGCCTACATTTAGGTGCACCGCATATCTATATAAGAAAACCGGAGCATGGTGGTAGTACATGCTAATGCCGCTAGGTTGCAGTCAAGACCAAATGACACATCCCGGTAGTACTGATTAATCCCGCTAGGGCGCAGTCGAGACTCAATGGGGCACCCAAAACACAAAGGTTTATCCAAGGCACGAGCCTACATTTAGTATGGGATCTAGCGACGGTGGCGCCATCTGCGGTTAAATCCTGGAAGCTTAAAAAAGTGGTCCAGAAGTCTCCTAGCGTAACTACTTCGCAGAAATTGTGAAACAAGACTGCTATGTGGAACAAAGTCTGTTAACAGCAATAATAATGCATACTCCCTGCAACTCTTCAAGAAGCAGAGCTTAAACTTAGAAAATGTTGTGCTAATCATCAAGGGCGGATCCAGATAAGAGGCGCCCCCTACCTGAAGACCAAATAAACTTGCAGTAAATCTTTTGAGTTTTTCCTAACAAAATGACTCACATCTATTCTACTGCACATTTCGTAAAAAACGTAACAATTTCTGGAAGCGTTCAATATGATACATTTAGGAACGAAGGCCCTAGTTAGCACCTTGGCCTTCGCTCATGCTTGTTGGAGCCTATGGATAAACCAAGAGCGCGGATACCTGTGCATGAGCGTCGCTTTGCTCGGGGTGTTTGAAGAAAGACAGAGCCTATTCATGTTATCGCGATGGAAGGTTCGTTTTAATTGAAAACCATCTGCCAAAGGATCTTTTGTAAGCCTTCTGTGTACAAATGGATTCTTAGAATATTATTCCCGCGGCGTGGAAAAACAAACATTAACAAAAAAACAATTATAGCTCGTAATAGGGGATATTCAGCGAAACTATACAACGGCGAACAAGTCATTTTGTATTGTTTTAGTGAGTGTTAATACATTTAAAGTAAGACATTAATTTTTAAATAATTTTTTTTTATTATTGCGTAAAATGTCATAGTTTGTATAGAATTCTTAGCCTGAACGATAAATGAAAAGTAAATAAATCTGCACATTGGGAAAGTCTCAATGAGTATCCTAGAGAATTTGATTGGTCGGCCTGTTTTGCTTCAATGGATGTTGTTGAATGCACATTTGAATTTTGTACAATTATAAGTCTTGGGCATACGTAAATGCATTCGATATTTACACAGCAGATCTTAACAACACCAAAATCGCATTTGGTTTAACGATAAGTATAATCGGAATCTCCGCAAAACGCAAAGGCAGCAAAGGTTTCTAGTCCCTCGTCAAAACCATCAGGAACAGCTTCAACAGTTCTTCTATTCCTTCACTAGTTTACAATGAAGTGATTGCTGACTCCCTGAATAAAAGTAATATTTTCACTGTTCAATTCTCAAATTCTCCCTTTCCACCCACTTTACATCTCCTTTGTTCAACGTATCTATAGCTGCAAGTCCTGATAGTTTCAAGCCCCAGTTAAATAAAATCTGTGCCTCATTCTTGGCTAAAGCTCTGCGAAAAATATTGTACTGGTCTTATTCGACAGGAAAATTTCCAATTGCTTGGAAACTACCTCACGTTCAGCCTATTCCCAAGAAAGCAGGTAGTGATCCCTAAAAATTTCGACCAATTACAATCACTTTGATTATTTAAAAGGTTTTTGAATCTGTTATTTACTCCAAATTGGTGAAGTATCCAGAAAATAATCAAACCTACAACGATCGCCAATATGGCTTTTCTTTTCGGGCTTTTCTTACAGAACGTTGAAGCCGTAGTCTTCTTAAATTTGGTGAGTCCAAAATCGTTGCCCAATCATAGTGTCTGGAGTTCAGCCCTTTTAGTCAAACTTAAGGCACTTGCCTCTCTCGTCCTCCTCCATTATGAATGTAAACTGTTTTATCTGGTCGTTTAATACGGATTATATTAGATGACTTTACACCTCAATCTCAGCCAGAAATGCTGGGGTGCCTCACTGCGCTCCTTTCTCTCCATCTCTCTTTTCAATTTTCATTAATGGTCTGCTTTGCCTTACTTTCAATCCCATCCATTGTTTTGCCGATGACATTATCCTTGGTTTCGCTTATTCCCTTGACATCTTTTTGGACTACAGAGGAAATGTCACATCAGTCAAGCTAGATTGCCTGATTAGATGCTTGAATAACCACCTTGATAATATCCTCGCTTGGAGCAAACCTAATCGCATCGAATTCAATACATCCTAGTTCCAAAGCTGTCCCAACTCTTTAAAACAAGATCATAATTTTTCCACTCTCGTTTCTTTCGATGGAGCACTGACTTACCATACACCGTCTTTATGCATTCTTGGCATTAATAATTCCAGTAAGTTAACCTGGACAGATCAGAACGTTTCTGTTGCGAAATAAGCAACGAAATATCTTGAATTTCTGAAAAGTTTTAAGAAATATTTCAGCCTGGTGTGAAAATCCGCAGCTTACGACGGCGTGAATTGTATTCGATCTCTCAGCTGTAGCCAGAAACAACATTTGTAGGTTTTAGGAGAAATTCGGAATATTACTGTGCGAAGAACGAAAGGTCCTATACAGTAGGCCTGTCATGTTTTCTTTGACATAAGGTATGAGGAAAAAATCCATTAAGTTTTTGCGTTCGACTTATCCGGAATATTTTTGGTTAAAAATAAAAGGAACCTCTCTTAGTTATTATAATTACATTTAAAAAGTAATTTTAATTGAGTGTAAGTATCCGGGGAGACTACGACTTTTAGAAGCCCCCTATTCTGTATTCTAACTTGAAAGCATGTATTGTAAAGTCATATGTATCAAATAAACCATAAGCCGGACGATGGATAGAGTTTAATGTGAAGTCGTATTATATCCACTTCATCAAGATTCCAGACAACACTTGGATGGCCACGGGGAACAACAATAACTATAATTATGTAGTAGCTAAATTGGTGACACCGACGTTGATCTAGTAAACAACCTTTGGTCGTCAGCCCCATTGCCGAAGAGGGACATCGAAGTACGGAAGCCGAGCAACAGCACAGTATTAATCGTTCGTGGATCAAGAGAATACACATGGTCTTAATACTTCGTTTTATTTACCCAAAGCTTAATAACATTTCCTTAAATATTTCAAGTTATATTAAAGGGTAAATTTATTTGATTTAAGATAATCGTTCAGCAACAGCAGGGACAACCTGCACAATTTGCCAGTACAGCACCACAAGCAAATTTAATAAACCCAACAGGAAATAGATGGCAATCGTCTGGAAGTGTACGTAAATTACCCCAACAACAGCAGCTACAATTCGGTCGTATATGTTCAAGTACCAACCATCAAAGCAAACTGTAACACAAAAAATGTATTTAATACAATTTTAATTCGAAGAATAAAATTGCCCCGGCCGAGCAGTAGCGAGGGAGCAACTTTAATTGAAAATCTGGTTTTGCGTTCCTTTCGTTGGTCGAACAGTAAGGTGAAGATTTTGAGGATTTAAATCACTATGCGCTCCACCTATCCATCGCTAGTCAATTTGATCGCGCGCGTAGGGTTCCTCGTTACGCTGAAGTCTGGTGAGAAACTCAATTCCAGCAGTTCTGACAGTGCTTCACAGTAAATGGGCCGAATTCCTGTATGCGTCCCCACTAAAAGCTTCGCGTGCTCAAGATGGAACAAAAGCTTTCACCTTTCGCTTCTGTTTCGCTGAGACTGCTCTGGTTAGAACACAGCCGAAGCTGTTCTTACCTTCAACGCGTACACGAATCTCAGCTTGAAAGAAAAGAAAAAGGTCTGGAATTGGACGAAAGAATTCTTCGTCAAATTAACGCGGAGTCATCTGTTCCACTGACAGTGGAACTAACGCATCAGCTGATGATTAAGAGTGATTAGTGGACGATTAATTGACACTCAAAGTTTGTTTACTTTCGTATCTTTGGGTGAGTTTGCAAAAAGCAAAGGAACCAAGTCGCGGCCGCGAATAAGATGATTAAGAAGTGAGCGTTGTGTAAGTGAGATGAAGTTTTAGATGTCGTGGCGTTTGATTTCCTCGTGACACCGCCGGATATATTGCGGTTTTAGTACTGGAGTAAAACAGACGTCGGTTCACTCATCAGTTGCAATTGCCTAAAACTGACTGGGACTTCTCTTTCGACACTGTCACTCAGAATAATTTCTTAGGAATTCGAGCTGAGGAGATCTCTTCCAGATGGCTGATATAAAGTATTTGGGTCGTCGGTCGAGCTCTCTTATGAACGCTTCCTAAAACCAACTAGGACAGATGAACGCAGCTATAGAGCCTTTAACCTAAAACTTTTCTTTTGTATGTTACTCTTTTGCTTACCACGTTTAGGTATTAGGGGCCCTACTACATGCAGAAGGAAGAGTAAAAAAGAACAATTTGGCCGGAGGGACTCCGTGATCCGTATACCTGGGGAGGTAACCTTAGTGGGGTGTCTTGAACATTCAGTAAATGTGTATACGTGGTTGTTGAACTTTTATTTACTGCACTCAGTTTGTGCGAAGAGCCAACTCTATTGATTGAGGGATATTTTCCAGCGGAACGTAGAGGGCACGTGCGCATACGTGATGATTAGCGTGTCGCTAAAAGCTCTGGGGGGTAGGTACTTAAGCACCTATCTGTGTACTATGAACGAAGAGAACTAATAGGCAAAAAAAAAAAAATATCTAGATGATCAATCGCTTTATGACTTATGAGTCGGGTGTCAGCTCTCCCTCGAAATATCTGTCTATCTATCTATCTGATATAAAGTATTTGGGTCGTCGGTCGAGCTCTCTTATGAACGCTTCCTAAAACCAACTAGGACAGATGAACGCAGCTATAGAGCCTTTAACCTAAAACTTTTCTTTTGTATGTTACTCTTTTGCTTACCACGTTTAGGTATTAGGGGCCCTACTACATGCAGAAGGAAGAGTAAAAAAGAACAATTTGGCCGGAGGGACTCCGTGATCCGTATACCTGGGGAGGTAACCTTAGTGGGGTGTCTTGAACATTCAGTAAATGTGTATACGTGGTTGTTGAACTTTTATTTACTGCACTCAGTTTGTGCGAAGAGCCAACTCTATTGATTGAGGGATATTTTCCAGCGGAACGTAGAGGGCACGTGCGCATACGTGATGATTAGCGTGTCGCTAAAAGCTCTGGGAGGTAGGTACCTAAGCACCTATCTGTGTACTATGAACGAGGAGAACTAATAGGCAAACAAAATATATCTAGATGATCAATCGCTTTATGACTTATGAGTCGGGTGTCGGCTGTCCCTCGAAATATCTGTCTGTGGTGTAGTCACGTGTACTGTTCGCAAGGAAGGAACTGGTAACGAATATGAAATCTTATCGAAAGCTAAAAGAAATGGATGTAACGCTTCCCCTGGACACTGGAAGTGGCCTGGTACTGTGATTTGTGAGTCGATTATAGGCTGCTCCACCAAATATTTGTACTAGGTGTGATTACGTTTACTGTTCACAGAGGAGGAGCTTATAATAGATTATTGAATAAATAAAAATGAATTTAAGACATCTACTAGACACTGGAGGTTATCTGAATTCGTCACTTGCTCGCCTATTGTGTCGACACGCGTATTGTTCGCAGAGAAGGAACCCATGATGGACGTGAAATTCGATCGAATGCTGAAAAAAAGCATGCGGGATTTCCACCAGTCACTGGAAGTTGTCCGGCTTTGTAATTTATTTGCCTATATGTAATGTTGTAACGTGTAATATTCGCAGAAGGTTTTGATGTTTCCTCCAATGAGACAGAAACGTACGCAGGTATGTAGATTAAATAAATCGAGAACAGCTGATTATTCCTAGGAATAGATGTTCAATTGTGTAAAGCCTTAGGAAATTGGGGTAAAATTGCGACACGAATCTTGAATACTACGTACTTTTCTACTAAGAGCGGAGTATGGTGCAACAAATAAAATTGAAATAAATAAAATAGCTAGTAAATTATAGAACTAAATAAAATAAACGCGATCTTTTCAAACAATTGGGAATCGAGAAAGAATTCCAATCAAAAGTCGTACTTAATTTCAGATATTCGTCGCTCTTGTTCAAAAGCGGGATTCTAGTACGCCGTTGGACGGCCTGTGCCGTTGCGGGACTAAATTCCTGTGATGTTTTGTTCCTAGGTCACTGAACTGAAGGAGTTCAACACTCGAGTGAAATTTCGACGAAAATCTTAAATGTATTTTAATGTTATGAGCGGGGTATTGTGCAACAACAAAATCAAATAAGATTGCTAATAAAAAAATACAAATGCGAGGCGAGATAGATTTTTAATCAAAAGTGGTACTTAGCTTCGGATTTTCATCGCTTTTGTTCGAAAGCGGGATTCCAGTATGCCGTTGGGCGGCCTGTGCCGTTACGGGACTAAATTCCTGTGGTGTTTTGTTCCTATTATACTGAACTGAAGAAATTTAACACTTGGATGGAATCTTTTTATCCACTTTTATTCCAGGTGGTTATTTTGCGTACTGTTTGCCAGGATATGGAGGTTTAGGAGGATAAATCAAAAAAAGTTACTTTCATAGAAAACTTGCTTTATTTCGATGTTAATGACTCTACAGCTCGACGACTAGTGATTAGAAAAAATGACAAAGACTCAAAACTAACAAGATCAACAGCAGTTAGGAATTTACTATGAAGATGTATGTGTAATTACATTAGATTTTAACAATTAATTTTTGTATATATGTATAGAAGAGGCAAAGAACATGAATTTTATTATGAATTAGTACTCTTTGGGTTTGGATAATTACAAAAGACCACCGTTGCTGATTTTAGGTCTGCTGCTCGTCTAGTCATCTTGCAATGATTTTGTTGTTTACTGGTACGTTGAAGATGCTGGTAATCATATTTCAAACACGTACTTTTACAAGAAAATTTCAAAACAAAAAGAAATCCTACTAATACTTAAAAAAAAACTATATCAATCCTTAGATCTTCGTAATTTTTTCTACTTTTTTTGCTGCTGTCAGTTCAAGGTTCGCTTCAACTCTGGCTCTGGAATCCACACCACCTCCCTCTCTTCCTCGCGCTATCTCGGGCCACCGTATTGCCAGGTCGGAATTCGCCGCAGTAGGGGAATGTTGCGCCATCTCTTAGTTTTTTTTTGGGTCCCTGCTCAGACGCACTGCTTCGCTTTCCTCATCGGCGTCATTGCATACACCTGAGGCTTGAGCAGGCTTCTTTTTCTTCATTGCGGGGGAGAAAATCTAAGGATTTTGCAACATTGCCCCCATCTGCAGACTCGAAGTTCCAACCGAGTATCTGGAAGAGAAAGAAATCTTGAGAGCCGCATCTGAACTTTTTATAAGAAAGAAAAAAAAATGGGTTAAACTTATTCCATCCAAGTATTCAGGTTAGGTGGGTTGGTGTCTGCGTCTTGATAGGATCTAACGTCTTGCGGTTCGCTACTACCTTTCCCAAGAAGAATTTCATCTGCCAACTGCGTCGGTTACCTGCTAAAGGAAAGGTTAGTATGGCTCTCTAACAATTTATCGTCATTGAGGTTCAGATTCTTTTCATCCTAATATTTGTTCTATAGTAAGGGTTTTGGCCTCTACTCTCCCGGGATTAACAGACGCTGCCGACAGCTCTGTCTCACCGGGCGGTGTTCCACCAATCAAAAAAGAAAATTTCTTTTGTCGAGTCGGGGGGGGGGGGGGTGGCCAAAGAAGGTGCTTCAGTAGAGTTGTATTCCAGACCTATTTGTCTTTATCTTTACTCATTCTATTTTTTTTTTTTTGTTTTTTTTTTAACTTCTAATCTGCTGATGTAGTAATCCTAATTACTCATTTCATTCGAGTTATTTTCCGAGCGGTTTTCTACTTTAATAAGCTGGCGCAATGATCCTAAGTGGACGAAGAAACCTAAAGTGTCTCGGGAACATTTACATTAAGCTACCTGTCTAGATTGTGTCGAACAGTTTTGGAACATTTTCTGGCTTAAAACTAGGTGGTCTTCAACAGGCTGTCTACACTCCTAGGTCAAGATTGGAATAGACCAAGTTTACTGTGCCAAGCTGGAAGGTAGGCTAGCGTAACCTGGTCATATATCATGGTTTTTTTTTTTTTTTATTAGATTAAAAATCATTGTCATCAGCTTTAATTGGCTTGGCTCAGAATTAACATTCTGTTCACCATGCTGATAAGCTGTCTTGGTTCATCATTTCTGGCTGACGTATCCTCGGGATTGTGTATCCCGCTAGCTACACAGAGAGAACTTTCGTCTAGTAGTTCATATTTCGCTAAAGAGCATGAATCAATCTGGCTTCCGAGTTGAAGGCTCTTCCAACCATTTAATTATGCTGCAGTCTGATTGGTATGGGTTGCTACCATTTGTGAATGGGCGTCTGATCAGTGGATTTTATTGTTTTTTTTTATTAGATTAGTGTTAAACCAGCCAGCAATGTCTCGAAAGCTGAAAGGAAGAGAAGAAAAGAAAAGAACCAGAAAACAAAAAAGAAAATGAAATTGTCACTTATCTAATAAGTAAATCCTGAAATGCATGAAGAGCTAGTTTCATTTTCACGTCCCAATGGTTCCAATAAGCCCTTCACTAGACCACAAGTATTCCCCGTATATATTTCCCTTCCCATTTGGCGAATAACTAAAATCAAAGAACGGAAAGTAAGTAACATTTTCATAATAATTTTAGCCAATAAAACGATCAAATCGATAACATAAACAGAAATAATTTAATAAACATGATAATTCACTAATTTAACCTCACAATTACACATATTCAAATGTTAATAAAAAATTCAAACACATAACATATATTAATCGTTAAACACTTAAAATAAATAATTTACTTACAATAAATCATCAAAAACACAAATATTTGATTAAATTAGATAGCAAATCACGAGTACGAACTTCAAACTTTAAATGCATTTGACAGCGCGAACTTTAATTATTTTTCGAGGGAAGTACATTGCCCTAAGAAATTTTTGTACGCGGAATTCAAAAATCGAAATAATTTAACGCGAAATTTAAGAAATAACGCGAAATTTAAGAAAAACTAATAATTTAATTTATACAATGGGTAAAAAAGAGACGAACAGATAAGAAAAAGAGACAATTTGAACAATTTCACGAAAATACACGAAGTACAAAAATCATGCGCAGTAAATTAGTACCGCCATAGATGTTTTCTATGTTTTCGACATTAGTTTTTTTATTCACCACAGCATTAAAAATGTCACTTTTGATAAAATTTGCTACAAATATGCAATAGCTGCACTTGAATTTATTAAATTATTTTATAAAAACAATGGTCGAAGCAAAGGAAACAACTTAATCAATTTATTTGTTACATTTTTTTGAGTTTTATTAATTTTTATTTTTTTACTGTCCAAACAGACGGGCAAGATTGGCATCACCAAGGAAAATGGCCGAACTGGGTCTATAAAAGTCCGAAGCAAGCTATACAAGCTCTATTAGTTATTTGGTCAACGCAGCAAAAAACATCACGATAAAAGGACTCCAGTAATCTTTATTTAAAGTGGTTTGTACAAGGAAATAAAACAGAATTGGAATCGGTCAATGGTTTACACGTTGTCCGAATATGATCTGTTCGTCGAAAATTTAGATTTAAGAAGTGAAGTGAAGTGTGAAATTAACTAGTTTAGAATTAAATTTAATTATAGGAATGTATACGCAGGAAAATTTTGTGTCATTAAATTTATAATAATTAAATGAAATCAAGGAATTTTTGCTAATTAATATACTTAGAAATTTTTGAATTTAGTTTAATAAGTGATAAAGGTTTTTTAATCGTGATTAAATTAAATATTTTTGCAAACGAAAATCCACATCTTTTTAATTATTTTCCCAAAGAATCTTTTCACTTTTTCAGATCGAATGAAAGTTTTTTTTTTGGTTTTATTACTATATGATATTTTAACATGGTGGTTCCATCCAGGAATGTGAGAATCGTTTGCAAATTTAATTGATTAACTTTTCTTTCTATTGAAATATCGATTCGAGATCATATCTTTGTATTATTTTATGACGTATACATTCCTTTTAAGTGCATTTTGGGTTACGGTATCATTAATTTCAGTTAGGTTTACGAATATCCTACGGTATCAGGCACCAGAAAAAGAAAACAGTTGGAATCAGTCAACGGTTTAAACGTCGTCTGAATATGATCTGTTAATCTAATTAATTTAATAAACAAGACGACATCAAGCTATTGGGTGGCATACAGCATTCATTGCATTTATTATTAATTGTAGATTGGGCAAGGAATATATTTATTTCAGAAAATTTAACATGGATAAATCAATAGAAGCCTTACTTGTGAAGCAAGTTGTACTACACGATAAGGTGAAAAGCGCTATAGAAAATGGAAAAAAAACCAAAATAGAAAAAAGAACAGCAGGATTTTATAAGCAAAAACTAATTGATATACGGACTTTATGGCAAGAATTTTTGGCACAAGATAGAAGGCTCACAGAAACGATTCTTACGTTAGAAAAGAGTTGTGATCATGAGTACATAACAAAAAATAAGTTCGATCTCATTGAAGTGAAATATTCCGAGTATATGGGCGAGCTTGAAGATGGTTTGAAGGAGATATTTCCGGACGGTAACAAAACACTTACGCAACCAGAGCATAATTCAGCTCAGCTTCCCAAAATCACGTTACCTAAATTTAATGGAGAGTACAATTCGTGGAGATCCTTTTATGATCTTTTCACATCCCTTGTTCATGACAACTCAACCCTGCAGGCCGTCCAAAAGCTTCACTATCTGAAGGGATGTCTTACTGGCGACGCCGAACGTGTGTTAAGACATACTCCAATTACCAACCAAGATTATCTGCTAGCTTGGAGAAAGCTCAAAGAACGATATGAAAACACAAGAACTTTAGTCAACCATCAGCTTAAAACGTTATTAAGTCAACCTAAATTAACCACTGAAAGCGGAAAGAGTCTAAAGGTATTAGTAGATACTACGGAAGAATGCCTACAGCAACTTAAGGCATTGAAGGTAGATACCACTTCTTGGGACGCACTTTTGATATATTTAATTGTTCAGAAGCTACCTTTTGTAACGCTCCGACTCTGGGAAGAGGAATTAGGTGATAACCAAAATCTGCCAGAGTTTAAGACATTTCTAGAATTTCTACATATAAGAATCCGAGTACTGGAATCAATAAGTAACACGATTAGTGCCAAGCCACCCACATTCTCTAGTAAGAAAGAAACCACTCAAACATATCATACAATCAATAAGTCTGGGTGCCCTGCTTGCAATGGAAGGCATTATGTGGGAAATTGCACCATATTTCTCAACCTAGATACCACAGCTCGACGAAAATTGATCAAGACTGCAGGCAGATGTTTAAATTGTTTCTCAAGCAAACACGTCCTGAGTAAATGCCAAAACAAAAACAGGTGTAAGAAATGCCACGAATTACACCATACTTCATTACATGTCACTGAACCATTTTCAACTTCGTTCAATCGATCAGAACAATTCGCATCGAGCACTGCTGCAGATCCACAAACAAACCAAACCCATAATGTGGATAAGACCAAAAATTTTTTAACAAGAGAAAATCACACAGCGTTACTTTCAACTGCGTTGATAGTAGCACAAGGCCACAATGGTCACTCATCAATTTTACGATGTTTATTGGATTCTGGATCTCAAACTTCCTTCATTACGGAAAATGCCTGCAAAAGGTTACAGATTCGTGGTATTCAGACATCAATTTCAATTTCCGGTCTGAACAAAAATCAAACAGCACTCGCTAAAAGACAAGTACGAATACAGTTAAGGTCTCTCAAATCAACCAGGCCAGTGGTGGAAACTGACATGCTCGTACTCAAAACGATAACTGATCTGCTGCCGCCCAAAGAGTATCTTAACAAAAACTGGGAACATTTACAAAACCTTGAGATGGCCGATCCACAATTTTGGAAGCCAGGGCCTATTGACGTTTTAATTGGAGCAGACATATATGGGCGAATACTTCGCGAAGGAATCAAACGAGGACGAGAAGATGCTCCAGTGGCAATCAATACCATGTTTGGTTGGATAGTTTTGGGAAACACAGCAGCAACTTCACCTCATACACAAGTCAAAACGTTTGCAGTTACAGTCAACCCAGAAGACAATCTCAGCCTACAAATTCGAAAGTTTTGGGAAACAGAAGAGGTTTGTGAAACAAATATACAAAAACCGGAAGATAAGAGATGCCAAAGCTTATATGAAGAAACACATTGTCGTTTACCAACTGGACAGTATCAAGTCAAGCTGCCATTCATTAATGGAGATGCTCCAGTTTTAGGAGACTCTAGACACCTTGCTCTTAAACGTCTCCAATATCTGCAAAAACGGCTAGACAACAATCAACAATTGAAAAAGGATTATGAAACTTGCTTAGATGAATATTTGACGCTAGGTCACATGGAAGCATGCAACATGCCTACAGCAAGTGAAAGCCACTATTACATACCACATCATGCGGTTTTCAAACAAAGCACTACCACTAAACTGAGAGTTGTGTTCGATGCCTCTGCAAAAACCTCTAATGGTAAATCATTGAACGAGCAATTACTAGTCGGACCAACTCTACAGCCGAAATTATTTTCCACAATTTTGAATTGGAGAAAATACAGAGTCGCAATGACTGCTGATATTGAAAAGATGTACAGGATGATTTGGATGCATCCAGATCATCGTAAATTCCAACGCATAGTTTGGAGAGATCCAGTTACAAACCTTCCTCAAGACTATCAACTTAACACAGTGACATTTGGAACATCTTCAGCGCCTTACCTAGCCATCCGGACACTGCAACAATTAGCTTTAGATGAAAGAAAACAATGGCCATTAGCATCAAAGTCCGCAGTTACTGACTTTTATGTGGACGATTTGCTAACAGGAGCGGAAACAGTTCAAGAAGGTCAAGAGCTTCAAAGGCAATTTATCGAAATGCTTCGTAAGGGTGGATTCAAATTGCGAAAATGGGCAAGTAACGCACCCGAACTACTACAAAATGTTCCACTAGAGGATCGAGAGCTAAAGGGACCATTGGAATTTTCAGACAATGAAGCAATTAAGACCCTAGGAATTAGATGGTATCCTGGAAGAGATTATTTTACATATAAAATTAATCAAGAATTTAAACACGAGATCAGTACCAAACGTACCATCCTGTCCGAAATAGCTTCATTATACGACCCTTTAGGATGGATATCACCTGTCATAATTGTGGCGAAAATCCTAATTCAGACATTATGGATAACAGGGTGCGCATGGGATAGTAAGGTTTCGGACATCATCACCCAGCAATGGCAAACATTCAAGCAAGGGTTACTTGACTTAGAGAAGCTAAGAATTCCACGATGGACTGGTTTCTCAATCCACAATCGGAGCCATCAGATTCACGGATTTTGTGATGCGTCAAGCAAGGCATATGCAGCTGGACTGTATTTGCGGTTCGAAGACAAAAATGGCACTATAGGATCAATACTATTAACATCTAAAACTAAGGTAGCTCCAGTTAAGCCAGTCACGCTACCACGCTTAGAGTTAAATGGCGCATTACTCTTAGCAAGGTTGCTGAAAAGTACAGTTAGTGATATGCAATTGCAGAACGTACCAATCTTTGCTTGGACGGATTCAACAATTACATTGCAATGGATACGCGAACACCCTGGGCGATGGAAAACGTACGTCGCGAATAGGGTGGTTGAAATTCAAGAGATTATACCGGCAGATAATTGGAATCACGTCCCAACCAATAAAAACCCTGCTGATGTTGCATCTCGCGGAATCTCCACTCATCAATTATTAGATTGCGGGCTATGGTGGCACGGCCCAGAATGGCTCACAGAAGACCAGAAATCATGGCCTCAGGTTTCAATCCCTGTAGAACCTACTAGCTTGGAGGCGAAACGGCCAACTATATCCAACTTCTTAACACAAACCACGAACGAATTACTAACGCGATACTCGTCTTATACGAAGCTAGCTAGAATCATTGCAACCATTCAACGTTTCATTCAAAATTGTCGAAGTCCAACAATTAAACAAACAAACTTACTATCTTCCACGGAAATTCAGAAGGCCAGCATTACTGTTTTAAAACTGGTACAAGAACTAACGTTTCCAGAAGACTATGCATCGTTAAAGACAAAGAAACCTCTTCCAAGAAAAAGCCGATTACTAACGTTAAACCCATTTATTGACTACAATGGGCTTATCCGAGTAGGAGGTAGATTACAACATGCCAGCATTTCTTATGGAAGAAAACATCCAATTATACTCCCACGCAACCATCATATTAGCAACTTACTAATAGACAAGGCACATAGAGAAACCCTTCACGGTGGAGTGACTCTTGTTTTAAACACCACTCGAAATCAATTTTGGATTTTAGATGCTAAGCGGGCAATTTCACAACAAATACACAAATGCGTGGTTTGCGCAAGACATCGCCAAACAGCTTCTAGTCAATTAATGGGGAACTTACCAGCACCTCGAGTTAATATTACTAAAGCCTTTACTCACGTGGGCGTAGACTATGCAGGTCCCATTAACCTGAAAACCTCAACCCACCGAAACGCTAAAATCTACAAAGGATACTTTTGTGTATTTATTTGCATGGCAACGAAGGCAATACACATTGAAGCAGTTTCCGATCTGACTTCAACAGCCTTTTTGGCCGCCCTCAGGAGATTCGTAGCCAGACGAGGATTGTGTTCCGACATATATTCAGACTGCGGGACAAATTTTGTAGGAGGAAAGTCCATTTTAGATAAGGATTTAAAAAAGGCCATTCACGAAGCTACCCCAGAAGCCGTACAATTTCTAAGCAATTTACAAATAAATTGGCACTTCAATCCTCCTGCTGCACCTCATCATGGGGGCTTATGGGAAGCAGGTGTTAAATCTATTAAGTACCATCTCCGGCGGGTTATAGGCACCGCTGTTTATACATTTGAAGAAATTACAACCTTATTAACACAAGTCGAAGCATGTCTAAATTCTCGGCCGCTCTGTGCGATTCGTAACGACATAGAGGACTTGGTAGTTTTGACTCCAGGACACTTTCTGATTGGCCAATCATTAAATGCAGTTCCTGAACCAAATCTCATTTCTTCAAAAATTACACCAACGCTACGATGGCAACATGTACAACAAATGAGTCACCATTTCTGGACAAGATGGTCTAAAGAATATTTAAACCGCCTCCAGCAACGACCAAAGTGGTGGAGTCAGCAAACAAATTTTAAAATTGGAGACGTCGTCCTTATAAAGGATGAAAATAGTCCACCAGCATTTTGGCCGTTGGGAATGATTCAACAGGTGCACACAGGTCAAGACGGGATGGTACGAGTTGTGACAGTGCGTACTAAACATAACACGTTGCAAAGACCAATTGTTAAAATATGTCGTCTCCCAATTGAGACAGCAGAAATGCAGCAACCACAATAACACGAAATGAATTTGATTGTTTACTAACCAAGTGATGGCTATGTGTTTTTTTTTTTTGTTTCGTCAATATATGTCAAACGTAGAGACTAAAAAACCTTAAAATCCATTAACAAAATGATTTATTACAGCTAAAATGCAGTCCGACTACGAAGATTATATTACAATTTTTGAGGATATCCAATTTTCACCACCGGGCAGTCCAATGCTATCAAGCTATGTTGAACCAGGTTATGACATATTAACTGGACTACCGATATCAGCTGGTTCAGATAAAGATAAGCAAGCTACCACAGCTAAAATTGATAACAATAATGTACAATCTCAAGAAGGAACTAGCAAGCCTTCAACCAGCCAAACTCCCACGAAGGTCAGAATTAATGGAGGACTTATTGAGTCCTTACATTTGTTAAAATCTTCAACAACGGTCAAAGAAGTTCAGATGCGAATGAAAAACGATCTGCAGCGGTTCGTTACACGTGAAGGAGAGGACTTGTTTATTCCCAAAGAAATACTGCAGCGAATTGATTTTGAACGCATTCAAAACAGTAAACGCAAACAATTTACAGTCCATCTGCCTGACCAGTTTCAAGTTAAGGTAAACGTTAATAAGGCAGGCAAAGTTCTCTTCCATCACCACCATCGACGTGGAATTACGAAACTAAAAGCAAGAATCATTGACCGAAACCGTTCAACAGAGGGGAGAATGTTAAACCAGCCAGCAATGTCTCGAAAGCTGAAAGGAAGAGAAGAAAAGAAAAGAACCAGAAAACAAAAAAGAAAATGAAATTGTCACTTATCTAATAAGTAAATCCTGAAATGCATGAAGAGCTAGTTTCATTTTCACGTCCCAATGGTTCCAATAAGCCCTTCACTAGACCACAAGTATTCCCCGTATATATTTCCTTTCCCATTTGGCGAATAACTAAAATCAAAGAACGGAAATTAAGTAACATTTTCATAATAATTTTAGCCAATAAAACGATCAAATCGATAACATAAACAGAAATAATTTAATAAACATGATAATTCACTAATTTAACCTCACAATTACACATATTCAAATGTTAATAAAAAATTCAAACACATAACATATATTAATCGTTAAACACTTAAAATAAATAATTTACTTACAATAAATCATCAAAAACACAAATATTTGATTAAATTAGGTAGCAAATCACGAGTACGAACTTCAAACTTTAAATGCATTTGACAGCGCGAACTTTAATTATTTTTCGAGGGAAGTACATTGCCCTAAGAAATTTTTGTACGCGGAATTCAAAAATCGAAATAATTTAACGCGAAATTTAAGAAATAACGCGAAATTTAAGAAATAACGCGAAATTTAAGAAAAACTAATAATTTAATTTATACAATGGGTAAAAAAGAGACGAACAGATAAGAAAAAGAGACAATTTGAACAATTTCACGAAAATACACGAAGTACAAAAATCATGCGCAGTAAATTAGTACCGCCATAGATGTTTTCTATGTTTTGGACATTAGTTTTTTTATTCACCACAGCATTAAAAATGTCACTTTTGATAAAATTTGCTACAAATATGCAATAGCTGCACTTGAATTTATTAAATTATTTTATAAAAACAATGGTCGAAGCAAAGGAAACAACTTAATCAATTTATTTGTTACATTTTTTTGAGTTTTATTAATTTTTATTTTTTTACTGTCCAAACAGACGGGCAAGATTGGCATCACCAAGGAAAATGGCCGAACTGGGTCTATAAAAGTCCGAAGCAAGCTATACAAGCTCTCTTAGTTATTTGGTCAACGCAGCAAAAAACATCACGATAAAAGGACTCCAGTAATCTTTATTTAAAGTGGTTTGTACAAGGAAATAAAACAGAATTGGAATCGGTCAATGGTTTACACGTTGACCGAATATGATCTGTTCGTCGAAAATTTAGATTTAAGAAGTGAAGTGAAGTGTGAAATTAACTAGTTTAGAATTAAATTTAATTATAGGAATGTATACGCAGGAAAATTTTGTGTCATTAAATTTATAATAATTAAATGAAATCAAGGAATTTTTGCTAATTAATATACTTAGAAATTTTTGAATTTAGTTTAATAAGTGATAAAGGTTTTTTAATCGTGATTAAATTAAATATTTTTGCAAACGAAAATCCACATCTTTTTAATTATTTTCCCAAAGAATCTTTTCACTTTTTCAGATCGAATGAAAGTTTTTTTTTTGGTTTTATTACAATATGATATTTTAACATGTCATTGTCCTCAGCTTTAATTGGCTTGGCTCAGAATTAACATTCTGTTCACCATGCTGATAAGCTGCCTTTGTTCATCGTTTCTGGCTGACGTATCCTCGGGATTGTGTATCCCGCTAGCTACACAGTGAGAACTTTCGTCTAGTAGTTCATATTTCGCTAAAGAGCATGAATCAATCTGGCTTCCGAGTTGAAGGCTCTTCCAACCATTTAATTATGCTGCAGTCTGATTGGTATGGGTTGCTACCATTTGTGAATGGGCGTCTGATCAGTGGATTTTATTTTTTTTTTATTAGATTAGAAATCATTGTCCTCAGCTTTAATTGGCTTGGCTCAGAATTAACATTCTGTTCACCATGCTGATAAGCTGTCTTGGTTCATCATTTCTGGCTGACGTATCCTCGGGATTGTGTATCCCGCTAGCTACACAAAGAGAGATTTCGTCTAGTAGTTCATATTTCACTAAAGAGCATGAATCAATCTGGCTTCCGAGTTGAAGGCTCTTCCAACCATTTAATTATGCTGCAGTCTGATTGGTATGGGTTTCTACCATTTGTAAATGGGCGTCTGGTCAATGGGAATTCCAGGGGGACAGCGTGCTTACATTGCCTCCTGTTTATCGACACGAGAAGTTGCTCTTCCTGCTGCTTTCCAATTCTATGTCTTCAATCCGAAAGCGGGTTTGAAGTCGACTGTCGATTGATTGGTTTTTTTTTGTTTTTTTAAGTTTCTTTAGCTCGCTCTGGATCAGGAGTCCAGCCAATTAAGATTAATTACTTGTTACGGCTGTATATCTGCGGGTGTGAAACCGAAGCCTGTTCGCGAGATATGATATGGCGGAGTAATTGGTTCGACTATACCTTGCGATGTTTTTCCTAAGCCTTTTCCTGGCTCGAAACCGTTTTTTATTAGAATTTTTGAGATGACTTCTTTCGAATATTTAGCCCATGGGGCGAGGTAACTAATGTCAAAATTATTGTTAATGGTAAGTACAGTATCTGCATGGAAGGTGTTGCCCCCGGAATTATCCTCGGAGTGAAACTTAGATAATCGATCTACGTGAAGCACCCCCTTTGTCCTGCCCCCCGGAAACTCAACCCTATACAATACATCATTCAACCGAGAAAGTACAGTACCTGGGCCTTCCCAATCCCTTTGAAGTTTAGGGCTTTTGCCTTTGCGACGTTTCGGGTTGTAGATCCAAACTTTTTGCTTCTCTGCGAACGTAAGGGGGTGGGCTCTGAGGTCGTATTGCGTTTTCATATGACAGGAAGACAAGGTTAAGTTTCTTCTAGTTACGGAGTGGATTCTTTCGAGGGTTTGGATTAACTTCTCGACGTATTCTGCCGGGGTTCCAACAGAGTCATTGTGTACATGGCCATAAGGGATGTCAAGCGGAAGCCATAGCTCCCGACCGAAGTTGAGTTGCGCAGGTGTAAATTTTGTACTCTCGTGTATAGAAGAGCGATAGGCTAACAAGGCTAGAGGAAGGTATTGGCCCCAATTCGTTTGGCTATTGTCGACAAATTTAGATAAATAGTCAAGAAGGGTGCGATTAAATCTCTCAACCATGCCATCGGATTGAGGATGTAATGCAGTTGTCCGGGTCTTTTCTATGCCAAAGCGTTTTAATACGATTTGAAATACTTCTGCCTCGAAGTTTCTTCCCTGATCAGAGTGGAGCTGAAAAGGCATTCCGAACCTAGAGAATACGTTCTCTATTAATCCTTCTGCCACAGTTTCTGCTCTCTGATCTGGGGTTGCGAAGACTTCTGGCCATTTCGTGAAGTAATCCATAACAACTACCGCGTATTTATTCCCTTTCTCAGTTATCGGTAGAGGGCCTAGAACATCGACTGCAACTCGTTCGAATGGTGCCCCTACGTTAAAGGTCTGTAGTTCTCCGCGTGTTTTCCTGGGGGGACCTCTTTTGGCATGGCATAATTGACACTTAGCACACCATATTTCGACGTCCCTTTGTAAAGTGGGCCAAAACCGTCGTTCTTTAATTTTTTCCGATGTTTTTGATGTTTTTCTCACTCCAAAATGCCTGCCTTCTGGCTTATTGTGTGGATTGAGGAGAATTTTATGAATGTGGCCAGGAGGTGCCACTTTTACAAGGGTTTCATTTTTATTCCCATGTCGAACTAAATGCAAGACCTTATCCACCATTCGCAGTGACTCCCATTTTGCCCAAAAGGTCTTTAAATTAGGATCTTCTGAAACTATTTGCTCTCGGGTCGGTCTTTGGTTACTTTCAAACCAAGATTTTACAGTTTGAAGGGTGGAATCTTTATCTTGCTCAGCTGCCAAGTCGACGGTGGCTTCGAAGCATATTAGATTCACTCTACGATCTTGTTCTTTTTGTTCCTTTTGTTCACAGTGAGCACAGTCTTGACAGGGCCGTCGTGACAAAGCATCTGCATTTAGGTGTTTCTGGCCTGCTCGATGTTCTATGAGCAGGTCATATTGTTGTAACCTCTCTAGCCACCTTGCTATCTGGCCATCGGGCTCTTTAAAATTCAGAAGCCAACGAAGCGAGGCATGATCAGTTCGGATTCTGAACGGCCTACCAAATAGATAATGATGAAAGTGGGCTGTTGCTCTCACCACGGCTAGAAGCTCTTTACGAGTTACACAGTAATTCCGTTCCGCTCTATTTAGTGTTTTAGAGTAATACTCCAAGACCTTTTCATTATTATCTTGAATTTGACTGAGTACGGCACCTATTCCACTTTGGCTGGCATCCGTATCCAAGATGAACTCACCTTCTGTCTGGGGGAATGTTAAAATAGGAGGGGAACTTAGTCGTAGCTTCAGATGTTCAAAGGCATCCTGCTGTCTCTCTTCCCATTGGAATTTGCATTTATCCTCGGTTAATTCTGATAGGGGTTTGGCAATAGTTGAGAAGTCTTGCACAAATCTCCGGTAATATGAGGCCAAGCCGAGGAAGCTTCGCACATCTCTCTTGGTTTTAGGAACCGGCCAAGACTCTATAGCTTTTGTCTTATCAGGATCAGTTTTGAGACCTTCTGCGGACACTACATGACCCAAATATTTTACCTCTCGTCGAAGAAGGTGGCATTTTTTTGGGCTAAGCTTCAGCTTGGCGGCACGTAATCGTTGAAATACCAACTTTAGGTTGGAGAAATGATCATCCAGGTTTCGATCATGCACGATAATATCGTCTAGATAAACGAGGGCTATCTCTGGTCCTAAATTTCTAAACACGCCATTCATCAAGCGTTCGAACGTCGCGGGAGCATTACATAAGCCGAACGGCATTACATTAAATTCCCAGAGGCCCGTGCCCGTTGTAAAGGCTGTCTTCTCTTTATCATTTTCTCCCATTTCCACCTGCCAGTATCCACTTTGTAGATCAAAAGTGGAGAACCATTTGGATCCAGTGAAAAACATGAGGGTATCATCGATGCGGGGAAGTGGATACGAGTCCTTTTTAGTAATGTTATTCAGACGCCGATAGTCAACGCAAAATCTGGTAGTGCCATCTTTTTTTTTTACCAGAACTACCGGTGATGCCCAAGGACTGGTGGAAGGTCGTATAATGTTGTTATCTTCCATCTCTTGCACCAACTGTCCTACTTCGGCTCTTTTCGCTAGGGGCACTCTTCGGGGAGGTATTTTAAAGGGCAACGCTTCTCCCGTATCGATGTAGTGTTTTGCCACTTTTGTACGACCCGTATCTCCTGGTCCAGTCGAAAAGACGTCTCGATACTCTTCTAAGACGTCACTTAGCTTTTGTTTCTCTTCACTGGATAGGTCCCTTTCAAGATCATTGAGAATTACGCTGAGGGCATCCGATCCCGCATCGCGTGTAGGGGAGAACTCGTTTAACGTAGAGACAGGTTCCAGGGATCCGACCAAAGTGCCTCGCGAGAGGAAAACTTCCCCCTCAGAAAGGTTTACTAGTCTTATAGGAATATTTTTCGAATTCGCTTCAATCAGAATGCGAGCGCAAAGTACTCCATAAGGTAACTCGGACTCCGATTCGGCGTCTATTAGTAAGCATGAGTTTGCCGGTAGTACTTTAGTTCTGTTCGTGGGAAGAATTGTTTCGCTGCGAGGGGCCAACAGAATATTTTCAGGCAAGAAAACTTTCGAATCTCGATACTTAGGTTTACTGAGAGTAACATATATGCGGCCTACCTGAAGAACATTTGCTTCGAAATTTAATTGGCACTGGTACTGGTCCAGGAAATCTACACCGAGTATGCACACAGGCTCTATATTGGCTACCAACACTGTGTGGGGGAACCTGTGGCTCTCTAAACGGATCTCTACTGCCAGTTTACCTAGAACTTCGATAGTGTCTCCCGTCACGCTCCTAATCACAACGTTCGACTTTTTGAGTGCCGTATGAAATGAACGGTTGAGGAATATAGGATTTACGATAGAAATTGTCGCGCCAGTGTCTAAAATGAAACTGCATGGCTTGTCATTCAGCAGCCCTTCTACAGTGAGGCTATTGGTTGGTACCTATAGCTGAAATCGTGACTTCTAACTTAGCTGACTCTGCCTGATTGAGATTACAGGAGGCCTTTATTCGCGTATCTTCTTTCACATGTTGGGGTAGTAAGACATTAGGCGGAGGTATAGCAAGGTTGTCGATAATTTGTCTCTCGACTAGGGGTTTCAACGCATTCATCGACTCGCACCCCACTGAGTCGATGTTGACGGGTTTCCCTGGTCCGTGAGTACTGGACTGGGAATCTCGATATGGGATGCAGGCTTGAAAGATTCGTAAAGTCTGTGAGAATCTGAGGCTATATTAGGTCTCGAGTTCTCAGGTGTTCTCTGTATCTGCGGTTCCGGAGGAGGCCTAAAATTTCTGGTATGCCTCCTTCGGCGACCGTTATTACGCGGGGCGGGAGCTACCTGAGCTAGGTGGACTCTCGTATTTCTTCCGATATTGATATCGGTAGCCAGTTCCTGTGCTGCACTCAGCGCTTCGTGGAGAGTTCTTGGACCTCGTACTTTGACCAAGGTCCTCAGTTCGTCGTCACGCAATCCCTGCAAGAAACGCTGAGTCACCATTCTATCGACTATATCTGTCGGACAGGATGGAAACGCGGCTGTAGCAAGCCTTTGCAATTCTAGTGCAAAGTTGGCGAAACTTTCTCTAAGACTTTGTGCCCTGCCAGAAAACTGTACTTGGCTGGAATATGAATCTGAACCGAATCGTTGTTCTAGTAATGCCACTAACTCAACATATTGGATGCGATGACCTGCCGGAAAAACGCTAAGAACAGAAAGTGTATTACCTCGTAACTGGGTCGCCATGGCATCTGCTTTCTGCTGCTCTGTCCACTGATTGTTGTGGGCGACGATTTCAAACTGAACACGATAGTCGGACCACGATACGGTTCCATCAAATGGGGAGAGGTTACAGACAAGGCCTGTAGGTCCTGATGTTGTATTGGAATTAGGTGGAACAAGGGGTTGCTGAAAAGCGCTTGCGACAGACGGCTGGACAGAGCTATGCTTAGATTGCTGAATTAAATTACAATTAGTCTGCTTTCCGATAGTAGGGTGTGGTTGCTGATTATAGGGTGCGTAATTAGAAAAAGCCTGAACCAAAGCTGGATTGGCTTGACCAATAGACGGGTGTGTGATGCCCTGCGCTGGGCCGAAAATTGGTGGATGTACTCCAAATGGAGTTAAATCCCAGCTGAGCCGATTATTCCAATTAGCAGCCATCTGCAGAGGGTGATTACACATTTGACTGGTCGGAGCTGAAAGGGATATAGGCATTTGATGGTGCGAAGCTGTAGACACTGTAGTGTGGGAACTGCTAGAAGGCATCCCGAAGAAATTCAAGTCATTGGCTTGAATAGGTGAAGAGGCAGATATCGATGCCACCGAAGTCGTAGTCGAGGTAGTAGTACTCGTTGGCGACGAAGTATGGGCTGAAGGAGAAAATTCGTCAAATACACGGTTCACAAATTGGGTCCCATTTAAGGTTTTATCCAGATCTTCTACTTTCTTTGTAAGCTTGGATACATTATCACTTATTCTCGATTCTATTGTAGCCATGGCAGCAGCCTGTTCAGATTTCAGTTCTTCTTTAATTTCGCCGATGACGCTTTTTACTAAAGACGCCGCGATGGCCTTCATCTCCTCTTTTAATTCCCGCAGTTGGTCGGAGTCCATCGTGCTTAACACTATCAACGCAAGGGGGAAACTACTTATACCAGCACAACGAAACAATCGATTACGTTTCTCTAAGGCTATAGAGCTGTTGCCAAAAATCAAACGGAATCGAATAATTCACGAATAAATCTTGTATTGGGTAATAGGGACTTCAAAAATCTATTTGTCACGATTCAAATGATCGGGCTTAGAATCAATTAAAATAAAATGCAAAGGGGAGTACCTAAAATAATTGCGAGAACATAGGAAAGGAAAAGTAAAAAAAAAGATAAAATGGAATTTATGCAAAGAGAAAGACCTGAAATAGGAATGAGACAAAAAAAATCTTCAATAATAAAAGTTACAGAAAACAAAAAGAACTTATTGTTAATTAAAAAGGGAGTGTACCGGCTTACAAAAATAAAAGAGAAAAAATATATAGTGTAATAATATTATGAGTTTTTACGCAAGCATCTATCCATGTTTTGTACATGTCATGACTTGTATCAAGAACAGGCAGAAGACTGCCGAACTTACTTTTGATGGCAGAATATGCCTCTCTTGTTATATTATTTAAGGCAGAATATGCCGCTTTATAATGTATGGCAGAGTATGCCGCTATTATGGATGGATGGCAGAGTATGCCGATCTTGAATTTTGCTAAGGCAGAGTATGCCGCTGTAATAGCATGATGGCAGAGTATGCCGATGTTGAATTTTGCTAAGGCAGAGTATGCCGCTGTAATAGCATGATGGCAGAGTATGCCGATGTTGAATTTTGAGAAATAAAAAGACACCTTTCGATAGTCAGTTTAAGTCTAATTTTTATTGAACAGTAACAGCTTATTTATATAAAAATGATTACAAAGGAATCAACATTTCTTTACAATTCTAAAGGGGGGATTATTGCAGAATTGCAATATACAAAATTAATAATCAGAAATTGTAGTGTCAGCATTTCTGATCACACAATTTCTGAATGAGTCAAAATGTATCGATATGTATGTAAAGCAATGACCTCAGGTGAGAATATTTTATTTATCAAGAAATATGCTTGTATAGCGGAATTTGCTTGCGTTGCAAATTCTTCTTGATGTCGTGTAAACTTTGTTTGTTTTGATTAATTTTTGGTTTGATTTTTTGTTTATTATTATTGACCGTGGTCATGGCTTTACATCCTTACCCTTAAAAGAAAAAAAAAAAAAATTTTTTGTACATGAGAAGAATAAAAATTTTTTTTTGTTTTGTTTTTTGTGTGTTTACAGATGGTTCTTTTTAAAACTTATTCTTAACTGTTTAGTGTTCTATTCTAAATTATGAAAGTCTTTTAAATTTACATGCCTTATATCTTATTAATTTTATTGGAAATTGAAATAATGCCTGACTTTTTGTTAATTCTATTTAAATAATTATTTTATTAAATGCCCTATTGAAATAGTATCTTATTTAAATTTACATTTTATTAGATTACTTATTCTTGAGTCTGAGCCGGTTTCTTTTTTGTTTTTTTTTTGTTTTTTTTGTTTTTTGTTTTTTTTTTTATATATATATGGTATGCCTCTACGAACTTTGTTGATTCGTATTGTATCGTTAGAATGTATGCAAATATATATCTTCTCAGAGGTCCTAGTGTGTCAACTGAGCTCTTTTCGTAACTACTGGTAGGTGTGTCCGTTACCACGAGAGGTTCATTTGTGTACTTTTTGAATTTGTTCTTTACACAGTTATCACACTTGTTTATGTACTTCTTTATCAAATGTTTCTCCATATGTGCCTTTGTTGCAGCATTTAATTCCAGCGTGTCCACCATGCTTATTGTCATGGTATTCTTTTACTAATTCTTATACAATCTTTGTATCCTTGATTCTTATTGGGGGTTCATATAGTATTATCTTCAGTGGTGTTGCCTTACCACATTTATCATTCTGCTGCAGCTTATTCAATTTCTTCTTGAATTCATTTATATCAATATAGCATCATCTTTTGCGAGTGCTAATTCCTTAATATTATTCTCGTGCATCTTTTGTATCAGCTTCTCCATGATGTAACCAGAGTTAAATGCAGGATTATCGCTGTACTGAACGGTTACCCCTTTCTTATATAATGCAGGCAATCTTTTATCTATCGCATTCTCTTGTGCGTATGCTGTATCAAATTGTATTTTCTTAATATTTCTTATGTCGGAGATGGATGTGTATTCCCATATATAGAATTGGCCTGATTCTATATTGTCTCAATTTTACATTCCGTTTTGCTGCTTTTTCTTCATATTTCGTGTGATAACGTTTATTTCTTTTGGTATCGTTTCTCAGAGTCCATTTTTATTCTTGACAGGGCATCTGCATGTGTATCTATTTTTCCCTGTGTGTACACAATATCAAGATTATAATTCATGTGGATGTGATTAGACCTCATCATTATTGAAATATTCTCGTTGCAAATGATTGCTCAATCTGAATTGTAACACTAATCGCCTCTATCGATGCCTTTGGTTAAGCTGACATAATGTTCGGCTTACTTAGTCATCTTTCAAATATGTTTAGTTCTGTGATTATTTTCAACGTTCATTCTTTTTCGTTCTTTATGTTTGTTATCCTTTAACTGGTTTTCTTGTGAATTTTTATTTTCTATGGCATCCGAGTTTCTTCGCCAGAGACGTGGCGTATTCGTTTGCGGATTTGTCAACATTTTGTAATTGACTTTACATTTAAATTAGCATGTCTAGTAATAATTGTCTTTTTATGAACTTTACGTCTTATTTTCTTTAATTCAGTGAATCGATTCTTGTATATTTCCATTTATAAATTACTCCTTTTATTTTGTGTATCGTTTTAAAACCCAAAGAAATCTCATAACGTACATATAAAAAAAAATCGTATTAGATGTACCTACTGATTAATTGCTAGATTCTAATCTACAAGACTATATTTAAATAATTTTACTACTCATATAACTGTTTATTTATATCTTTTATTCTGTCATTCTATAGCTATTCATAATATATCTATTCGGAATCAATTTCGAGCTATTTATAGGAAATATGATATGTTACATTAAAAACCCATTTTAAAAAATATTACAATCCTATTCTGTAAAAGCTATAAACACGAATGTAAAAAAAAAAAATTTATCTCTTAAAGCTATACTCCAGCTATATCTGGCCACTAGACGCTAGCCATAGTGTCTACGTTTTTCTTAGTGGTGGTGTCTATGTATTTTTTCAGAAGTCTTCTTCCAACATAGCTTGCAGCTGTTATCAATATTATTATGATCACAATCGTCACAGCAGTTGGTACGTGCAATACGTCGTAAATTGAAATTGTTTGCACTACCGGGACTTGTCGCTGCTGCTGCTGCGTTTTGGGCCAGGGTCGCCATGTAATAATATTATGAGTTTTTACGCAAGCATCTATCCATGTTTTGTACATGTCATGACTTGTATCAAGAACAGGCAGAAGACTGCCGAACTTACTTTTGATGGCAGAATATGCCTCTCTTGTTATATTATTTAAGGCAGAATATGCCGCTTTATAATGTATGGCAGAGTATGCCGCTATTATGGATGGATGGCAGAGTATGCCGATCTTGAATTTTGCTAAGGCAGAGTATGCCGCTGTAATAGCATGATGGCAGAGTATGCCGATGTTGAATTTTGCTAAGGCAGAGTATGCCGCTGTAATAGCATGATGGCAGAGTATGCCGATGTTGAATTTTGAGAAATAAAAAGACACCTTTCGATAGTCAGTTTAAGTCTAATTTTTATTGAACAGTAACAGCTTATTTATATAAAAATGATTACAAAGGAATCAACATTTCTTTACAATTCTAAAGGGGGGATTATTGCAGAATTGCAATATACAAAATTAATAATCAGAAATTGTAGTGTCAGCATTTCTGATCACACAATTTCTGAATGAGTCAAAATGTATCGATATGTATGTAAAGCAATGACCTCAGGTGAGAATATTTTATTTATCAAGAAATATGCTTGTATAGCGGAATTTGCTTGCGTTGCAAATTCTTCTTGATGTCGTGTAAACTTTGTTTGTTTTGATTAATTTTTGGTTTGATTTTTTGTTTATTATTATTGACCGTGGTCATGGCTTTACAATAGTTTTATGTATGTAAATGGGTTAAAAGTGTTATTATTATTATTAACTACAAAATAAAGGAAAAAAAATATTTATTTGATTCAATGTATATGTACTAATTAAGAAATAGAAATATTGAAATTTTTCTTTATAAGTAAATAAAAAGAACAAGTTTTACCAAAGTTCGCTGAAAGAGAAAACAAATATTACGTGGGAAAAATATCTGTGGGAATATTTTCTAAGACCCCACACTTGACACCAAATGTAACACAAAAAATGTATTTAATACAATTTTAATTCGAAGAATAAAATTGCCCCGGCCGAACGGTAGCGAGGGAGCAACTTTAATTGAAAATCTGGTTTTGCGTTCCTTTCGTTGGTCGAACAGTAAGGTGAAGATTTTGAGGATTTAAATCACTATGCGCTCCACCTATCCATCGCTAGTCAATTTGATCGCGCGCGTAGGGTTCCTCGTTACGCTGAAGTCTGGTGAGAAACTCAATTCCAGCAGTTCTGACAGTGCTTCACAGTAAACGGGCCGAATTCCTGTATGCGTCCCCACTAAAAGCTTCGCGTGCTCAAGATGGAACAAAAGCTTTCACCTTTCGCTTCTGTTTCGCTGAGACTGCTCTGGTTAGAACACAGCCAAAGCTGTTCTTACCTTCAACGCGTACACGAATCTCAGCTTGAAAGAAAAGAAAAAGGTCTGGAATTGGACGAAAGAATTCTTCGTCAAATTAACGCGGAGTCATCTGTTCCACTGACAGTGGAACTAACGCATCAGCTGATGATTAAGAGTGATTAGTGGACGATTGATTGACACTCAAAGTTTGTTTACTTTCGTATCTTTGGGTGAGTTTGCAGAAAGCAAAGGAACCAAGTCGCGGCCGCGAATAAGATGATTAAGAAGTGAGCGTTGTGTAAGTGAGATTAAGTTTTAGATGTCGTGGCGTTTGATTTCCTCGTGACACCGCCGGATATATTGCGGTTTTAGTACTGGAGTAAAACAGACGTCGGTTCACTCATCAGTTGCAATTGCCTAAAACTGACTGGGACTTCTTGTTCGACACTGTCACTCCGAATAATTTCTTAGGAATTCGAGCTGAGGAGATCTCTTCCAGATGGCTGATATAAAGTATTTGGGTCGTCGGTCGAGCTCTCTTATGAACGCTTCCTACAACCAACTAGGACAGATGAACGCAGCTATAGAGCCTTTAACCTAAAACTTTTCTTTTGTATGTTACTCTTTTGCTTACCACGTTTAGGTATTAGGGGCCCTACTACATGCAGAAGGAAGAGTAAAAAAGAACAATTTGGCCGGAGGGACTCCGTGATCCGTATACCTGGGGAGGTAACCTTAGTGGGGTGTCTTGAACATTCAGTAAATGTGTATACGTGGTTGTTGAACTTTTATTTACTGCACTCAGTTTGTGCGAAGAGCCAACTCTATTGATTGAGGGATATTTTCCAGCGGAACGTAGAGGGCACGTGCGCATACGTGATGATTAGCGTGTCGCTAAAAGCTCTGGGAGGTAGGTACCTAAGCACCTATCTGTGTACTATGAACGAAGAGAACTAATAGGCAAAAAAAAAAAATATATCTAGATGATCAATCGCTTTATGACTTATGAGTCGGGTGTCGGCTGTCCCTCGAAATATCTGTCTGTGGTGTAGTCACGTGTACTGTTCGCAAGGAAGGAACTGGTAACGAATATGAAATCTTATCGAAAGCTAAAAGAAATGGATGTAACGCTTCCCCTGGACACTGGAAGTGGCCTGGTTCTGTGATTTGTGAGTCGATTATAGGCTGCTCCACCAAATATTTGTACTAGGTGTGATTACGTGTACTGTTCACAGAGGAGGAGCTTATAATAGATTATTGAATAAATAAAAATGAATTTAAGACATCTACTAGACACTGGAGGTTATCTGAATTCGTCACTTGCTCGCCTATTGTGTCGCCACGCGTATTGTTCGCAGAGAAGGAACCTATGATGGACGTGAAATTCGATCGAATGCTGAAAAAAAGCATGCGGGATTTCCACCAGTCACTGGAAGTTGTCCGGCTTTGTAATTTATTTGCCTATATGTAATGTTGTAACGTGTACTATTCGCAGAAGGTTTTGATGTTTCCTCCAATGAGACAGAAACGTACGCAGGTATGTAGATTAAATAAATCGAGAACAGCTGATTATTCCTAGGAATAGATGTTCAATTGTGTAAAGCCTTAGGAAATTGGGGTAAAATTGCGACACGAATCTTGAATACTACGTACTTTTCTACTAAGAGCGGAGTATGGTGCAACAAATAAAATTGAAATAAATAAAATAGCTAGTAAATTATAGAACTAAATAAAAAAAACGCGATCTTTTCAAACAATTGGGAATCGAGAAAGAATTCCAATCAAAAGTCGTACTTAATTTCAGATATTCGTCGCTCTTGTTCAAAAGCGGGATTCTAGTACGCCGTTGGATGGCCTGTGCCGTTGCGGGACTAAATTCCTGTGATGTTTTGTTCCTAGGTCACTGAACTGAAGGAGTTCAACACTCGAGTGAAATTTCGACGAAAATCTTAAATGTATTTTTATGTTAAGAGCGGGGTATTGTGCAACAACAAAATCAAATAAGATTGCTAATAAAAAAATAAAAATGCGAGGCGAGATAGATTTTTAATCAAAAGTGGTACTTAGCTTCGGATATTCATCGCCTTTGTTCGAAAGCGGGATTCCAGTATGCCGTTGGGCGGCCTGTGCCGTTACGGGACTAAATTCCTGTGGTGTTTTGTTCCTATTTTACTGAACTGAAGAAATTTAACACTTGGATAGAATCGTTTTATCCACTTTTATTCCAGGTGGTTATTTTGCGTACTTTTACAAGAAAATTTCAAAACAAAAAGAAATCCTACTAATACTTAAAAAAAAACTATATCAATCCTTAGATCTTCGTAATTTTTCCTACTTTTTTTTGCTGCTGTCAGTTCAAGGTTCGCTTCAACTCTGGCTCTGGAATCCACACCACCTCCCTCTCTTCCTCGCGCTATCTCGGGCCACCGTATTGCCAGGTCGGAATTCGCCGCAGTAGGGGAATGTTGCGCCATCTCTTAGTTTTTTTTTGGGTCCCTGCTCAGACGCACTGCTTCGCTTTCCTCATCGGCGTCATTGCATACACCTGAGGCTTGAGCAGGCTTCTTTTTCTTCATTGCGGGGGAGAAAATCTAAGGATTTTGCAACAAAACTTTGGTTGTGTTTGCCTTAGGAATTCAAGTCGGAAGACTCAATAATCACAGACGTAATTGGTTGTGCATATTCCGGTACCAACCATCGAAACCATATAGCCGAGCAGCAGCGGCATTCTTGGAGCTTCAGGCCAATTAGCAAGTAGTGTTGTGTCACAAGTTAACATTGCAAAGATAAATACGTGGAGTTTTGGAAATATTGAACCAAGAACTATGTCAAGTACCAGAAGATAGTTGAAAGAGGGGTAACTACTAGTAATTAAGATTTCATTTCTTTAAAATTTAACTACATATCGTACACGTATTACTAGTAATTAAGATTTCACTTCTTTAAATATTTACATATCGAACACGTATTACTAGTCATTAAAATTTCACTTCTTTAAAAGTTAATTACACATCATACATGTATATTATAGTAGTAAGATTTCATTATATATCTTAGTAGTAAGATTTCATTGCGTTAAAATTTAATTATATGCCGTATATATGTATATCATAATATTTTAGTTATTTATTTTTGTTGTCAACCTTCAATCTTCGCACAATCCTATTCCTCTTCTCAGTTGTTTCCCAGTCATGATGGCTGAGCCTTTTTATTTGGCAAATCAAAGCATTTCAGACGATCCAGATCATATTAATGACATGCCGCCTTCTAGTGCTAGTACTTCGGCAGATACAGTCCCCTCAACTACGCTGGGAGCCGTGCCTGTGAAGCACGTGATTTTCTGGAACCATAGCCCGGTTATGTGGTTCGCCCAGCTCGAGGCGCAATTTGAACTCGCTGGAATCACTCAAGACAATACAAGATATTTCCAAGTAATAGGTCAACTAGACGAGAATATAATTAGGCACGTTTCTGAGATTGTCATTAAACCACCATCGATTGATAGATATAAGACGAATAAGGAAACGTTGATTGCACGACTTCCTGGTAGTGTTAAACAGCAACTCGAGCAGCTTTTAACGGAGCTTACATTGAGTGACAGTGTTGAAAGAGTTTTTATTATTACTTCTTTCTTGTGTCGTCTAATTCCTCCCAGACTTATTGTTATGAACGTGGAGTCGCGTGGAGTAGTTTGTGGAAGCTCAGCTCCTATTGAAGATATGGAGTAGCTTGTTGAAGCTCAGCTCCTACTGAAGTTAATCTTCGATTGAATACCACTGGTTATACTCGATAAGGAGTAGCTTGTTGAAGCTCAGCTCCTAAATGAAAATAATCTTCGATTATTGAATACCACTGGTTATACTCGGTATGGAGTAGCTCATTGAAGCTCAGCTCCTAAATAATGTACGACTGAATACCACTGAATTTATTTTTTTACTGCTCATCTTTTTTACATTTTGCTACTCTATATATATAAATTGTTCTTATTCTATACATGGAAAAATGTTGTACTTACTTCCCAGTACGGAAGATGTGCAATTTACTTCCGACTTAACACTTTGTGTACATAATGTTCACCTTGTACAAAGTGTTAAGTCACGCTTATTACATTCTTCAATTAAATCGCGGCACTCGTCGTGTTTGTATACATACAAATATTTTGTAAGAATCAGAATCACTTGCTGTTTGTTATTTATTTATGATGTAATTCTCGGGTTACAGTAGGCATTTGTGGCTTACTGTATTAACCGTGAATTAACATCTTGCTAGTTGCTACCTACATACATATGTTTCACTACCGGCGCAAGGTCGTCGTATTACAACTTGAGACTTCTTGCTCGCAGGGGTATTGCGAAATCTTCGCTGTTTTACATGAAGAATATTTGACGTAGATCAGTGATTGAAATTCTTCATGCAGCGAAAATGATGCAGTAGATAGGTATGTAGGCACAATGTTTTTATTTATGCGTTGCAATAAATATGTTTTCTTCCTACATGATGTGGTCTGTGTAGACCGTGAACGTTCTGCCCTGTAAATAACACCTGAAGTTCCTGGCGGCCCATACAATAGCGAGTAATTCTTTTTCTATTGTGGAGTATCTTTGTTCCGCCTTATTTAAACTTCTACTTGCATAAGCTATTGGCTTGTCTTTGCCTATTTCCCCTTGGGATAAGACAGCTCCCAATACTTCGTTGCTAGCATCGGTTGTTAAAATAAAGGGTTCAGTAAAATCAGGATATGTGAGAAGAGGAGGATTTATCGGTGACTTTTTGGCACTTGGCACTTTTGTGTCCAAGTGAATTTAACATCTTTGCGTAACAGATTTGTTATTGGTCTGACTGTTTTTGAAAAGTTCGGAATGAACTTGCGGTAGTAGTTAGCCAACCCAAGGGACGATTGAGTTTGTCTAACAGTTCGGGGTTGAGGAAAATTTTGGACACAACTTGTTTTGCTGGGATCTAGAAGTGCTCCTTCGTTTGAACATTTGTGTCCGAGGTAAACCACTTCTTTGCGAAGGAACTGGCACTTTTCGGGTTGTAATTTAAGGTTATGGGCTCTAAGCCTGTCGAATACTTTAGTCAATTTCTCGTTGTGATCTTGTAAATTTGTTCTGTATATTACAATATCTTCGATATAGACAAAGCATTCTAAGCCCTGGAGACCCGGTTAGAATGTGATTCATTAATCGCTGGAAGATCGCAGGCGCGCCTTTCAGCCCAAATGGCATTCTCTTAAATTCATAGTGCCCATATGCGGTACTGAACGCAGTTTTGCGTCTATCCTTTAAGTACTTGGTGATACCCGCTTGCTAGATCGAGTGTAGTAAAATATCTGGAGTGTCCGAGTTGGTTCAATACATCCTCTATTCTAGGTAATGGAAAAGCATCCCCTATAGACTTCTCGTTAATTTTACAAAAATCTACTACTACTCGCCAACGTTTATTGCCGTCAGGTCCAGCTTTCTTGGGAACCACTAGTAAAGGGGAATTCCACGGGCTTTTACTTAATCGGATTAAGTCATTTTCTAACATTTCCTTGATTTGTTCATTTATGACTGCGCGATGCGTTTCTGGGAGTCTATACATTTTCTGGTTTATGGGTGGTTGATTATGTAATGTGGGAATGGTATGTTTTATACTGTTAGTGTACGTTAGCTTGTCTGAAAAATTCATTATAGTCATAGCATAGTTCTAGAATTGATTTTTTGTTTTCTTGATTTAAGTTTTATACAACAGTAATTCTTCACGTAAAGCCGCATGTCTGTTTTGATTATAATATTTAATGCGGTTCACGTTTATTGAATGTGGATTGGAATCGAATTTTGACTTGTCGTTTTTGACGTTGTGTGTGCTTTTGTTTTGTGCACGAAGGAAAGGTGGACCACCTTTTTTCTGAGAACCTTGGGTACTTATGTCGTCCAGGCGTAAATGGAGATATTGTACGTTATAAGAGTAAATTGGAACTAGAGTAAGCGTTAAGCTCCCTATGAATACTGGTTCCGTGTTTACGTTCAGAACTGATAATGGTATGAAAATTCTATGAGGACTAACTAGACAATTTGCGACAAATACTCCTTCTTGAATCTCCTGAGACAAACAGATCATTTCTTGGTCTATTTATAACAGTATGCTTAGTACCATTTGAGATCGAGCGGGTACTCTTTTAGTTCGCTGAAGTTCTACTTCATATTGCTTACTTTCATCTTCGCTCTTGTTTCTCAAGTTGCTCAAATTTCTTCCACTGGTGTTAAGGCATGCTTGCTATTTGGTGCCCGTGAATTAAGCTGCTCCTCCATTTGATCGCGTGGTGTTTCCTCTCCATCGTCTTGGGATGTTTCAAGAGGTACCGTGAAATCAATAGGGTTGGTGTCCGTGCGAGGAAATCGGAGTAATTTATTAGGTCCTTCGATATTGCAATTTTTTGCAAGAAAGTCATTGCATAACAGCCCATCGTGAGAAATTTGGGCGTCATTTTCTACGACCTGGAGTTTACACGGGATACTGCGGCTTAGTAAAAAGTTGCCTTGACAGTTACCCAATGTTTCTCCTTCTCCAAATGGGGTTTTCAGAGTCACCTTTTGGCTTTGTTCTATCCGTTTTGTGTATCCAGTGCTTTCTGTTTGATCAAGCTTACTTCTGCTCCAGTGTCTACTATCAGCCGCACGGCTGTGTTTTTACTTATATCTAATGGAAACCCTACCACTGAAACGTTTTCCCTTATATGTGGTCTTTCTGTTAGAGAGCACCCTGACGTATTTTGAGAGATTTTATTTAATGTCGAACCGGGGATTTTTCGGTCGACAGTGTGCCGTTTCCCGAATGTGTGGCCTTCCATCGGCGCTACTGTTGACATGTGGACACGGTATGCCCTCTTCTACCACAAAAGTCGCATATATTTTGTATGTGGTTAATTCTTGGTTCCCGATTTGCAGGTCTCCACTGAGCATTGTTGTTATTGTTTGCATGTTCGGGTGGTGCTTTAGCATTTTGCTTACAATATTGGGCATCATGGCCCTTTGTTCTGCAGTTAATACAGAAGGGAGTATTCTTGCGTTTTAGGCATTCGTCGTACGTGTGCCCTTTGTAATTACAGTAGCTGCAGGTGATCTCATTTAAAAGTACTTTCTGTTTGTCGTACTTTCTTTCCTCCTGCTGGTAAGAAGAGTTCTGATCTGGAGGTGGACTTCCTGAAGATTTCCTTGTCATTCTGGCTTGGTTAGAGCGCCACTTATTTTCAGAGGTTCCGTCGATATTAAAAGATACTGAATGTAATCTTGATGGCTCAGGTATGGGAGGTACACTAAATTCAGTTTTTATGTTAGGCTTCTCCAGTTCATTTGCGTAAGGGTAAGGAGAAAAATTTACACTATTATGTATAGGGTGACCATAGACATTTGAAAGATTTGTGCTATTTGGTCGACATAAGTGATCCATTTGGAACGGGTGTGTCGGGAGGGGAATGTAATTTATGCGTTGTGGTAAGAAAAGGAGTCCTTGTTGCAGCCTTTCTATATCTAATGCCTTTTGAATGAGATTTTCTAAAGAATTTTCATTCAAAGTAAGTAAATAGGCGCTTAGATGGGGATTAGTTGCACCACTCTTTATGGAAGCCATACCAAAGTCTTCAATTAGTTTTACCACTTTAAAGTTTTCCGTTCCGTATTTACTTTGTGCTGCTTCGTTGCACTGTATTAATAGACTCTTTAGTCTATTAGTAAATAAATTAAATGACTCCTGTGGATATTGTTGGCAAGTTATCAACTTGTTTATTAATTCATGATATGTTTCACGTGGTAAATACGTTCGGTAAAGCAATTGTTCCACTTCCTTAAATTTCGTGAGAGCACTGGATGCGATCAATTGATATGCATTTCCTCTCAACCTGGTTGGGAAAATTTGCATAAATGCTGTCTTTTCTTCTTCTCCTAGACACTGCTGTACCTGTTTACAACAGCCTATGAATGTTTGTAACTCGGTGAGAATTTGTGCACTTATTTCTCCAGAGAACAGGGGCACCATCTGAGCAGTCAGTTTTACTACTTTTTCGTAGTTTATAGACATTTTGGCAATTTTGTTTGCTTGATCTATGTTGGAAACGTGTTGAGTATTTTCACTCGAATTTGGTGTGGTTAATGGTGGTTTGGGTAGTAAGGCGTCCAAACTATGAGTTCGTGCCAGTAAGTTAATCAAACTATGCCTTCTGAAGCGTTTACCCGAACGGTGTTCGCGGTACCAATTTATAGAAGGTCTACCTTGGGATGTACTTCGCTCTGCTCTTGGGCTATCAGGAGGGCTGCTATTGTCGAAAGACAATGAATTTATTGCTACCTCAAAATCTGAGAAAGAAGAGCTTTGATCGGGGCTGTGTATGAGACATTGCCAATAGAATTTTAATGAGTATGAGGTAGTTTAACTAATTCTTCAGTGAACATTGAATGGAGAGATGTTTTTGTCCCTTCTTTACACTGAGTTCAAGTAATGTATTATACCTAACTATGTAGCTTATTTGGAATGGGAGAGGGCAATAAGTGCTAGCGAATTTCTTTCTTGAAATGTTATGAATTTTCCGGAGAAACTCGTCTAATCGCTTTTGCCTTCTTTACAAATTTAGGTATGTAACTTACTTAAGGTAGCGTCGGTTTGTTGGAGATTTCACTGGCCAATTTCTTTCTCTTTGTACTGTCTTTTTACACTTTCGGCGCTGATGTCTTTCAGATAATGGGTGTTCCGCTTATTCTTATTGATGGCTAGTAGAATTAGACCAGAAGTGCCATAACGTCCTTCCTTTGACGCTAGTTTTTGGGGGGTAAGATGTTCTTACGCTCACTTCTGTGTAGGTTCGAGGATCAAGGTTTTTCAAGTGTGTTGTATAAATTAACTTCCTTGATCCTACTGGCTGCGCCACTTTGTTGAAAGAGTTTTTATTATTACTTCTTCCTTGTGGCGTCTAATTCCTCCCAGACTTATTGTTATAAACGTTGAGTCGCGTGGAGTAGCGTGTTGAAGCTCAGTTCCTATTGAAGATTTGGAGTAGCTTGTTGAAGCTCAGCTCCTATTGAAGATATGGAGTATCTTGTTGAAGCTCAGCTCCTACTGAAGATAATTTTCGATTGAATACCACTGGTTATACACGATAAGGAGTAGCTTGTTGAAGCTCAGCTCCTAAATGAAAATAATCTTCGATAGAATACCAGTGGTTATACTCGGTATGGAGTAGCTTGTTGAAGCTCAGCTCCTAAATAATGTACGACTGAAAACCACTGAATTTACTTTTTTACTGCTCATCTTTTTTACATTTTGCTACTCTATATATATAAATTGTTCTTATTCTATACATGGAAAAATGTTGTACTTACTTCCCAGTACGGAAGATGTGCAATTTACTTTCGACTTAACACTTTGTGTACATAATGTTCACCTTGTAAAAAGTGTTAAGTCACGCATATTACATTCTTCAATTAAATCGCGGCACTCGTCACGTTTGTATACATACAAATATTTTGCAAGAACTAGAATCACTTGCTGTTTGTTATTCATTTATGATGTAATTCTCGGGTTAAAGTAGGCATTTGTAGCTTACTGTATTAACCGTGAATTAACATCTTGCTAGTTGCTACCTACATACATATGTTTCACCACCGGCGCAAGGTCGTCGTATTGTAATTTGAGACTTTTTCTGCGCAGGGGTATTGCGACATCTTCGCTGTTTTACATGAAGAATATTTGACGTAGGTCTGTGATTGAAATTCTTCATGCAGCGAAAATGATGTAGTATATAGGTATGTAGGTACAATGTTTTTAATTATGCGTTGCCAGAAATATGTTTTCTTCCTACATGATGTAGGTATGTATACGCATGTGCATTAAGTATATATATCTACATTAAATATACGTTCTTCCTACATGATGTAGGTATGCATATGTAAATATACTTTCTTCCTGCATGATGTAGGTATGCATATGTATGTAACAACAGTCAGCCATCGCAGTTATTACGAGAAATGCGTACCCTCAGCGTCGGTAGCCTTAGTTCAGGGGCTCTAAAGTCATTATGGTTTCAGAGATTACCCTCTAATATGCAAGCTATTTTAGCATGCAATCCAGGTCCGTTAGATGATTTGGCGGCTTGTGAAGATAAGATAGCCGGGGTTAATCACAGGCCTGAAATTCAGGCAGTGGCTCCCATTTCTTCGAACCAGAGCCACAACATTGATCAACTTGTCAATGAAGTCAAGAACCTTAAGTTACTGGTCGACAAGTATTTAGTTTCATGTCGCAATGCTCCTCGTGATAGACCATTTGGTAGTCAAGGAAGAGAAAGGTCTTCTTCAGGCTCCCGAAATATTCATTGTTACTACCACAGGGTATTTAATGTTAAGGCGAGGAAGTGTGTACCTCCCTGCTCTTTCCAAGTAACGAAGACAACAAGTAGTGATTCGGTTTCTTCGTTAAATTATGATAAGTCCATTTATGATAAGTCCACTAAAAAACATTTTTTAATAGATACTGGTGCAGATGTGTCTGTATTACCGGTCACACCAGCTGAGCGTAAACTTAAAAATAACTTAGAACTCGCAGCAACGAATGCATCATCAATTAATTCTTTTGGCAGAAAACTCCTTTCGTTAGATTTAGTAATTCGCCGTTGTTTCTCGTGGCAGTTTATCATTGCAGACATTCCTAAGCCTATTTTAGGTGCAGATTTTCTCTGCCACTATGGTCTACTGGTAGATGTCAAGGGAAAACTTCTCATAGACCCGTTAACCTCGCTGATGGAACAAGGTCAGCATATTCATTGCCAATCATCAGCTCTATCAGTCCTTATAAATCCAGACTTTGACCCTCAGATCGTTAAATTACTACGTAAATACCCAGGCATCACAGTAGAGACTGGTTTCATTAAAGATGTAAGGCACAAAGTCACACATCAAATCTTTACAACAGGGCCACCTATTTCGGCAGAAGTTCGTCGCCTATCGCCCGAGAAATCGGCGGCTGCAAAGAAACAATTCGACTTTCTGTTGAAACAAGGTATTTGTAGACCTTCCAATAGTTGTTGGTCATCACCACTACATCTGGTGCAAAAGAAGAACAGTGACTATAGACCTTGTGGGGACTACAGACGTCTCAATTCCGGCACGATTCCAGATCGATACCCGATTCCGTTGATTGACGATTTCGTGTATCATCCTCAGAACTGCAAGTTATTTTCAACATTAGTCCTAACGAGAGCGTATCACCAGATTCCTATTGAAGTTAAGGACATTCCAAAAACTGCAATTTGCACTCCATTTGGACTCTTCGAGTTTACACGAATGACCTTTGAGCAGTTCAACGCTGCACAGACGTTCCAACGTTTCATTCACGCAGTATTTCAAGAGTTTTCGCTTTGTTTTGTCTATTTGGATGACATTCTAGTCACATCCAAATCTGAAGTCGAACACCTTTCTCACTTAGAACAAATTTTTAAACGCCTTAGAGAATACGGTCTCATCATTAATATCAAAAATGTTCTTTCCTGCAAACGCAAATAAAATTTTTATACCATTTGGTAACATCACAGGGAGTCAAACCATCTCCTGAGCGAGTAGATGCGATCACTCGTTACAAAATTCCCAGCACTGTTAAAGATCTGCGACGTTTCCTCGGAAAGATCAAATTTTATCGTCGTTTTTTACCACACGCTGCTAGCCATCAGGCTACTCTGAACTCATACTTGACTGGTTCCAAAAGAAAATGAATACAAAAAATCAATTGGTCCAATGAAGCTACCGAATCCTTCAATATTATTAAGAACCAACAGATATCCCTCCTCTCCTTACCTATTTTGACAGCCGAATTGGCGTTATGGGTAGACGCCTCTAATACGGCCATTGGATCGGCGAAATTTCACAAGGACTGGTTGCCTTTGGGATTTTCTTCAGTGAAACTAAATAACGCGCAACAAAAGTACAGCGCCTATGACCGGGAACTCTTAGCGGAGTATAAAGGTGTAAAATATTTTCGCTATCTTTTAGAAGGTCGTACGTTTATAATTTTCACAGATCATAAGCCATTACGGTATGATTTTAGGCATAATCCTGATAAAGCTTCAACCAGGCAGCTACGACATTTAGAGTTTGTTGGTCTATTCTCTACTGACGTTAGACACGTTGAAGGCAGAGAGCATATAGTAGCAGATGCCTTATCCAGAGCGAATGAAATTCATCTCTCCAGTTTGGTAGATTTCGGAGCTATTGCAGACGCAAAACTCGACGATCCTGAGTTTCAACTACTCCTACAAAATTCTCTGTATAAATTAGGAAAACTTCCCATTTTCGGTACTGATAAGGATTTATATTGGGAGATTTTTCCAAAAGGAGCAAAACCTTACATACCACGAGTCTTCAGAAAGAAGGTTTTCGTCACTTTCCATAACTTCTAACAAGACGATCACGTCTAGATACTTCTGCCCGTCAATTAACAGGGACGTTAATTCTTGGGCACGACCGTGTCTACCATGCCAACAAACCAAAATATCTAGACATGTTCACAATTCATTGGGTACATTCCCAACATGTACAGATCGATTTCAAAATATCCATACACACATTTTATGCTCACTGATCCCTTCCGAACGTTTTAGGTATTGCCTCACTGTAATCGATATGTTCACTCGATCGCCTGTGCCAATTCCATTGAGAGATATCCACGCAGAAACGGTCGCAGAAGCCCTCTGTCGCGGATTGATAGCTCGCTTTAGTGTTCCAAAAACGCTTGTCTCTGATCAAAGTGTACAGTTTGAATCCGCGCTCTTCGCAGAATTGTCTAAACTGTTAGACTATCAACGCAACCGTACCACAGCATATCATCCTCAAGCGAATCGATTCTTGGAACGATGCCACCGCACATTTAAAGCAGCTTTAATGGCCAATCAAGAAAAAGCCTGGTCAAAATTTTACCTTTTGTATTGCTTCATCTAAGAACAATTCTCAGGGAAGAATTCCTAGCCACACCGGCAGAACTTGTCTATGGAAAAAATTTACGACTTTCAGGTGCCTTCATTCAAAATATACAATCACAACCTCAAAGCACATTCGTCAAAACGTTACGCATTATTTTTGCCGAAATAAGACCTGTCCACGCGACCAGCCATTCGAAACTAAGCCCTCTTATATTCAAAGAACTTAGCACCTCTTAGTATGTTTTTGTTAGAACAGACTCGGTAAGAGCACCTCTGCAACCACCCTACGAGGGACCATTTCAAATCATACGGCGCGCTGAGAATTATTTCACTCTTCAAGTTAGAAACAGGGAGGCCCTTGATCGTCTTAAACCTTATTACGCTGAAAACGACTCAAAATCAACAAATGCGTCTGACATAGATACACATACCCAGTCAATTCCAGATTCATTTTCTCGAACACTAAGTGAACATCGTGAAAACTCAGTTCAGACTCAAACACATTGTTACCACTTGCGGTACCACGTCAGATTAGATTTAATACTGACCAACACACGGTACTACCTCAAAGAATGACACGAGTTTAGCTTAGCTGTCGGGGGAGTGCTGTGGTGACAAGCCGCAGCTTATGACGGCGTCAATTGTATTCGATCTCTCAGCTGTAGGCAGGAACAACATTTGTAGGTTTTAGGAGAACTTCGGAGTATTACTGTGCGAAGAGTGAAAGGTCCTATAGAGTAGGTCTGTCATGTTTTCTTTGACATAAGGTATCAGGAAAAAATCCATTAAGTTTTTGCGTTCGAGTTAGCCGGATTATTTTTGGTTAAAAATAAAAGGAACCTCTTTTAGTTATTATAATGACAATTTAAAAAGTAATTTTAATTGAGTGTAATTATCCGGGGAGACTTCGTCTTGTAGAAGCTCCCTAACTTGAAAACATGTATTGTAAAGTCATATGTATAAAAAAAACCATAAACCGACGAGAGGTAGGGTTTAATGTGAAGTCGTATTATATCCACTTCTTCAAGATTTCAGACATCACCTGGACGTCCACGAGGAATAACAATAGCTAAAATCATTTAATAGCTAAAAGCCCATCGATTCTGGCGATCCGCTACAAGTCCTACATCAGACCTAGAATGGAATACAATTTCCATATATTGGCCGGGGCTGGTCGCAGAGTCGTAGCTTCTTTGGATAATGTCAAAACGAAAGTCTTAAACTCATTGCCGATGTGGCAAAAACTTGTCATATGGACTTACACGGTCAACCGCAAGGTTGGTTGCCTTTCGCTCCAATATTGCTACATGCATGATCAATGATGAAATGTCTACTTTGATCCCGGATTCCTCCATGTAAAACGCGCACTGCAAGCCGCGCACATCCTTTTACCCTGCAAAATACTTTCGGTAGTGTGCGGACGTAGAACAGTCTCCAATCTTCAGTCTTTTCTCCGGCATGTAATCTGCGAAAGTTTAAAGGTAACATACATCAGCACCTTCGCCACCCTCCTCACATTCCCTAATTCCTTTCTTTATCACATTCTTGCCATGCTGTGCTTTGCATTTTAGTTCATAGGATATCTCCTGCGCTTGGCTTAATAATATAAAAACGAAACTCACCTTTCTTAGCTTGCCGACGAAGTTTAATACGCACAAGTTATGTATTGCATCTATTCTGTGACTGCTATTTTAAACAAATGTAAATTTTTAATTCCTGTATTTGACAAAGATACATATTTTATGATGATTCGTGAATTTGAATAAAATACATTTCCCTGCTTTTACTAACTAAATGGATGTTTGGGAAGTTTTACACTTCCACCATTTACAAACCATAACAAAATGAATAATCTAACATCCCCTTTGACTTTTCGGAGTAGCAAAGAACCTTGAACAACTTTCTTCGTTGCGAGTGGTAGCCACTTGCTATTCTGTTCGACTCGTATCTTTTAAATGATAAATTCTGTGTTTTTAACATTACCGAGTATTGGCGAGTGTCTTCAAACTTTGTACAGTTTTCAACATATACCATTTTTAAACCGTAGTTGCGCCCCCTCACCAGAATCATGGATACGCCACTGCTAATCATAGTAGACAACTTCAGGGGATTCTACCCGAAAATCAAGGAATAAATCTTGATTTTGACAATAACATGAAACAGAAGATAAAGAAACTAGGATTAACACGGTTACAAAAATCGGATTTGTTTTATAGTAAAGGCTGTTTCAAATCATAGATGCAAAATAACCAAAAGATTAGTCATATCCCACATTGATAAACTGTTTGATCCATTGGGAATATTAGCACCAATATTTGTCACAGCATAAGCATTTTCACAACAACTCTGGAAACTTAAAATTGATTGGGATGTGGCCTCGCCAATGGACCTTCATACCCAATGGCTCAATTTAAGAATTTGCCTGCCTTGCTTAGATAACATCACGTTTCCAAGGTATGTATTCGCGAACGATATCACGAAAAACAGGCAACTACATGTATTTGCAGACGCTTCCGAAAAGTTTTTGGAGACGGTATGTATAGTATGTATAGTTATAGTGAGACTTCTATGTGCCAAATCCCGAGTAGCGCTACTGCAAAAACACACGCTGCCTCGTTTAGAACCTGTTAGCATCTCAACTAGAAGCCGGGTTAAAAGGGGATCTTCGGCTCTCAGAAGTACCTATGTGGTTTTGGTCAGACTAAGAAATAGCGTTGGCCTGGATAAATTCAGCATCCACATTATTCCAAACATTAGTGGCTAACAGGATTTCTGTTATACAGGAACTAACAACTGTTGCACAATGGCGGCATGTAAAGTCTAAGGAAAATCCAGCAGATATATTATCCAGAGGGCTAACACCAGACAAATTACAATCCTGTCAACTATGGTTCTATGGTCCTAAGTTGCTAAATGATGATGTATCTTAATGACCTGCTCCGTTCCAAAATAAAGCCGAGTGCCAATTAGATCAAAACCGTATGGTATTGCTTGCATCAAGTTTCGTATATAATATAACCATGAATGATCATTTAGAAACTGCAACGAATAGTGGCGTATATGTTAAGATTTGTGACAAGCGTCAAAAGGAAGCGTTATTCATCGCAAAGACACATCTTTCATGTCGAGAATTGGACGAAGCATTATATGTGATAATTAAGGCAATCCAAGAACACGAACTCAAAGAAGAAATCCAACGTTTGTGAAGGTATAACGAAGTTCACAAAACAAGTAATATCAGGAGTTTGACGCCACTCATGGACGAGAAAGGCATCATCCGAGTTGGATGATAAGTCGTCCCTTTCCTATGATGCAAAACATCTCATGATGATCCCATATTCAAATCCAATCACGAAATTAATAATATTGACATTTCACAGGGAAATTTTCACTCTGGAGCGTAAACATTGCATGCCGCTACTAGATAACGTTTCTGACCATTAAAAGAAAAAACAATTGCTAGATCTATTGTTCAGTACTGTGTAACATGCGCATGGGCTAGACTAGAAATGATGTCACAGTTTATGGGGAATATACCTTCTAGAAGGGTTCAACATTCTCGGCCGTTTGCAAACGCGGATGTGGACTTTAGTAGTTACGCTATGCCATACAAAAAGTGCACGGAAAACTCCAACTATTTCGGTGGTTCTGAACCGGATTCTGGGCCTATAATTTTTCTTGAACGCCTAAATGTAGGCTTTTGGTTTTGAACTAATATTAGTAATAATTAATGTTAATAGTAGGACATTTTTGTTCACGCCAATGGACTCTAGATGGTTGGGGTGGGGTCCTTAGGGGGGGATAAAATTTTCATCAGAAATCCTCTACGGGGATTGGTTTTCGAGATATTAGCCATTTTACCTTTTTAGATATAGTTAATATTATTAATAATTCAAGCTACCCTGGGGAGTTGTAGATATCAGCATGATGACGCCTTGGATTTGCTGTTTTCTTACTTGAAGATTTTTTAGCGAGGAATTTGTGGATATCAGAATTTCCAGATCACTTTTTATGGGGGTTCTGGGTATCAAATATTAAATGTTTACCAACATTAGGCATGCTGAATGAGTCATGCACACCTATGTAAACAAATTTAAGCAATATCAGCACATTTCTTCTTTTCATGTAATTTAATACCACAATTACTGTAGCCAAGAATTGTGTTTTATTGTTTATTCGACACATTTCAGCCTGGAAGCAAATTCGCTGGAATTCATCCTGTGCAATGATTATTGCAGCAGCAGCATCATTCATGTTTATAAACTGTTGCTATAAAAGCCCAAGCAAATTCTTGGGGAGCACCAGTCAGTTTTAGTGAGTCTCAGTGATAGTTTAAAATATACAAAAAAAATAAAAATGTCTGAAAGTCAGATATTTCTTATTATTTTGTACTATCTAAAAAAAAACTTAGCTAACTCTTAAAGACAGATAATTATAGTTATTTTGTACTACCTAGAAGGTTATATTGAGAACTTACTTAAAGACAGGTAATTCTAGTTATTTTGTATTATTTGCAATTTGTATTGTAAACTTAGTTAACTCTTAAAGACAGATATTTCTAGTTATTTTGTATTATTTGCATTTTGTATTCAAAACTTAGTTAAACCACCTGTACATAGCGGGTGCGTGACATTGAGTCTGGCTCTGCACGGCTTAAAGAAGGCGGAAGTGGTGGTGGGGGTGGTATTGGCAAATTTTGCCGGCTATTTGCCTGTGGAGGTTCGGCAGATCGGTGTTTGATTGCGTCCTTTAGTTCCGAACGATTAGTTTGATAGATAGCTCTTCCTTTGTTTGTTGTTGCTACTTCTTGGGTAGGGGGTAGTGAGATAATTCGGGGTTTGTTAGATTTCTGATTGGAAATTTCGGGTGATTTGTTTTATTCTGTTTGCCGACACCGTCTCTTGTGGTGTGGAAAGATTTTGAGATTTGACATCTACTACGGGCCTATGCCTTAGGGTTTCCGTAGTTTCTATACAGAGTTGGTGGTGTGTCTCATTGTCTAACTGGACTTTTTTGTTATTTATGGTTACTACCTTGGGTGTTTTGATTATAATATTCCTTTTCTTTTTCCTAAAAACTTACATAGTTTTAGTATCCCTATTAGGCTGAGTAATAATATCACCATGGAATCGGCACGAGGGTGCAGGCGAATCAAATTACGTAGAGAGTTACATTATTTTAAAATGAGGGCTAATCTTGCCTCAACCGAAGAGGAGAAGCAGAAATTTGAGAGGCTGTCATCGGATAATTTAAGGGATATAAATGCCAATAAGAGAAAAAGAAGTTCAAAATGATATGGTATAATGTTGTATTTTGTTAGATTTGCTCAATAAAAATTCAATTATCGGAACTGTATTTTCTTTTTTTTTCTTTTTTTTTTTGTGTTCTTATTGAATGGGCATGTTGGGTTGCCTTTTACTCTTGACTAAGAATTGTTGCCTCGTTTTTCTGTCTCTTTTTTTTTCGTTTTTTTTTTTAATTTAGCCGTTATTCGTGAAATGGCTTGAGCCTGTTATTATGTATTGTTACTCTTCGTTTACCGATTTGAATAACAGTATTAACAGATTTAAAAACTTGTACCACGAGAGATGGACCTAGTCATATCTGGGAATGTTTGTGTTTTTTTGCTGGATTTTTTAATAGGGCTTTATCTCCTGCTCTGAGTGTTACCGGGCGTGAGTGCCTATCATAGTACACTTTTGACTTTTCCTTGGCTTTCACCAGATTTTTTCGGGCGATAGAATATGCTTTTTTATTTTGTATTTCAGGAGGTGATAGTAACTCTCGTGATTGTAAATGGGTTCTGGTTCTCTTCTTAGATTTGAAGGAACTTCCGCTGTAAATCCAAACAGACAGTCCATTGGAGTGATCTTAGTGCCATCGTGTGGGCCATTATTGTATACGAAAGCCGCGGTTCTTAGGAATCGATCCCAAGCCTTTGGATTTTCTGACAAAATAGCTCTTAAGTACTCTACTAGAGGTCTTTGTGTTCGTTCCAGTGCGCCGTTGAATTGCGGATGATACAGATTTACAGACACGTTTAAAAAGATCGCTTAAGAAATTAGAGCCCTGATCAGTTCCTAATTTTTTAGGAATACGGTAACGAGTGATTATCTCATCGAAAAATATTCCTGCTACCGTTTGCGCTTCGCCATTTGGCAAGGCGTAACAATCTACGAATTTCGTTAGATTGTCTTGGAAAGTCAAAATGTACTTATTTCCCGAATGGGTTTCTTCAGGAGGACCTACGATGTCCAAATATACTTTTTCGAATGGCATTAGGGCAGTATCTGTTATGACCACTGGCATACGATACTCTGGACTTGCCTTCATTTTCTGACATTTAGTACATTTGCGTATATATTTCCTGATGGAACTGAGCATATTTCTCCACTTATATTTACTCTTTATTCTTTTGTAAGTTTTAACAACTCCTTGGTGACCACCAAATGCAGAGTCATGGTAGTCCCTTAAAATTATTTGAATTTCTTCAGGGTCTGAAATAATTTCAGGTGATTTATTTTGGGAATTCAGTGAATGATTATTCGAAGGTAAGTTGCCAAGTTCAGATGTACTCTTTTCAGACTGGCTGCTTTTAGTTGAGTCGATTTCAACTGAGTTGTTTTTGGAGTACTGCAATTGCTTTGGAATTCTTTGAGGAGTTTTTTGGCATTCAATTACTTCTTAAAACTTATTTTCTGCCTCTCTTGTTTGAGCTCTTGTGACTACATGGCAATGTGCTGGTTTGGAATTTGATGGTGACGGGGAACTACAATCGTCTATGTCAGAATCGGCTCGGTGGTGTACCTAAGCTTCCACAATGAACGAATTGGGGTTTGCTTGGTTTAATTTGGTAGGTATTGGACTAAGTGCGTCTGCATTAGTGTTATATTTTCCAGGCTTATAGTCAATTTTGTAGTCAAACTCTGAGAGTTTATGGTGAAATCTGACTAATCTTGTAGTTGGGTTTTTCACATTGAATACGCCTTTCAGCGGCTTGTGGTCTGTACATACAATAGCGAGTAATTCTTTTTCTATTGTGGAGTATCTTTGTTCCGCCTTATTTAAACTTTTACCTGCATAAGCTATTGGCTTGTCTTTGCCTATTTCCCCTTGGGATAAGACAGCTCCCAATGCTTCGTTGCTAGCATCGGTTGTTAAATTAAAGGGTTCAGTAAAATCAGGATATGTGAGAAGAGGAGGATTTATCAGTGACTTTTTGGCACTTGGCACTTTTGTGTCCAAGTGAATTTAACATCTTTGCGTAACAGATTTGTTATTGGTCTGACTATTTTTGAAAAGTTCGGAATGAACTTGCGGTAGTAGTTAGCCAACCCAAGGAACGATTGAGTTTGTCTAACAGTTCGGGGTTGAGGAAAATTTTGGACACAACTTGTTTTGCTGGGATCTGGAAGTGCTCCTTCGTTTGAACATTTGTGTCCGAGGTAAACCACTTCTTTGCGAAGGAACTGGCACTTTTCGGGTTGTAATTTAAGGTTATGGGCTCTAAGCCTGTCGAATACTTTAGTCAATTTCTCGTTGTGATCTTGTAAATTTGTTCCGTATATTACAATATCATCGAGATAGACAAAGCATTCTAAGCCCTGGAGACCCGTTAGAATGTAATTCATTAATCGCCGGAAGGTTGCAGGCGCGCCTTTCAGCCCATATGGCATTCTCTTAAATTCATAGTGCCCATATGCGGTACTGAACGCAGTTTTGGGTCTATCCTTCGGATCAACAAGTACTTGGTGATACCCGCTTGCTAGATCGAGTGTAGTAAAATATATGGAGTGTCCGAGTTGGTCCAATACATCCTCTATTCTAGGTAATGGAAAAGCATCCCCTATAGACTTCTCGTTAATTTTACGAAAATCTACTACTACTCGCCAACGTTGATTGCCGTCAGGTCCAGCTTTCTTGGGAACCACTAGTAAAGGGGAATTCCACGGGCTTTTACTTAATTGGATTAAGTCATTTTCTAACATTTCCTTGATTTGTTCATTTATGACTGCCCGATGAGTTTCTGGGAGTCTATACATTTTCAGGTTTATGGGTGGTTGATTATGTAATGTGGGAATGGTATGTTTTATACTGTTAGTGTACGTTAGCTTGTCTGAAAAGGTCATTATAGTCATAGCATAGTTCTAGAATTGATTTTTTGTTTTCTTGATTTAAGTTTTTATCCAACAGTAATTCTTCACGTAAAGCCGCATGTCTGTTTTGATTATAATATTTCATGCGGTTCACGTTTATTGAATGTGGATTGGAATCGAATTTTGACTTGTCGTTTTTGACGTTGTGTGTGCTTTTGTTTTGTGCACGAAGGAAAGGTGGACCACCTTTTTTCTGAGAACCTTGGGTACTTATCTCGTCCAGGGGTAAATGGAGATACTGTACGTTATAAGAGTTAATTGGAACTAGAGTAAGCGTTAAGCTCCCTATGAATACTTGTTCCGTGTTTACGTTCAGAACTGATAATGGTATGAAAATTCTATGAGGACCAACTAGACAATTTGCGACAAATACTCCTTCTTGAATCTCCTGAGACAAACAGATCATTTCTTGGTCTATTTATAACAGTATGCTTAGTACCATTTGAGATCGAGCGAGTACTCTTTTAGTTCGCTGAAGTTCTACTTCATATTGCTTACTTTCATCTTCACTCTTGTTTCTCAAGTTGCTCAAATTTCTTCCACTGGTGTTAAGGCATGCTTGCTATTTGGTGCCCGTGAATTAAGCTGCTCCTCCATTTGATCGCGTGGAGTTTCCTCTCCATCGTCTAGGGATGTTTCAAGAGGTACCGTGAAATCAATAGGGTTGGTTTCCGTGCGAGGAAATCGGAGTAATTTATTAGGTCCTTCGATATTGCAATTTTTTGCAAGAAAGTCATTGCCTAACAGCCCATCGTGAGAAATTTGGGCGTCATTTTCTACGACCTGGAGTTTACACGGGATACTGCGGCTTAGTAAAAAGTTGCCTTGACAGTTACCCAATGTTTCTCCTTCTCCAAATGGGGTTTTCAGAGTCACCTTTTGGCTTTGTTCTATCCGTTTTGGTGTATCCAGTGCTTTCTGTTTGATCAAGCTTACTTCTGCTCCAGTGTCTACTATCAGCCGCACGGCTGTGTTTTTACTTATATCCAATGGAAACCCTACCACTGAAACGTTTTCCCTTATATGTGGTCTTTCTGTTAGAGAGCACCCTGACGTATTTTGAGAGATTTTATTTAATGTCGAACCGGGGATTTTTCGGTCGACAGTGTGCCGTTTCCCGAATGTGTGGCCTCCCATCGGCGCTACTGTTGACATGTGGACACGGTATGCCCTCTTCTACCAGAAAAGTCGCATATATTTTGTATGTGGTTAATTCTTGGTTCCCGATTTGCAGGTCTCCACTGAGCATTGTTGTTATTGTTTGCATGTTCGGGTGGTGCTTTACTATTTTGCTTACAATATTGGGCATCATGGCCCTTTGTTCTGCAGTTAATACAGAAGGGAGTATTCTTGCGTTTTAGGCATTCGTCGTACGTGTGCCCTTTGTAATTGCAGTAGCTGCAGGTGATCTTATTTAAAAGTACTTTTTGTTTGTCGTACTTTCTTTCCTCCTGCTGGTAAGAAGAGTTCTGATCTGGAGGTGGACTTCCTGAAGATTTCCTAGTCATTCTGGCTTGGTTAGAGCGCCACTTATTTTCAGAGATTCCGTCGATTTTAAAAGATAATGAACGTAATCTTGATGGCTCAGGTATGAGAGGTACACTACATTCAGTTTTTATGTTAGGCTTCTCCAGTTCATTTGCGTAAGGGTAAGGAGAAAAATTTACACTATTATGTATAGGGTGACCATAGACATTTGAAAGATTTGTGCTATTTGGTCGACATAAGTGATCCATTTCGAACGGGTGTGTCGGGAGGGGAATGTAATTTATGCGTTGTGGTAAGAAAAGGAGTCCTTGTTGCAGCCTTTCTATATCTAATGCCTTTTGAATGAGATTTTCTAAAGAATTTTCATTCAAAGTAAGTAAATAGGCGCTTAGATGGGGATTAGTTGCACCACTCTTTATGGAAGCTATAACAAAGTCTTCAATTAGTTTTACCACTTTAAAGTTTTCCGTTCCGTATTTACTTTGTGCTGCTTCGTTGCACTGAATTAATAGACTCTTTAGTCTATTAGTAAATAAATTAAATGACTCCTGTGGATATTGTTGGCAAGATATCAACTTGTTTATTAATTCATGATATGTTTCACGTGGTAAATACGTTCGGTAAAGCAATTGTTCCACTTCCTTAAATTTCGTGAGAGCACTGGATGCGATCAATTGATATGCATTTCCTCTCAACCTGGTTGGGAAAATTTGCATAAATGCTGTCTTTTCTTCTTCTCCTAGACACTGCTGTACCTGTTTACAACAGCCTATGAATGTTTGTAACTCGGTGAGAATTTGTGCACTTATTTCTCCAGAGAACAGGGGCTCCATCTGAGCAGTCAGTTTTACTACTTTTTCGTAGTTTATAGACATTTTGGCAGTTTAGTTTGCTTGATCTATGTTGGAAACGTGTTGAGTATTTTCACTCGAATTTGGTGTGGTTAATGGTGGTTTGGGTAGTAAGGCGTCCAAACTATGAGTTCGTGCCAGTAAGTTAATCAAACTATGCCTTCTGAAGCGTTTACCCGAACGGTGTTCGCGGTACCAATTTATAGAAGGTCTACCTTGGGATGTACTTCGCTCGGCTCTTGGGCTATCAGGAGGGCTGCTATTGTCGAAAGACAATGAATTTATTGCTACCTCAAAATCTGAGAAAGAAGAGCTTTGATCGGGGCTGTGTATGAGACATTCCCAATAGAATTTTAATGAGTATGAGGTAGTTTAACTAATTCTTCAGTGAACATTGAATGGAGAGATGTTTTTGTCCCTTCTTTACACTGAGTTCAAGTAATGTATTATACCTAACTATGTAGCTTATTTGGAATGGGAGAGGGCAATAAGTGCTAGCGAATTTCTTTCTTGAAATGTTATGAATTTTCCGGAGAAACTCGTCTAATCGCTTTTGCCTTCTTTACAAATTTAGGTATGTAACTTACTTAAGGTAGCGTCGGTTTGTTGGAGATTTCACTGGCCAATTTCTTTCTCTTTGTACTGTCTTTTTACACTTTCGGCGCTGATTTCTTTCAGATAATGGGTGTTCCGCTTATTCTTATTGATGGCTAGTAGAATTAGACCAGAAGTGCCCTAACGTCCTTCCTTCGACGCTAGTTTTTGGGGGGTAAGATGTTCTTACACTCACTTCTGTGTAGGTTCGAGGATCAAGGTTTTTCAAGTGTGTTGTATAAATTAACTTCCTTGATCCTACTGGCTGCGCTACTTTGTTGAAAGAGTTTTTATTATTACTTCTTTCTTGTGGCGTCTAATTCCTATCTTGTTGAAGCTCAGCTCCTACTGAAGATAATTTTCTATTGAATACCACTGGTTATACACGATAAGGAGTAGCTTGTTGAAGCTCAGCTCCTAAATGAAAATAATCTTCGATAGAATACCAGTGGTTATACTCGGTATGGAGTAGCTTGTTGAAGCTCAGCTCCTAAATAATGTACGACTGAAAACCACTGAATTTACTTTTTTACTGCTCATCTTTTTTACATTTTGCTACTATATATATATAAATTGTTCTTATTCTATACATGGAAAAATGTTGTACTTACTTCCCAGTACGGAAGATGTGCAATTTACTTTCGACTTAAGACTTTGTGTACATAATGTTCACCTTGTAAAAAGTGTTAAGTCACGCATATTACATTCTTCAATTAAATCGCGGCACTCGTCGCGTTTGTATACATACAAATATTTTGCAAGAACTAGAATCACTTGCTGTTTGTTATTTATTTATGATGTAATTCTCGGGTTAAAGCAGGCATTTGTAGCTTACTGTATTACCCGTGAATTAACATCTTGCTAGTTGCTACCTACATACATATGTTTCACCACCGGCGCAAGGTCGTCGTATTGCAATTTGAGACTTTTTCTGCGCAGGGGTATTGCGACATCTTCGCTGTTTTACATGAAGAATATTTGACGTAGGTCTGTGATTGAAATTCTTCATGCAGCGAAAATGATGTAGTATATAGGTATGTAGGTACAATGTTTTTAATTATGCGTTGCCAGAAATATGTTTTCTTCCTACATGATGTAGGTATGTATACGCATGTGCATTAAGTATATATATCTACATTAAATATACGTTCTTCCTACATGATGTAGGTATGCATATGTAAATATACTTTCTTCCTGCATGATGTAGGTATGCATATGTATGTAACAACAGTCAGCCATCACAGTTATTACGAGAAATGCGTACCCTCAGCGTCGGTAGCCTTAGTTCAGGGGTTCTAAAGTCATTATGGTTTCAGAGATTACCCTCTAATATGCAAGCTATTTTAGCATGCAATCCAGATCCGTTAGATGATTTGGCGGCTTGTGAAGATAAGATAGCCGGGGTTAATCACAGGCCTGAAATTCAGGCAGTGGCTCCCATTTCTTCGAACCAGAGCCACACCATTGATCAACTTGTCAATGAAGTCAAGAACCTTAAGTTACTGGTCGACAAGTATTTAGTTTCATGTCGCAATGCTCCTCGTGATAGACCATTTGGTAGTCAAGGAAGACAAAGGTCTTCTTCAGGCTCCCGAAATATTCATTGTTACTACCACAGGGTATTTAATGTTAAGGCGACGAAGTGTGTACCTCCCTGCTCTTTCCAAGTAACGAAGACAACAAGTAGTGATTCGGTTTCTTCGTTAAATTATGATAAGTCCACTAAAAAACATTTTTTAATAGATACTGGTGCAGATGTGTCAGTATTACCGGTCACACCAGCTGAGCGTAAACTTAAAAATAACTTAGAACTCGCAGCAACGAATGCATCATCAATTAATTCTTTTGGCAGAAAACTCCTTTCGTTAGATTTAGTAATTCGCCGTTGTTTCTCGTGGCAGTTTATCATTGCAGACATTCCTAAGCCTATTTTAGGTGCAGATTTTCTCTGCCACTATGGTCTACTGGTAGATGTCAAGGGAAAACTTCTCATAGACCCGTTAACCTCGCTGATGGAACAAGGTCAGCATATTCATTGCCAATCATCAGCTCTATCAGTCCTTATAAATCCAGACTTTGACCCTCAGATCGTTAAATTACTACGTAAATACCCAGGCATCACAGTAGAGACTGGTTTCATTAAAGATGTAAGGCACAAAGTCACACATCAAATGTTTACAACAGGGCTACCTATTTCGGCAAAAGTTCGTCGCCTATCGCCCGAGAAATCAGCGGCTGCAAAGAAACAATTCGACTTTCTGTTGAAACAAGGTATTTGTAGACCTTCCAATAGTTGTTGGTCATCACCACTACATCTGGTGCAAAAGAAGAACGGTGACTATAGACCTTGTGGGGACTACAGACGTCTCAATTCCGGCACGATTCCAGATCGATACCCGATTCCGTTGATTGCCGATTTCGTGTATCATCCTCAGAACAGTAAGTTATTTTCAACATTAGTCCTAACGAGAGCGTATCACCAGATTCCTATTGAAGTTAAGGACATTCCAAAAACTGCAATTTGCACTCCATTTGGACTCTTCGAGTTTACACGAATGACCTTTGAGCAGTTCAACGCTGCACAGACGTTCCAACGTTTCATTCACGCAGTATTTCAAGAGTTTTCGCTTTGTTTTGTCTATTTGGATGACATTCTAGTCGCATCCAAATCTGAAGTCGAACACCTTTCTCACTTAGAACAAATTTTTAAACGCCTTAGAATATACGGTCTCATCATTAATATCAAAAATATTCTTTCCTGCAAACGCAAATAAAATTTTTAGACCATTTGGTAACATCACAGGGAGTCAAACCATCTCCTGAGCGAGTAGATGCGATCACTCGTTACAAAATTCCCAGCACTGTTAAAGATCTGCGACGTTTCCTCGAAAAGATCAAATTTTATCGTCGTTTTTTACCACACGCTGCTAGCCATCAGGCTATTCTGAACTCATACTTGACTGGTTCCAAAAGAAAATGAGTACAAAAAATCAATTGGTCCAATGAAGCTACCGAATCGTTCAATATTATTAAGAACCAACAGATATCCCTCCTCTCCTTACCTATTTTGACAGCCGAATTGGCGTTATGGGTAGACGCCTCTGATACGGCCATTGGAGCGGCGATACAACAGAAATTTCACAAGGACTGGTTGCCTTTGGGATTTTCTTCAGTGAAACTAAATAACGCGCAACAAAAGTACAGCGCCTATGACCGGGAACTCTTAGCGGAGTATAAAGGTATAAAATATTTTCGCTATCTTTTAGAAGGTCGTACGTTTATAATTTTCACAGATCATAAGCCATTACCGTATGGTTTAGGCATAATCCTGATAAAGCGTCACCCAGGCAGCTACGACATTTAGAGTTTGTTGGTCGATTCTCTACTGACGTTAGACACGTTGAAGGCAGAGAGCATATAGTAGCAGATGCCTTATCCAGAGCGAATGAAATTCATCTCTCCAGTTTGGTAGATTTCGGAGCTATTGCAGACGCAAAACTCGACTGTCCTGAGTTTCAACTACTCCTACAAAATTCTCAGTATAAATTAGGAAAACTTCCCATTTTCGGTACTGATAAGGATTTATATTGGGAGATTTTTCCAAAAGGAGCAAAACCTTACATACCACGAGTCTTCAGAAAGAAGGTTTTCGTCACTTTCCATAACTTTGAGCAGCCCGTTATCCGGGCTTCTAACAAGACGATCACGTCTAGATACTTCTGCCCGTCAATTAACAGGGACGTTAATTCTTGGGCACGACCGCGTCCACCATGCCAACAAACCAAAATATCTAGACATGTTCACAATTAATTGGGTACATTCCCAACATGTACAGATCGATTTCAAAATATCCATACACACATTTTATGCTCACTGATCCCTTCCGAACGTTTTAGGTATTGCCTCACTGTAATCGATATGTTCACTCGATGGCCTGTGGCAATTCCATTGACAGATATCCACGCAGAAACGGTCGCAGAAGCCCTCTGTGGCGGATTGATAGCTCGCTTTGGTGTTCCAAAAACGCTTGTCTCTGATCAAAGTGTACAGTTTGAATCCGCGCTCTTCGCAGAATTGTCTAAACTGTTAGACTATCAACGCAACCGTACCACAGCATATCATCCTCAAGCGAATCGATTCTTGGAACGATGCCACCGCACATTTAAAGCAGCTTTAATGGCCAATCAAGAAAAAGCCTGGTCAAAATTTTACCTTTTGTATTGCTTCATCTAAGAACAATTCTCAGGGAAGAATTCCTAGCCACACCGGCAGAACTTGTCTATGGAAAAAATTTACGACTTCCAGGTGCCTTCATTCAAAATATACAATCACAACCTCAAAGCACATTCGTCAAAACGTTACGCATTATTTTTGCCGAAATAAGACCTGTCCACGCGACCAGCCATTCGAAACTAAGCCCTTTTATATTCAAAGAACTTAGCACCTCTTAGTATGTTTTTGTTAGAACAGACTCGGTAAGAGCACCTCTGCAACCACCCTACGAGGGACCATTTCAAATCATACGGCGCGCTGAGAATTATTTCACTCTTCAAGTTAGAAACAGGGAGGCCCTTGATCGTCTTAAACCTTATTACGCTGAAAACGACTCAAAATCAACAAATGCGTCTGACATAGATACACATACCCAGTCAATTCCAGATTCATTTTCTCGAACACTGAGTGAACATCGTGAAAACTCTGTTCAAGCTGAATCTGAACGTGCAGTGACTACAAATACCACATTGGCAGACTCAAACACATTGTTACCACTTGCGGTACCACGTCAGATTAGATCTAATACTGACGAACACACGGTACTACCTCAAAGAATGACACGAGTTGGCCGAACCACCAGGCCGCCGCAGCGCTTTCTGGATTCGCTGAAACCAAAGGCTTAGCTGTCGGGGGAGCGCTGTGGTGACAAGCCGCAGCTTATGACGGCGTCAATTGTATTCGATCTCTCAGCTGTAGGCAGGAACAACATTTGTAGGTTTTAGGAGAAGTTCGGAGTATTACTGTGCGAAGAGTGAAAGGTCCTATAGAGTAGGTCTGTCATGTTTTCTTTGACATAAGGTATCAGGAAAAACTCCATTAAGTTTTTGCGTTCGAGTTAGCCAGATTAGTTTTGGTTAAAAATAAAAGGAACCTCTCTTAGTTATTATAATGACAATTTAAAAAGTAATTTTAATTGAGTGTAATTATCCGGGGAGACTTCGTCTTGTAGAAGCCCCCTAACTTGGAAACATGTATTGTAAAGTTATATGTATCAAAAAAACCATAAACCGACGAGAGGTAGGGTTTAATGTGAAGTCGTATTATATCCACTTCTTCAAGATTTCAGACATCACCTGGACGTCCACGAGGAATAACAATAGCTAAAATCATTTAATAGCTAAAAGCTCATCGATTCTGGCTATCCGCTACAAGTCCTACATCAGACCTAGAATGGAATACAATTTCCATATATTGCCCGGGGCTGGTCGCAGAGTCGTAGCTTCGTTGGATAGTGTCAAAACGAAAGTCTTACACCCATTGCCGATGTGGCAAAAACTTGTCATATGGACTTACACGGTCAACCGCAAGGTTGGTAGCCTTTCGCTCCAATATTGCTACATGCATGATCAATGATGAAATGTCTACTTTGATCCCGGATTCCTCCATGTAAAACGCGCACTGCAAGCCGCGCACATCCTTTTACCCTGCAAAATACTTTCGGTAGTGTGCGGACGTAGAACAGTCTCCAATCTTCAGTCTTTTCTCTGGCATGTAATCTGCGAAAGTTTAAAGGTAACATACATCAGCACCTTCGCCACCCTCCTCACATTCCCTAATTCCTTTCTTTATCACATTCTTGCCATGCTGTGCTCTGCATTTTAGTTCATAGGATATCTCCTGCGCTTGGCTTAATAATATAAAAACAAAACTCACCTTTCTTAGCTTGCCGACGAAGTTTAATACGCACAAGTTATGTATTGCATCTATTCTGTGACTGCTATTTTAAACAAATGTAAATTTTTAATTCCTGTATTTGACAAAGATACATATTTTATGATGATTCGTGAATTTGAATAAAATACATTTCCCTGGTTTTACTAACTAAATGGATGTTTGGGAAGTTTTACACTTCCACCATTTACAAACCATAACAAAATGAATAATCTAACATCCCCTTTGACTTTTCGGAGTAGCAAAGAACCTTGAACAACTTTCTTCGTTGCGAGTGGTAGCCACTTGCTATTCTGTTCGACTCGTATCTTTTAAATGATAAATTCTGTGTTTTTAAGATTACCGAGTATTGGCGAGTGTCTTCAAACTTTGTACAGTTTTCAACATATACCATTTTTAAACCATAGTTGCGCCCCCTCACCAGAATCATGGATACGCCACTGCTAATCATAGTAGACAACTTCAGGGGATGCTACCCGAAAATCAAGGAATAAATGTTGATTTTGACAATAACCTGAAACAGTAGATAAAGAAACTAGGATTAACACGGTTACCAAAATCGGATTTGTTTTATAGTAAAGGCTGTTTCAAATCATAGATGCAAAATAACCCAAAGATTAGTCATATCCCACATTGGGAATATTAGCACCAATATTTGTCACAGCAAAAGCATTTTCACAACAACTCTGGAAACTTAAAATTGATTGGGATGTGGCCTCGCCAATGGACCTTCATACCCAATGGCTCAATTTAAGAATTTGCCTGCCTTGCTTAGATAACATAACGTTTCCAAGGTATGTATTCGCGAACGATATCACGAAAAACAGGCAACTACATGTATTTGCAGACGCTTCCGAAAAGTTTTTGGAGCCGCTATGTATAGTATGTATAGTTATAGTGAGACTTCTATGTGCCAAATCCCGAGTAGCGCTACTGCAAAAACACACGCTGCCTCGTTTAGAACCTGTTAGCATCTCAACTAACAGCCCGGTTAAAAGGGGATCTTCGGCTATCAGAAGTACCTATGTGGTTTTGGTCAGACTACGAAATAGTGTTGGCCTGGATAAATTCAGCATCCACATTATTCCAAACATTAGTGGCTAACAGGATTTCTGTTATACAGGAACTAAGAACTGTTGCACAATGGCGGCATGTAAAGTCTAAGGAAAATCCAGCAGATATTTTATCCAGAGGGCTAACACCAGACAAATTACAATCCTGTCAACTATGGTTCTATGGTCCTAAGTTGCTAAATGATGATGTATCTTAATGACCTGCTCCGTTCCAAAATAAAGCCGAGTGCCAATTAGAGCAAAACCGTATGGTATTGCTTGCATCAAGTTTCGTATATAATATAACCATGAATGATCATTTAGAAACTGCAACGAATAGTGGCGTATATGTTAAGATTTGTGACAAGCGTCAAAAGGAAGCGTTATTCTTCGCAAAGACACATCTTTCATGTCGAGAATTGGACGAAGCATTATATGTGATAATAAAGGCAATCCAAGAACACGAACTCAAAGAAGAAATCCAACGTTTGTGAAGGTATAACGAAGTTCACAAAACAAGTAATATCAGGAGTTTGACGCCATTCATGGACGAGAAAGGCATCATCCGAGTTGGATGATAAGTCGTCCCTTTCCTATGATGCAAAACATCTCATGATGATCCCATATTCAAATCCAATCACGAAATTAATAATATTGACATTTCACAGGGAAATTTTGACTCTGGAGCGTAAACATTGCATGCCGCTACTAGATAACGTTTCTGACCATTAAAAGAAAAAAACAATTGCTAGATCTATTGTTCAGTACTGTGTAACATGCGCATGGGCTAGACTAGAAATGATGTCACAGTTTATGGGGAATATACCTTCTAGAAGGGATCAACATTGTCGGCCGTTTGCAAACGCGGATGTGGACTTTAGTAGTTACGCTATGCCATACAAAAAGTGCACGGAAAATTCCAACTATTTCGGTGGTTCTGAACCGGATTCTGGGCCTATAATTTTTCTTGAACGCCTAAATGTAGGCTTTTGGTTTTGAACTAATATTAGTAATAATTAAAGTTAATAGTAGGACATTTTTGTTCACGCCAATGGACTCTAGATGGTTGGGGTGGGGTCCTTAGGGGGATAAAATTTTCATCAGAAATCCTCTACGGGGATTGGTTTTCGAGATATTAGCCATTTTACCTTTTTAGATATAGTTAATATTATTAATAATTCAAGCTACCCTGGGGAGTTGTAGATATCAGCATGATGTCGCCTTGGATTTTCTGTTTTCTTACTTGAAGATTTTTTAGCGAGGAATTTGTGGATATCAGAATTTCTAGATCACTTTTTATGGGGGTTCTGGGTATCAAATATTAAATGTTTACCAACATTAGGCATGCTGAATGAGTCATGCACACCTATGTAAACAAATTTAAGCAATATCAGCACATTTCTTCTTTTCATGTAATTTAATACCACAATTACTGTAGGCAGCCAAGAATTGTGTTTTATTGTTTATTCGATACATTTCAGCCTGGAAGCAAATTCTCTGGAATTCATCCTGTGCAATGATTATTGCAGCAGCAGCATCATTCATGTTTATAAACTGTTGCTATAAAAGCCCAAGCAAATTCTTGGGGAGTACCAGTCAGTTTTAGTGAGTCTCAGTGATAGTTTAAAACATAAAAAAAAAATAAAAATGTCTGCGGTGTTAGTAAATAAAATTTTTCAATAATTGAAAATTTGCGAAAAGATGTGGTGGAGTGTTTAAAAAATTCAGTAAATAAAGGCTATATTGTTCAAAAGTGCAATAGAAACATGCATAAATTTAAAGTTCCATTTCGGAAGTGCAATAAGAGTGCTAGGAAACGACATACCGAGAGCTGCCTCGAGCAAATTAAATCATTGAGAACAATATTGAGAAATCCCCGTCGAGGTGGAGGAATTACTCGCGTAAGAAGAAGAGATTTTGTAAAGTGGGAAGAAGTAAGGACAGCGTTCGCAAACAGAATTCAACAAAGTGTTATTGCAAATTTAAAACGTATTGTAAATCGGAATTCTTTTATCAAAATATAGAGGTAGTTCACGATACCTGTATCGTGAACGAGCTTGTTGGGGCTGTGTCTGGTTCTAGTACCGACACAGTAAGTAAATTTTAACTGTCGTAATGAAGATGATTGTACGATGATTGCGCTTACGATACCTGTATCATAAGCTAGTTATGATTGTGCTCGGTTCTTTTACCGATAAATTACCACTATATAAAACGCAGAATTCAAACAACTGTTAATTGAAATTAGTAATTGAACTAATCTATTTATTGATTCTTGCAGTCATTTATATATAAAAGAATTACATATATTACACTAATAAAGTTATACTTACAACTAGGGTGAATAACATTACTCACACAAATTAGGTAAAGCAAATGCTTTGCCGACAAACACAAATTAGTCGCATTCAGAAATAATGAATGCGAAAGACCTTTGCTGGCACTTAATTTCTCTTATGTCGGAAGCCAATTTGTGTGTTGTCAGCAAATGCCTTTATGCTTTTGAGCGAAGGTGAATGTTCTGCGAAATGCAAACTGATACATGTATGTATAAATTTAGATAAAATAATCACCTTTAATAATTTAATGAAAGAAAACAAAATTATACGACTTAAGATTAAAGACATATCGAGCCAAAGCTATTTATGCAAGACGCTGCCAAATTATTTACGTGTCGTGTTAAAAATAACTTAAAACATTATTTTAATATTAAAGTTTCTACAAAGTTTTGCGGTGAATTTATTAACGAAACTGGTGTCAATGAAAGTATAAAAGGCATTAAATATTTCCAAGCGAGAACTGCTCCTATCAGTGTGGAGGATAATTTAGATGAGTGGTTTAAATCAAACATTTTTGGATCCAATAAACACTCAGCTGAAAGAATTCCAGGAAAAAGGAAATGGCTGTGCACTGCACTCTATAATACATCTAGCAGTACACATCAACAAGTTTGAACATCACCGAGGATCTCCGTATATACCCCTACCAAAGTAAATTGATTTAAAGCAAGCTTGCGTTAATGTAAATAATAATGATGGAGCTTGCTTCGCGTGGGCCATAACATCAGCGCTATATCCTGCAACTCCCAACTCTGATAGCACTTCATCATATCCACATTATTCAACTGTACTTACTTTAACTGCAGTAACATTTCCCATGACGTTTAGCCAGATTAAAAAATTTGAAGACCACAACAATTTGTCAATAAACGTATTCATCCTAGAGAAAGAGCGTTTCTTCACCACAGTTCCAGTTAGACTTACTAAACACAGGATGGAGCGACATGTAAATCTCTTAATGCTAAAATATGACTATGATAATACAAAAGAAAGAGATCAGATGGATGACGGTGATGATGATTATGCTGGCCGATATCATTTCTGCTGGATTAAAGATCTTTCGCGCCTTGTATCAAAACAAACTTCAAAATGTAACTAAAGAGTGTATGTATGCGACAGATGTTTTTACTCTGAAGAAAATTTAACATCACAGACTCCTGAATGCGAGAAGCAAGATGACTGCAGAATTATGTTTCCCTAAGAGGAAAAGAAATGGTTGGAAATGATCAAAATATACATCGAATCCAGGAACATGAAGCAACAGCATAGGATTCTATTTTTACTGTAAACATGATGCTAAGCTCTCATATTACAGAGCATATCGAGGAAAGAATTGCCAACAATGGTTTGCATTAGAATTGCAAAAATTGTATCCTAGCTGTACAGGAAAATCTGAACATCAGACCAATGCAACCTTTGACTAAGAGGAACGGCGTTCACATATGGAACGTATATGCTGCCATATATGTGAAAAAACGTTTGCAGCCGATGAGGAATGAGTCCGGGACCATTGCCACTTAACAGGTAAATACTGAGAATCATAATTCAATTCATTTTTTTTCTCATAATTTCTTTTAACAAGGAAATACCGAGAACCAGCGCACAATTCGAGCAATCGCATGTATCAAGATTGCACCATAGTTCCAGTCATTTTTCAAAATTTATCTGGATATGATACACACTTCATTATTAACGATATAGCTACAGCCATTCCTGTGAAAGTGGATCTCCTGCCAATAAATAAAGAAAGATACATTTTCTTCACCAAGCACGTTGAAGGCAGCCATATCAAATTCAGATTCATCGATTCCTTCCGTTTTATGGCAGAATCTTTACATAACCTATCATCATTGCTGCCAATGGTTAAATTAAATATCACAAGAGCTGTAGGGCAGAAATTGGATAAAGATGACTTGAAACTACTTATGCGCAAAGGTGTCTTCCCATACGACTTGGTTGACGATTGAACTAAATTGGATTTCCAACACTTACACTTAGAACAGCAAGGAGCAGACGCAGAAAACATATAATCTAAGGATATTTATTGTAAATATAAATTTTATTATAGCTAAAATACCATTTAATGAGATAGTTTATTTTAATTGCATTATAGTCTAAGTTATACATTATTATAAAATAAGGAAAGTAATATTATAGTTATAGGGAAACAGATTTAAGGAAGCCCAACTATCGAATTATACACTAAGAATTAAATGCTAGTATTTGTTTTATTCAATTTCCCATACTAAGTCCGGAACTCCCAAATAATGTCTGACCACTACAACGGGTGGCGGTGGGTGGTGGTGGGGGTGGTTGTATTGGCAGTGGTGGTGTAGGCTTAGGGTGGGGTGGTGGTGGGGTAGGGGCGGGGTGGTGGTATTGGCAGTGTTGGTGGTGGGGTGGTGGTGGGTGGTTGTGGGTGGTAGTGGGTGATGGTTGGTGGTGGTGGTATTGCCGGTGGTGGTGGGGGGTGCATGGTCTTGGATGGCGCTTTGAAACGGATATCTGACGCGCGGCCTCGGAGGTTTCAATTTGATGCTGACCTCTGACGTCACCTTAATCTCTGAGGCCAACCGGAAGTGAGGTCAGATAACACCTTAACAGCTTTTCAAACACTGTTATCAGAGCTGTTTTAAAAGATGTTAAGCTGTTATAAGAGCTGTTTTAAAAGTTGTTAATTATTACTAATATAAATTTAAAACCAATCTGAAAAAGCCTACATTTAGGCGCAGAACCCGAAGACCTAAAAAACTTGAATTATTACTAATATTAACTATATCTAAAAATGTATGGCAGAAATTGGATGATTATGACTTTAAACTAAATACTTATGCGCAAAAGTGTCTTCCCATACGACTTCGTTGACGATTAGACTAAATTGGATATCCAACACTTACCGGCGCAGGAGCAATTCTATAATAAAATGACTGAGAGTGATATATCTGCTGAGGCCTACAGCCCCGCAGAAAAGGTCTGGAGCACATTTGAAATACAGACACTTACCTACGAAATACAGACACTTGGCGAATATTCCGATCTATACCTGAAAACTGATGTCCTTCTATTGGTCGATGTCTTTGAGAGCTTTCGAGACGTCTGTATGAAGACGTACAATTTAGATCTAGCACGTTATTACAACATGCCAGGTCTTACATGGGATGCAAAGTTAAAATATACCAAAATGAAACTAGAAGTGATAACCGATGTAGACATACTGCTACTCGAAGAGAGAGGTATTCGGGGCGGTATAACGCAATGTTCCAATAGAGACAGTAAACCTATAATAAATAAATACCAGATTTTAGCCCAGATGAAAAACAAAAATACTTGATTTATTTTGATGTTAACAATCTTTATGGTTGGGACATGTCCTCCAGGTGGGCTGATATTCCTAATATTGACTGTTTCCAAATTCCTGATGATTCACCAACTGGATACATACTCGAAGGTGATTTAAACTACCCTCCACATCTACATGATAAGCATAAAGACTTACCGTTTTGCTCTGAGCATACAGCACCACCAGGTTTAAAATTAGAAAAACTTTTATCAACATTACAACATAAAGAAAAATAATATGTACACTATCGAAATTTGAAGCAATGATTATCACATGGTCTCATCCTAAAAAAAGTGCGCCGGTTTCTTCAGTTTGCCCAATCAGCATGGTTAAACCATACATTGACTTAAATACCACCAAACGGAAACAGGTTACCAGCGATTATGAGAAGGACAGCTATAAGAAAATGGATAATGCTGCTTTTGGTAAGACCATGCAAAATGTACGCAAGCACAGTGACTTCAAGCTTTGCGTAAATTGGCAAGGTCGGTATGGTGCAAAAGCTCGGATTGCGGCACCCAACTTCCACAGTGCAACTATGTTTGATGAGAACCTAATTTCTGTGGAATTAAGGAGACTGAAAATTTCGCTTAATAAGCAACTCTATATTGGAATGGCAGTCTTGGAAATTTCAAGAACATGCCTCTACGAATTTCATTACAATTTTATGCAGCGCGAGTTTGGTGATAACTGTAAAGTCATGTATACAGGTACAAACTCACTAATATATGAAATTGAAGAGAGAAACATATATGATTTTATGGCTGAAAATGTTGATAAATTCGAATCAAGTGATTACCCTGAAAATAGTCAGTTCAATATACCTCTCATGAATAAAAAGATTCCTGATCTTATGAAGGATGAGCTGAACGGAAAATCATGTGTGAATTTGCAGGCCTCCGCTCGAAAATGTATAGCCTACGCATAAACGATGGAAAAAATGTAAAGAAAGCCAAAGGAATAAAGACAGATGTTGTTCAGTGCCAAGACTACGTTGAATGCCTTAACAACAAGCAGCTTTTAACTGCAACGAAGAGCTGCATACGATCGCATAACCACAATGTATACACGATCAGACAAAAGAAGATTGCAATGAGTCCATATGATAGTAAGCGTTTTATTCTGAGTGGGACAACCGCTACTCTATCATGGGAACATTACTCTATTCATCAGAATAGCAAGCAGTAGACACAGAAAACATATAATCTAAGGATATGCATTGTAAATATAAATTGTATTATAGCTAAAATACCATTTAATGAGATAGTTGATTTTAATTGCATTATAGTATAAGATATACATTATTATAAAATAAAGAAAGTAATATAATAGTTATAGGGAAACCGATTTAAGAAAGCCCACCCATTGAATGATACACTAACGATTAAATGTTAGTATTTTTTCAATTTTTAATAAATGATATTTTATACATGGCCTTCTTTTTATTCAATTTCACATACTAAATCCGGAACTCCCGAATAATATTTGACCACTACAACGGGTAGCGGTGGGTGTTTGTGGGTGGTAGTGGGGTGGTGGTGGGGTGGTGGCGTCAGGGTGGTGGTATTGGCGGAGATGGTGGTGGTGGGGGGTGGTGGTATTGGTGTTGGTAGTGGTGGGTTCCTGGTCTTGGATGGCGCTTTGAAACGGGTATTTGACGCGTGGCCTCGGAGGTTTCAATTTGATGCTGACCTCTGACATGACCTTGACTTATGACACCAACTGGAAGTGAGGTCGGATAACAGCTTAACAGCTGTTCAAACACTGTTATCAGAGCTGTTTTAAAAGCTGTTAGGCTGTTATAAGAGCTGTTTTAAAAGCTGTTAATTATTATTAATATAAATTCAAAACCACCCTGAAAAAGCCTACATTTAGGCGAGGTACCCCCAAGAGAAAAAAAATTTGAATTATTACTAATTTTAACTATATCTGATAATGTAAAATCGCTAATATCTCCAAAACCATAGCCGTCGAGAATTTCTAACAAAAATTTTATCACCCTCTAACCTCCACCCCTCTAAAACCTTCTAAAATCTATTGGCATGAACAAAACTATCCTAGCTAGAATTATTAGCTAGCTTGAATTATTAATAATATTAACTACATCTGAATAGATAAAATCGCTAATATCTCGTAAACCAAAACCCGCAGAGGATTTCTGATGAAAATGTTATCCCCCCTAATACCAACACTCCAACCATCTAGAGTCCATTGGCGTGAACAAAAATGTCCTACTATTAACTTCAATTATTACTAATATTAGTTCAAAACCAAAAGCTTATATTTAGGCGTTCAAGAAAAATCATAATAAAAAAACCCTACATTAAGGCGCAGCACTCCATGAATAAAAAAAAACTTGAATTATTACTAAAACAAGTTGATGTCATCTCCTGGTCACCCAAACGGTTCGAAAGGAATTCCCCAGACAGGCCCTGTGACGTAGACCACTAGACGGAATCCTCCTCAGTAGCCCAGAGTCTGGTCCAGAACCACCAAAATAGTTGGAATTTTCCGTGCACTGTTTGTATGGAAAAAGTGGTCTGGTATCGGCATAGCGTAACTATTGACCTTTGTGGACCAATTTAGATCCATCAGAAAATCAGAGGAAAACGACCACATAAAGCTTATATAGCGGTGTGCTGTTGTTTTTCCACAAAGGCTGTACACCTAGAAGTGGTAAGCGACTTATCAATAGACTGTTTGGAGCTCTAAGACGATTCATGGGTCGCAGAGGGAATTGTCGAAATTGTTATTGCGACAATGCCACTAACTTCGTTAGAGTGCGAAATTAGCTGCATGACCTTGTAGAAAAAGAGGTGTAGACTTGCATTTTATCCCTCCTAGAGCTCCACATTTTGCGAGCCTGTGGGAAGCTGCAGTCAAGTCCGCTAAGCATTTGCTCTTTAAAACCGTCTCGCCTGGCTCTCTAACTTACGAAGGATTGGAAATATTGATGATAGAAATAGAGGCAATATTAAATTCTAGACCACTAACTCAGATGTCTAATGACCTCAACGATCTTATTGCACTTACGCCTGGTCATTTTTTCATAGGAAAACCGTTAAGGGCAACCACAGAGGCAAATTCTGAACAAACAGAAATTAGTCTGCTTGCTAGATGAAGATTTGTATCCCACAGGAAACGCAAGTGTTGGAATCTATGATCTTGCGAATACCTTAACGAGCTCCAATATCGATTTATGTGGAAGGACCGCTGCAAAATTGTCAAACCTGGTACGATGATATTGATGCAAGATGATAATCTTCCGGTTATGAGAAGGCCACTTGGACGAATCATAGCAACCTACAAAGCAAGCGACGTCCTTGTCAAAGTTGCTGATGTAAAAACAGCAACGGGAATATTATGTCGGCCCATACACAAATTTGTGCCTTACCGTGTGCTGAAGATGACATGCCTTCTACACATGAAGAAGACAGTAATATATATTCAGAGAACAATGAACCGTCGACATCAAGTGAGCCACTTAAAACTTTATTGGATTCAAAATTTATGGAAGAAATATCCGAAACTATAGATGCCATCAACACAAATGAAGAACATCTATCAACACTAATTGATTCGACTACTAATATCATTAAAAAGGTCCAAGAGGCAGTAGAAAAGAAATTTGAGGAAATAGATAACCAAATAAAACAACTGATGAATACCAAAAATCACATGGGAGCAGATTTGTCCGAACTCAAAATACCGCGCTTATTTACCTCCTTAAGACTTGAAAAGTCATTAGTTGCGCCAAAACTCCAAGGAATTCAATCGTCTGTCGTTGATGTTCTTCCTGATATCCATCACGGCAAAATAAGTCCATTGCTGGTAACACCACAACTACTTGCTCAAGAATTGACCATTATAAGGAATCATCTTAAGCCATCCCAACTTTTGCCAGTAACTCAAAGTGACATTTTGCTACTCTTCAAAACTATGTCAGCAGCAGAAGGTATAGCAAGAAACCATGTGGTTATTCAAATCGAAATTCATAAATACAATCTCTAAAAGACGACACCTATACCAGTGGTAGCCAATGAGACACTAATCGTCATACAACCGTGTTCTGCATATCTCGCCATTAGTCCACATAGAGATCAGTATTACATTATGATGGACAAGGAATTATCAGTATGCATATCAGTAGAGAAGACTATTCATTTGTGTCCGAAAAATCATCCAATATACCACAAATCGGCTTATTTTCGCTCCTTTCAAATAAATTTGTTTAACAACTCACCACAAAGGAACTGTAAAAGAGGCAAACAGATGACAATTTCGCGTCGATTCAGTTGGAAAATACTAATCAGGGGATGTTGGCAACTAAGGCTATCGCTGTCAATGCACTTTGTATGGGAGAACCAAGGCCATCACAATTAACTGGCTCAGGCCAGTTAACGCTATCACCAACCTGCACAATTAAACATGACTTATTAAAGATTCAAGGAGTGCAAGTCCAATCAAGCAGCATCAGGACTTCCTTCAGAAGGCTTGGTGAGTTAGCAAACATCACCATTCCACAGCAACTGCAGCCGATTGGGATGAGAACAACACTCTATGAGCTACAAAGGGCATAGCTTGAAACTCTCCATAAACAAATCTCGGAGAAACTACAACAAGTATCACTCATAACTGTATATAACCGTTACAACCTTACTCAGCTTACAGTAGGATACCTTACCCCACTACTGGTTGTGAGCGCTGCGAAAGTTTTTCTATTCTAATGCAGGAAATGCAATTGCAAGGCTCGCGACAGGAAACCCAAGCCTACAGCACGAGAGCCAACGAATTTATATTTTAGTGTACATATGTAATTCAATCCTCCTAGCAATATTATTTGAATTATCGTTTAACGCGGGGGAAAATGTTAGAAATAATAGAATAGGTAGATTAATAGAAATAGCAAAAAAAAAGTAATAACAATGTAATATTTTCAAGGTCATAAGTATATGATCATAAGGAAAAGTAATGCTTATTTGCATGAATCAGTTAATTCTTCAATTTAACGGTGGCCAAAAAATTACGTGCATTTTTTGTTTTGCTCTTGTTCTATTTGCTTCGGTTTCACTTTCTACCTGAAATTGTGCACGGGTTCACTGAACGTTGCGTTAAAGTAAATTTTGTTATTATGCATAATGCTTACCAAGTAGTTTTAGGGTTATTGATTTCATTTATTGTTATTGAATAAATTTACTGCAATCAATTTTTGATTACAAATTAGCGGGTTATGAATAAAATATGCAGTCTATGTCATACCAGAAACAGAGTTTGTTTTCATCATCTTCAGGTAAAGCAACGGAGCTTCATTTTTAATCATCGAACGCAATTTTAGTGTACTGTTTCAAACGCCAGCTGCACACCGACAATTCAATCAAGGTTTATGTACCTTGGTTACAGCAGTTAAAACAAAAAATCTTTATCTTTGAACAATTATTATTGAAAACATGGCTAGATTATCGCGAAAATATTTGAAGAACTCGCGTCAGCAATTACTTCACATGATTTCGCGATCTAAATGATTTTCCCGGATAGAACGGAAAACACAAAAGATTTCAATTGAGCTTGCAATGTGCAAAATAAGCTTTCCCAAATGTTGAACGCAAAAACATTCATGTCTTTCGATCGCTTATGGAATGGAATTCGTTTTGGGCATGAATAGACATGTCGAAACGAATTGACATTTTTCTTCTCAGACCAAAAGTCCAAAGCCGCCAAAAATAACTTCTTGGGGGCATAAGAAGGAAAGTTGAGTTTGGCTTTTTTAGAGAGTGTGGTGGTTTTTGCGGTGGAAGTGGTTCGATGATGAGTTTTCCTCGGTCGGTGGCTAAATGAAGCTGTACGCTTCGAATATTATAAAATAATCCTCGATTTTAAGTAAAAAAAAATAAATAAAAAATAAAACTGGGTTTTTTCAGTTTAAGATCGATTATAAAAAAAACAAGGGGACAGTAACAAGTTCGAAGTAAGAGAATAAATTGGTTTACAGAGGAATTGGTGTTTAAATCAAATTGGATTACCTGCGCACAGTAAGTGTGGGAAATAAAGTGAATAAAGAGTCTATAACAAAGCGTCTTCCCTCCGAGACTTGAGACTTGTGGGAACAAAGCCAAAGTACTTCGACTTCATTACCCAATTTCGCAGACCCAAGGAATTTTGAGAGAGTTACTTTCGAACACTAAAAGCACTCAACACAATATAGCAGTCGGTGGAGATTTTAATATAAATCTCCCGCGTAAAAATAGCACTGCGGACAGTTTTGCACACTTCCTTCAATCGTGCTTTTTACAAAATATCAATGACGGCTTACCGACTTACTATAATTGTAGTAATCCCTAGCTTTTGGATTATTTCTTTGTATGTGATACCAATAATGTCCTTTTTCATAATCATATAACATCGCCTAGTATATTAGTATTATATTATTTTATTTATTTATCTTACAATATTTAATTCCCACCTTTGCCTAATATAATTAAATTCCATACTACGAAAAAGTTGATATGCATAATTTTCTTGTTGGAATTTCGCCCAACCTTGAGGTAGTATTCGCGACTCTTCTTCAGTTGAGGAGCAATTGAATACCTTTTATGGTTTCATGTCATTTATTCACGACAAATATGCACCTTTATATATAAAACGGATTACTCCAAATCATATTCCATGGCACTCTCGTGAAATCGAGTGTCCATTTGCTGAAAGAGAACAACTTTTTCGTACGTACAATAGATGTAAGTCGGAGGAATGTTTTTCTAGGTACAAAGCAATTAGAAATAATAGGAACACTCTAATTAAAAGGACTAAGAAGAGTTATTTCAATAATATATGAAATCCTTCGCTGCCTTCTAAGAAACTTTGCTCTAATTTGAGGCGTTTTGGTGTATGGGGAAAAGGTTTGCCACCTTGTGATTTGAACACTGATGATCCTGATATGTATTTTCCTACACCCTATAATATTTCCTCAACACAACCCTCTCCTAATATCAGTTTGAACGGGGAAGGTCACAAAAGTTCCAATTTTCGATGTGTGTCACATGAAGAGATTTTCGAAGCCTGCATGTGCGTTAGGACCATCGCCACCGGGTCACGCGATATTGCACCATCGTTTTTCAAATTGTCCGTAATTCTTGACACTTTAGTTTATATTTTTAATTCTCGCCTCATATTTTCTGAGTTTCCTCAATTATGGAAGAATTCTGTTGTTATACCTTGGGTTAAATGTTCTGCACCTAAGACAGTCTCTGATTATCATCCAATAAGTTTACTTTGTTATCTTAACAAAAATTCTTGAGAAATTAAAGGGCTCGCAAATTTCCTGTATGTGTCTGTTAATAAGCTCATTTCGAAATGGCAGTCTGGTTTTCGTTCTGGTCATAGCAGTGCAACTGTCTTGTTGAAAGTTTCTACTGGTATACGCAATTCATTGGACAGTGATCTGTTAACAGCTTTAGTACTCCTCGACTTCACTAAAGCATTTTATTCTGTCGATCACAGTTTACTTTTATCAAAACTACAAAAACTGTATAATTTTGTCATTCCTCTTCTAGAATGATTTCAGATTTCCTTTTTAACCGTTAAAGTTGGGGATGCTAAATTGAAGTGGATTAACGTCAAATTTAGTGCTCTGCAAAGCTCAATTCTTGGACCGCTATTTAGCTCATTCATAAATGAGCTTCCTGATATTACTGAAGACGTGAACATCCACATATACGTTGACTTAGTTCAGATATATCTGTTTCATCCAGTTTGGTTCATGGAGGACTGCATTCACCCAGTTAACCGTGATTTAATAAATATCTCTGATTGCGCCACCAGAAACCGACCCTTGTTGAATCCCCTGAAGTTTTCTTGTATGGTGTTCTATAGGAGAGGTCTAGAATTTTCAGATCTTCCCTGTATATATTTTAATGGAGTACCTTTGCCTTATGCCAGGACGGTTAAGAATCTTGGGTTTTTTTCAATAGTAAATTGGAGTGTTGTGATCATGCTAATTCCTTATTAAAAAAGATTAATGGTGGCCTTCGATTGATGCGTCTGTCGAGTAGTCTGCTCCAGGTTGAGTTAAATCTAATGCTAGTTAAGGCACTGCTAGTTCCACATTTCACATAATGTAGTACAATTCATTCGTGGCTTGACTTTGTGCGCTCTCGTAGGTTAAATGTAGCATTCAATAATTGCGTACGTTTTGGTTATGGTTTAAGACGCCACGATCACGTTTCTGCTTATAGAAATTCGGAACTAGGATGCTCATTAAGTACATACTTATAAATAAGAGCATTAGTTTTTCTACGCAATTTGATAATCTCAATGTTTCCTTCTTATTTATATAATCACCTTCAATTCTTGCATTCTTCCCGTAATGTCAGTTTTCGGAATCGTTGTGCACGTTATGTTGTTGGGCAATGTTCTTATTTTTCCGTTATTTCTCGTGTAAGGAATTCCTTTCCAGTTACTCTTAGAGGGCAAACTCGGACATTGGATTTTAAGAATGGTTTGTTCCTAAACTAAAATGTGCCAATGACACAATTTTTCTACGTAGCTTAGATTAAGATTAAATTCTGGTCCTTTACAGCATCGAAGGAGAACGCCTGTAGAGTTCTTCTATCGACTGATTTTCAGGATTTTAGGCATGAAGAAAACATGCAGTTGTGTGGCGAACACCACCTACCTCTCTGCACTGGTGGCGATTGGTCCACTGCTGCCAAGGTAGCTGACGTCGAGAAGGTGTAATAGTCAATTTCAACCTTCTCGGCCTTTAAAGCCGAAGAGCGTTGGGCTGGCTCCAATTTCAGGGCATGTATCGCTTATGGATATGTCCCTGAGGTATAGAGGAAAGTGAGGGAAGCCTTCGATCCGCAGCTTGGTAATGCTTCTTACATGTACCCAAAGAGCGTTCTCCTCATTTCTTTTGAAATGCCTAGAAAGGCTTGTGTATGAAAATATCAAGGGAGTAGCACTAAAGTCTTCTTCCTCAAACACCAAATTCCAAACCGAAGGCCGTCGCTTCTCTGTGAGCTTTCCTGGAAGGGAATTGTGGACTGAGGGAAGTGCCTTATCGAGCCTTCGCGGACCACCGACGGCTCTCTCACTAATGGGGGAGCTGGGGCGGATGTTTACTTCCCTGAGCATGATGGTGGAATAGAGTACTCACTTGGTAGACACACCACTGCCTTCCATTCTGAAGTCTCCGCCATATCGACGGCAGCAAAATTACCCCCTGACATGAAAATCAAGGGGAAGGACATTGCTATTCTCTCGGATAGTCAGGCAATCTTGATGGCTCTGGGTGGCACTTAGATAACATCTAAGTTACTGGAGGACTGCAGATCTTCTGTGGATAAGCTATTTATCCACAACAAGGTGTCCCTTCTCTGGGTTCCTTGTCACATGGAGATCATCGGGAATGAAATGGCTGACCTTTTAGCTAGGGCTGGCTGTCTTTCCTCGTTCCTCGAACCGGAACCCGCCATAGGCGTTGCCACCTCGAGTATCAGGTCTCTCATTAAGTGGATGTTCGTTGAAAGCATCAGCAGAGATGGCCGAACCTGAATACTTGCAGGTGTACAAAACTGTTTCTTGTTGGACCCAATGGGAATATCTCCGTTCACTCATGGGACTCCAAAGAAAAAAATGTAGAATTGTGGTTGGCATCATTACCGGCCACAGCTCACTTCAGGCTCATCTAACAAGGATCACAGCCATGAGTGTCTCTCCTTACTGGGGGAGAGCCCGAGACAACCGAACACTTTTTGTGTGCGTGTCCGTCCTTCGCTCGGTGCAGGATGGCTACTATAGGATCTGCCGTTGTATATGTGGATGAGCTGTAAAACCTACCTCTCCTAAAGCGGATGCGCTTCATTAAAAGAACCGGAAAGTTTTCGTGAATGGCCTTCTAGCAGGACAGCACAATGGGCCGCTTTGTCCCCCGTGCTTTGGGTTAGGGTCACCTCCCACTGCCTTAAAAAAAATCGAGTATTTTCAGTTAATTATTTTTTTCAGTTTTTGGCTCTGTTGTATCGAAGAGCGCGCCCGTCGTCAGGCCCACCTACATTCATCTTGCAATTAATATAGACAGGTTCTGCAGCAGACACCTCCTGCTAAAAAATTCACCTCGAGAATATGTGTGGCTGCCCGCACAGCATTTTGCCGCTAGAGGTTAGCCGGCTGGGGTAGCTCTTGCCACCCACTTCTCCTCGGTGCTTGAAAGCTGTGCGTATATATATATCCAAAAAAAGGTAGAAAAACTTGCTCATCTTGTTACAGACTTCAGACTGACCGAAAAAAAGAGAACTCCACAATTTAGCTCGGCTTGCTTTCGCTGATGCAACCTGAAAATCTGAACAGCTGCAATAACAATATATGAAAAGGAAAATTTGTTGTTAATGAAATGCAGCAAGAAAGAGATAGGCGGAACGGAATACAACGCTGGACCATTTGTTAATCACTCGGATACAGTCCAACACAGAGCGTGTGAGAGAGAGAGAGAGAGAGAACTGAGTGAGACTCCAGATGTGAGGGGGTCTCGAATTGAACGGCGTTGGGCCAACGCCCCCATCCACCCTGCATAAGTGGTCAAAGCCTGTTGTTTACCTTAACCCCTAAGAACTGTGTGGTTCACGACCACCAGTGTGCGTATCATAAGATGTCGTCCATCGCATCCTGTAGCGAAGAGAGCGTCCATTGTCAGCCCCATCCACATCAGTCATGCCACAAATGTAGATAGGCGCTGCACTTGACACATCTTGCTGCAAAAAATTACTTCGGGGACAAGCGTGGGTAGCCACACAGCATGTTGCCGCTAGCGATCAGCCGGCTTGGGATGGTTTTTGCCACCCACGTCCCTTCAGTACTTGATAAGATGTGCGGAATAAAAAAAAAATTAAACAAATAACTGAATCGTCTTCATGGGGACTCCAGACGGACGGACAGACAAAAAAAAACTTCTTACGTCGCTGGATATGGCTCACTTCCACTGGTGCAGCCTGGAAACCTGAAAAGCTGTAATAGGAATATTTGCAAGAGAAAGAAAACCAAAGAAGAAATTGAAAACCCAGTACAACGCTGGACCATATGTTAATCACCCGGAGAGATTGCGACGCAGATATCAAGAGCGATAGAATTTAGAGAGCGACTCCAGATAGTGAGGGAGTCTTGACTTTGATGCACCTGGGCCCAACGCCCCCATCCATCCTAGCTAAGTGGTCAAACCCTGTTGTTAACTTCAGCCCCATAGCTTTGGTGTGCGTACGCTAGAGCGACTCACCTCATGACCTCACCACCCACTGCTTCGGACTCTACTTACACATTCTACCTACATATAGCACTTGGACATGAACTTCAGGTGCACATGAAAGCACAACAAAAATATGGTGCACTCAACAACAAGGAGAACAAGGTATGTTCGTTTAATGCTGACAAAATATGAGTTTATTGCAAAATATCCGAAGTTTTTGCTATTCACCTCTTAACAATGTGCTACGTTTGCTTATACTAGGCTTGTCCCTACTATGTAACCTTAGAGCTACTTGCCACAAAGGTAAAATGAATTCAAACATATTATTTTATTATATGATTACAATGCACTTACTTTCTCTCACTTATACTTCACCACTGGCAGGACAAAATTCTTCGACGGCTGGAACTGGTTCTACTTGGGTGCACCCTTTTCTTTTTCGAAAACGTTGGTGGCTGCAAGAGTTTCTTTCAAATGGTTGGGTTCATTGACCTCTTTTTTTTTTTTTTGTTCTTTTCAACTCTTTTGGTTGCTTTCGAACACTATCCCTTATCAGAATGTATTACTAACGTGCAATGAGTATTGTTTAATTAGATTAACTTACAGTTGAGGTGAATAGCAGAATCGCCCTCAGAAATTGGTATATATGTACTGGTTCCAAAAGGGAACTTAATTTTTTAACCTTCTTATACTGTCCAGATAGAGATGCGAAGGGCCATGATATAACACAGGTACGTATGTGGAGAGTTGATTTAGGGAAAGAGAATTATATTCACCAAATAAATCTTTACGCTTATAATATTTTACAGAGATTTTAAGATTCACTAATCAATTCGTTTTATTCTTAGATAATTGGAGCAGAATCCACAATATAAGCTCAGGTATTATTACGTTACCGCTTTTAAAATCTTTTTCGAGAAATTGAATTCACTAATAATTTTCTTAATTTTCAGGTAATTGTGCCACACTTCGCAAGATATGCACAGGTAAACATACGCACTAATAAAATCTTTGTTTTGTAACAATCCTTTTCAGACATTTAAATTCACTAGAAATTTTCTTTTTTTTTCAGGTAATCGTGCCAAAATTCATAAGATATGCACAGGTAAATATACGCACTAATCAACCTTTATCTCTTTTATAATTTTCTTCAGAAATTAAAACTCATTAATAACTTTCTTTATTTCCATATAATTGTGCCAAAGTTCATAGTATTTGACAGGTAAATACGTGCACTAAATGAATTATGTTTCTATAATCCTTTCCAGGAATTTAAATTCACTAATAATTATCCTTATATCCAGATAATTGTGCCAATGTTCATAGGATATGCACAGGTAAATATATGCAATAAATGATATATATTTCTATAATCCTTTTCAGAAATTTAAATTCACTAATAATTTTCTTAATTTTCAGATAATCGTGCCAAAATTCATAAGATATGCACAGGTAAATATACGCACTAATCAATCTTTATCCCTTTTATAATCTTCTTCAGAAATTAAAACTAACTAATATCTTTCTTTATTTCCATATAATTGTGCCAAAGTTCATAGGATATGCACAGGTAAATATGTGCACTAAATGATTTATATTTCTATAATCCTTTTCAGGAATTTAAATTCAGTAATAATTATCTTTATATCCAGATAATTGTGCCAATGTTCATAAGATATGCACAGGTAAATATATGCACTAAATGATTTATATTTCAATAATCCTTTTCACAAATTTAAATTCACTAATAATTTTCATAATTTTCAGATAATCGTGCCAAAACTCATAAGATATTCACAGGTAAATATACGCACTAATCAATCTTTATCTCTTTTATAATCTTCTTCAGAAATTAAAACTCACTAATATCTTTCTTTATTTCTATATAATTGTGCCAAATTTCAAAGGATATGCACAGGTAAATATACGCACTAAAGGAATCTTTGTGTCTATAATAATCTTTTTCAGAAATTGAAATTCACTAATAATTTCCTTTATTTTCAGATAATTGTGTCAAAGTTCGCAAGATATGCACAGGTAAGTACACCACTAAATGATTCTTCATTTCTTTTGTAATCTTCTTCAGAAATTAGAATTCACTAATAACTTTCTTTATTTCCAGATACTTGCTCCAAAATACGGAAGGTGTGCACAGGTAAATATACGCGCTAAATGAATTTTGAGTTATATTTCTATAATCTTTATCAGAACTAAAAAATAATCTACCTATCAACATTCGCGCCGGTCCGCCTTGGCCAACTTCCAAAATACAACTCCTCGACTACACGCAGACTCCCTACATTAAGCCGTCCTTAACTCACCCACCGGCATGCGAGCATTTTTCTGTTCTTTGTTTTCGTTCGGTCGACTACCGAAATCTCTTCGGGCTGCGGTCCTGCTGGCTACGTACGGGTGTGCGTGTCTGATTTTTAGGCAAAATCATTGCAATCGAATATTTTGTATGATACAATTTCTCGGAATTTTTGTCGGTTTCGCAAAGATTTTATTGTATGTGGGTGTCGAGCGATATTTTACGGCTAGGTGAATTGCCGTTTTCGTCTCCTGGATGTTGGTGACTAGCGGTATGTTTTTACATTGAGATTGAAAATTGTGCGCGTTTTGTGCAATTTACAATTTTTTGTTTGAAAAAATATTCTGCGGTTACTGCATTTTCTTCTTTTCAGGTTTTTGTTTTTTTATTTTTGTTTTTTTTTAATTTATGAGAAACATTCTAATTTCTGCGCGAGCTGCACGAATCGGGATTTTTCTTTTTCGAAACACTATCCTTGTGTTACTTTTCCTTACAGGATTTTTATGACATTGGAAAGTAGCAGAGGGCTACTTTCCGAATTTAGATAATCTTTTACCCCCTTTTGATGTATGTTTAAATCTGCATCGAGAAGAGGCGAAGGGCTACTTCTCGGAAAGTATAAAGCTGTTGTTCTTTTCCAGGAATTTACAAAAATGAAGAAAAATAAAAGGTAGCATGAGTGCAGAACGCTACAGCGTGGGGACGACCCACGGAGATAAGGGTCGCAAGCCGGGCTAAACAAAAAACCCAAACCCCTAAACTAGCGGGAGTAATAGTTGAAAACATTCGTAGCAGCGCCCAACGTGGGACGACCCACCAGAGTCTCAAGCCGGGCATACGACACAAACCTGGTTCTACACCCCGGACTTGCTATGGCACCGCACCGCCCAAATATACTAGGGAAATATGAAGAAGAGACAGGAAAGAGTAAAATCCTCATTTCGAGTCCAATCCAGACGGGAATAGTGGGGAAACATCTACACAATTGAGGTAGAGATGGGTTCGACTAGGATCATTGTCAATTTAAACAATTTTCGCTCCGCTACCACAGAGATGGGAATATGGAGAAGGGGCAGGATGGAATAAAATTTTCGTATCGAGGCTAATCCAAAAGGGATTAAGCAGGCGGGATTTCTACTGTAGTTTCCTATGCGTAGGGTACCGTATCAGTTGAGGTTGACAAGTTGTCAGACAAGGAAAAGGTTAACTGGTTGGCCTAGAAAAGGAGTATCACGCACCACTGATGAGGAAGTAAGAGGGTTACGCGATAACCTATAGTTTGCAAGTGAAGTTTGCCGGATGGCTTTTTAGGGCTAACGAGGCTGACCTAGCTCGGGCCATGAATTAATATCCTGAGCATGATAGACTCCGATGGGGAGACCCTTCTCATTCCTTAGACGATACGCATCGCGGTCGCTTTGATGAATTTTGGAGCCAGCTTCGCCACGAGCCGATCTACTGCACTACTCTGCACGTTATTTCGTACAAAAACGATCTGCCCTGGTTGAAAGGTCCTCACGCGGGTTCGGAGATTATAGCCTGCGGAGTGCCTTTGGTACGCCTCCGCCAGGTATGCTTTGATCTGGTCCCGCACTGAGTGCACTATTTGATTTACTGGGATTATTTCAGGTGCACCATCTGTGTCCGAGGTCAGATCTAGCAGTAATTTGTAGGAGTTCCTTTGTGTTACGGGGTGCCTTCCAAACATCGCGATGTACGGGGAGCACTTGGTGGAATCGTGCACTATGTTTCGGAGAGCGAACGCTGTGAAACAAGAATTGGTTGATATCGCTTCTTGACTAGGTCATTGTTGTGTGGCGAAAAGCAAGACCTTACACAATAAATGCAATCAGGTCTTGCTTAAACGGTGGCACTGTTAAAACTTGCACTGTACCGCATTTCATAACAAACTCAGAATTATTGGGTTTGTTGTGAAAACGCGTCACTACGAAATATGCAGGTGACTACCGGCTAGTCACAGCGGTGACCTGGTTTATCAAATAAAAAATAAAGAAAAACAAAGAATGCGCGGTGACATGGTCGCTGAAAATGCTCTAGAAGGGCAGTTTTTTTGGATTCGAAGAGAAGTATCAAGTTACGGTTTGTTATACGCGACAAATTAAATACACGAGCTATAAAGTTATAAATGATATATATATATATATATATGAGTAGAACTAAAAAGATTACGTGATATAAATGCATAATATATATATGTGTGATAAAATTAAAACGATTAAGAGATGCGTTTTTGTGACCTGTTTAACTCAGCCCAATAGCATTGAAATCTGTAGAGGAGATCTCAACAAAGTGTTCATCCCAGTTCCGGTGGTCGTTTCCAACATACGCGCGGATCGCAGCAAGTACTGATTGGTTGACTCGCTCGGACGCGTTGGACTGAGGTGAATAGGATGGTGAGAGACAGTGCTCGATCCCATACTTCCGCAACGATTGGATGAATAGCTTGAAGATGAACTGACTCCCGTTATCGGAATGGGGGAATTCTAGAGCCCCAAACACATCGTATACTTCTTGTTCTAAGTAGCTTATGACCCTCGCGGAGGTGGCTTCTGGCATTGCTTTCAGCAGCACAAATTTAGTTAGATGGTAAAGGATGATGAAGATGTATTTGTTCCCCTTTTTGCTTCGAGGGTAGGGACCTAGGAAGTCACAAAAGACGTGTTGCCACGGAAGTTCTGTGCGACACCTCTCTCCCAAAGGAGGTCTCAGAAAGCAGTTACAAGGCTTCGCTTTTACAGATCTCGCACTGGTTGATAAATCTCTGTACGTCGAGCCCCATCGACGGCCAATAGTATTGACGACGCAGGTTTTCGAGGGTTTTGGCAATTCCAAAATGCGCGGATGTTGGTGAGCAGTGTTTGTCGTCAATCAGTTTGGCAGTGAGCCATTCCGGTACCCAAAGCTTCCATGAGACTTGACTCCCTCCCACGATGTTCTTGGGGGGGGAGCAAGCGATATATACACTTTGCCGTCTATGACTCTGAGGTTATTGAAATCGTTTGGGTTAGAGATCATTCTCTGAACTCGCTCGATATAAGAAGTCATAATATATGCCTGTGAGTCTAGAACGATTAATCCAATGGCGGGACAAAAAGTGTCCCTCCCCGTAAGAGAACCACCCAAATCCTCCGCGAAGCAGCGCGACAGAACGGCAGCCGCCACGTTTTCTTTGCCTTTTCGATATTATATGTTGAAGGTGAATCCTTGGAGCTTAAGATTCCACCGTGCTAGCCTGCCACATAGATCCCTTTGGTCCATGAGCCATTTAAGACTAGCATGGTCGGTGATAATCGTAAACTACAGGCCCTCAACATATGGTCGGAAGCGCTTGACAGTAAGTACTGCCGAAAGACACTCTAGCTCGGTGATGCTATAATTCCTGTGTGCCGCATTTAACTTCTGCCACTTAAACGCGATGGGGTGTTCGGCTCCGTCAGCGGATAGCTGGAATAACACGATGCCCACCCCCGTCGAGCTTGCATCACATTGTATGAAAAACGGCCTCGAGAAAACTGAATTAGCAAGTACTGGCGCAGTGGTAAGACATCCCTTCAGCTGCGTGAACGCTAGTTCTGCTCCCTCGTTCCACAGGAATTTGATGTTCTTCTTCAGCAAGTCTGTGAGCGGAGTAGCTATTGTAGCAAACTGCGGAATGAAACGTCGGTACCAGCCAAAAAGTCCCAGGAAGCTTGGGACCTTTTAGACGGCGTTTGGTTTTGGAAAGTCCTGAATGGCAGTTACTTTCTCTGGGTCTGCCTTCATGCAGCTATTTCCAACTAAAAAACCAAGGTACCTGACTTCTCGCATGTAGAACTTACTCTTCTCCACGTTGATGGTTAACAGCTCTGCGACGGTGTTAAGCAGCTTGTGATGTTCATCAAGCGTGGAAGAGGTAATGAGCAAGTCGTCTAAGTAGACAGATACCTGGTCGTGCAATCGGTGTGGAATAACTTTGCACATTAACTTGCACATCGTCTGAGGAGCGTTACAAATCCCGAAAGGGAGTACTGTGAACTGGTACAATGGACGCCCTGGAACGGCGAACGCTGTCTTATCACGGGAGGGTCTCGCCAATGGAATTTGCCAAAAGGCATCATTTAGGTCGACGGCCGAAATAAACTGGTTCTCTTGTAATCGACTCAGGAGCCCATCGATGAGAGGTAGAGGAAATGCGTCCGGCACGGTCACAGAATTTAACTTACGAGCGTCCAAACATAATCGAACCTTCCCATTTGATATGATTAATCGAATTTTCCGTAACCGTTTTGTGAAACATGATAATTGAATGAAACTAGTAGCCTTTTGTACATGTACTTTATTTTCACAATTTGAAGATTTGTATTGATTCTGACAGCTGTTTCGGTCCAACTGGACCATCATCGGAGAACAGACAAGTGCTACTAAGTAGCACTAAGTAGTAAGTACTAAGTAGCACTTGTCTATTCTCCGCTGATGGTCCAATTGGACCGAAACAGCCGTCAGAATCAATAAAAATCTTCAAATTGTGAAAATAAAGTACATGTACAAAAGGCTACTAGTTTCATTCAATTCCCATTTGATTTTCTCACTAAGGTGGCTGGAGAAGACCATGCACTCTGACTCTCCTCGAAAACTCCGAGTGCTAGCATACGGTCGAGATTGTCGTAAGTGGCTTTCTGTACCACTGGGGACAAAGCGTAGTAGCGTTGTTTGATGGGCTTTGCAGCACCAAAATCTATTTCATGCTCAACGTATGGTGTGCACCCGAGACCGTGCTTACTGAAAGACTGAAAGCATTCAACCACTGTCTGCAAGCATTGGTTATCTTCATTTGACAAGTCGTGTTTCTGAGAGCACATGGGTGCGGGATAAGGTAGTGAATATAGCTCGCCTACCATGACTGGGGCTAGACCGAAAGCTTTCCAAAAATCAACCCCAAGTACAGGGGCTGTCGTATATAAGGGACTATATGGAGCCGCATCATGGGCGTCTTTTCTCCATATTTCATTAACACACGAATGTGACCTAGGACCTTTTGCTGTTGGCCGTCCGCAGCGATATGGTAGACGGCATGGAATGGAAGCGTATTCCTGCTCTTTCCAAAAATTGTTCGCCCCCGAAACCCTGCACGCTCACGCTGGCGCCACTGTCTAATAGACCCCTTATTCGCAGGCCTTGGATGAAGATATCAGCGTAAGGCCGGAGGTCTGTAATACTTGGTAGCGTTGTTTCAGCGACGGCAGCCTTTATATTTCTGTGCAGGCTGTGATAGCGGCGAGTGCGTGGTACGGTCCTGGGCGGATACAGGTTTGTGCCGGCAAAGGAACACGGTCTTTCACTGGATTCACAATCTGAATCGGTGGCGAAATCTGTTGATATATTTTCGGAGGATGTGAAACTACAGGATGCTGCGTCCCATGGTTCCTCCCTTGGCAGAATCCGGTAGTATAAGCACCCACATCTCGTGTGGTTATTGGTGCCGTGAACGACTGTGTAAGTTTGGTCACTAATAAGAGCGGGTTATGTTCAGGTACCTCATGGACTTCTACCGGCCTGCCTTTGGGCGGGACACACTCATCACTCCCGCGCAGTTGACCTAGCGGAAGCGCTCTGGTTCGGTATTTGTTCCGGCTTCGCTTGTGGGACGTCTGGAGATTTGGGCGGGAGTCAGAATACGCGGAGCTCCCGCTGAGTTCTGACTCCGCCTCAGGTTTCCCGACGAGTAAGTTAGGCATTTGCTCTTGACAACGCCCGCTGAGCCACACCTGTAGCAGAATATTCGCCGTGGTCACAGACAGGCATGATGGGCGTGTCCCTCTGCAGCACAGTTCCAGCAGATGAGTCTTGGTCGGGGTGGTGGTTGGTAATCCCAATGTGGCATGGCTTGTAGAGCTGCTACCACATCATGTGTTTCAACTTCCAGGTGGACGGACAGATATTGACTATTCGAATATAACTCGTGAACCGATCGTCGTGGCGGTAACTCAGGAGACTGTGGCTTGGTCTGGGACCAAAGCTATCGAATTTGCAGCACAAGTCTCTCAGGTCGAAAATGTTCGCTGTGTGGTGCAGCAGCAATGCCTCTTCCAAAGCCGGCTCCATGTTTCTAAAAAGGATCTCCACGAGCTCCTCCTCGGGAATCGGGCGAGACATTTTCGAAACTAGCGCATGAACCGCAAAGCGATAGTCGCTAAAAGACGCTCGAGGACCCTGTGTGCGATCCTCCACTAGTTTACGTATTTTGTAATCTGTCTCCTGATTCCTGAACTCCCGAAGAAGGGTGGTCTCGCAGGTACAGCCAGTACTAATTCGCGGCTTTTCCCGTGACGAGCGAATGAAAGCCGGCGCAGACCTTGGAATAAGGCTCTTACTCTAGCATGGCTACTCGAAAAATGAAATCCGTCACATCTAGACCTGAGGTGCCATCGAAGTATAGCTTCCATCTGAAGACAGGACTGTTTGTAACACTACAACGGTCTCTCGCAGTTCTCTGTCGATGATGTGTTGACGCGTTCAGCTTTCAGACTCCTGACGCCGGTGGCCTGGGTGGTCGTGAATCGAAATAATCATGATTTGGTGGGGGCTCTGCTCCTGAACCGCGGCTTGGTCCCTTAGCCTCTAAACTTTCGTTCACCGAACGGGAGCTTGGTCTTCCCTCTAGCAAGGCCGTCTGCGGCCGCTCCGCAGTCTAGTTGCTGGTAGGATTCTGTTGGGCCGTCCTCCCACCTGGAAATTGAAGATTTACACCCGGCGTACCTGGGTTGAAGCGGGGGCTCCCTGTACTAAGCTTGGGAGTACTCACTGACGGGTAGGTTGATTGAGTTGTAGCTTTGGAAGTAACAACCGTTGAGGACATCCTTCCAAGCTCGCTATTTGCTACGCTAATGGATGGGATGTCCAGGCCACGAGCGCCTTCCCCATCGGACACCCGATCCTGCAATGGAAGCCGGGCTGTCTCTACTGAACTCAGGACGCCTTCCAATGGCGAGAGTTGTTCTTGAAGTTCTGACCTCACAGACGGCCAAGTATTGTACAACCGTCGGGCACAGTGAACAACGTGGATGATCTGACTCCGATAGCGAGTGCGATCACCATCCATTCGAATAGGGTCCGTAGTGAGTTCATGCCTCAAAGCCTCCACTCGGCTGCTGATATAGTGGACCTCCCGCGAGGGATTATTGTGCGCGTGTGATCTTTGCACTTCTATGCTAGGATCTAGCTGCTCAGCTTCGGAAGCATTCAGAAGCTGGTCTAGAGCGTCGTCGTGGGCGGGATCGATGTTTCGCACGAGATAATCTACCGCCAGCTCTTCTGGTGATAGGTATAAAAAATCCATACTCGGTCAGTTGAAATTGATCACTTGTAATAGGAATTTCTGTTGGGAGTGGTACTGATATCCCGAAAATAGGGAAGATGTATTTGGCTAGTATGTGGAAACCGTTCGGCGGTTAGGTGTCTTGTACCCAGAAGGTATATAGGATGACGACTGTGTGACAGACCAACGTTTTTTGTAGAACTAGTACGTAATACGTTCACCAGGGAAACCTACAGTAGTGACTTTAGGATGCCACAAGGAGGAATACCTACAGTTTCTGCGTGTGAGATAACTGTGTGTATAAATTGTGTAAATTCGAAGAAAATTCAATTGATCAATTGGTAATAAATCCCAATGGAAAGATCTAAAAATTTGTGCTCCATCTCATTATTTTAATTAATTCCAAGGAAATTCAAAATGATAAACTTTATTATGGAACTAAAGAAGGAAGATCTGCGAAATTTTCGTGAATTATACTTGTACACCCAAAAATATATGTATATATACTCAAAAAAGGTTCAAAATAATAATCTTATTATAGATCTATAGCGGAAATACCTGTACCTTGTGCATATATATGTTATTCGCATATATAAGTATATTTATGTATATACGTTAGAAAGAAAATTCAGAACTACCGAAGATGCTCTAGAAATTGCGCGTGTATACGTAGTACATAGATTCAAAAAAAATATATATATATTCACAATAATGACTTCACTATGCATCCAAAGGGGAAGATCTATCGTCAGTGCGTATATTGGTATATAACTCAAAAGAAAATCCAGTATAGTATGATGCGTATTAAATTGTGCGCTTATGAATGTGCTAATTCAAAGAAAGTTCGAAATAATAAATTTATTTTAACTTTACAGAAGGAATACCTATACTATATGCAAGTATGATATTCGCATATAAACAAATATACATATGTTCGAAACGAAATTCAAGAATTATACTTTATTATAACACAAAAAAAAATCTATGCTTTGTGCGCTTAGTTCGGGCGTATGTGAATATGTAACTTCAAATGCGAATTGGGGACAATACCCTTAAAATGGATCCAAAATGGAAGATCTATAACTTACTCGTACTGAATTTGTTCGTAAATTTATACCTGAAATAATAGCATTCCAAAAGAGAAAAGAAAAAAAATTCCGAATATTACCTCCTGATACACTCAACGATTAAAACTGTGCGTAAATGCTTATACAAAATGCTAGATCATACGAAGAGGTGGTTTGGCCATGCTGCCAGCCACCCGAACACACACACACACACACACCAAACTTTCAGCAATTCAATGTTGTCACGAAAACACATTGCTCTCAGACTCTCCTTGTCCAACCCTCGGACTGGTCACAAACAGGGCATTAATTATCAAAGAAGGAATTAGAACGGCTTGAGTGCTCCATTGTCCAAGCAAGGACTTGTGTCGTAAGGACGAACTTGGTTCATCAATTTACCGGGACAATGTGACAACCCAAATCAGGAGCAGATGATCGGTTGCTCAGTGGCCACCAGTACTCAGGAAGAAGCTGTAGCTGTACCCACAGAAAATACAAACAAACCATCAATAATCATGTCCCAAATGGACGAACTACTACAATTACTGCCACAAAAAAAAATACTCTCTTCTTCCTGGAACTAGCAGACGTGAACGAGCTGACGCTCGTGCAGCATGCTTCGCATAAAACGTTCCATGTCCACTGATCATCGGATCACCATGCGTTACCAATGCTGATGTCTTACGACAGGCACTGATGAAGGAGTAGCAAAACTTGAAATTCAAAGGAAAACTATGGACCAGCTTTTCAATCGACGTGAAAGATTTAAGACTTGCCAACTCAAACCCATTGCCAAGGATACTGCAGGGTCAAGAGGTGAACGTCGTCCACCAACTTGGCGACAGAGTTGAGAAATGGCAACGCCTCTTTAAATGTGGAAAATATTTTGTCGATGATTGATCATCTCCCCAGTGTTCACGGGCTGAATCTTTAGCCCCGGAGAGTACGCCTAGCGTACAAAACTTGCTCACTACCGAGGAAAATAGATACTTCATCATGAAGGTTATAAAATTCAAAAAATGCAGATATTGTTTGAATGTGATACGATGATATTTGCGAGGTTACAGCAATGGAGCGAAATCACGAGACATCTCGCCAGCTACCAAAGCCGGATCTAACAAGAGCTAAAAAGGGACTACCACGAAAGCAACAGGCTTTACGGGAGAAAAGCGTAGCTCTGCGTAGACCGAACCATTGGCAGCATGGCAAGATGACTCGTTCCAATAAGCTAAAAGTTGTGTGTTTAAATTGACGAAAAGACTTTCATTTGAAATGAATTGAAATGGGCAATATAAGATTTATTTGCAACATCGAAATTGAGAAGAAGGTACTGAATAATTTAAAGAAAATCGAGGCAAAACGATGTGAAACTAGCGAAGTAACCTTTAAAGTATAGTGCCTATAGATCTACGAACAAAAACAAGGTTTAACTAGTTGTGAATATCGAAGTAAGAATGTTACTAAAAAAATGAAAAACAATTTTAAAACCGAGAAAACCGAAAGAAAGAAAATGGTTTGCACCTTAGTCAAGAGAAGCTTGACTAAAGCAAACAGAAAAAAAACGATTGGGCGCCATTTGTACGAAGCAAACAAATGAGCGACCAGAAATTATTCTGTAAATTGCAGATGCACTTTAGTCAAAAGACGCTTGACTAAAGGCCTGAAAGAAAAACCATTTGGGCGCCATTTGTAGCGAAGCAAACAAATGAGCGACCAGAAATTATTCTGTAAACTGTAGATACACTTTAGTCAAGGTAAGCTTGACTAAAGACCTGAAAGAAACCACCAGAAATTATTCCGTAAATTGTAGCTGCACTTTAGTCAAGGGAAGCTTGACTAAAGGCCTGAAAGAAAAACCACATGGGCGCCATTTGTAGCGAAGAGCGCGCCCATTGTCAGCCATATCCAGATCAGTCTTGCCACAAATGTAGATAGGCGCTGAACTTGACTCCTCTTGCTGCAAAAATTCACTTCGGGGACAAGTGTGGGTGGCCGCACAGCATGTTGCCGCTAGCGATCAGCCGGCTTGGGGTGGTTCTTGCCGCCCACGTCCCATCAGTGCTTGATAAGCTGTGCGGAATAAAAAAAATATTAAATATATAACTGAATCGTATTCATGGGGACTGACGGACAGACGAAAAAAAACTTCTTACGTCGCTGGATATGGCTCACTTCCACTGGTGCAGCCTGGAAACCTGAAAAGCTGCAATAGGAATATTTGCAAGAGTAAGAAAAACAAAGAAGAAATTGAAAACCCAGTACAACGCTGGACCATATGTTAATCACCCGGAGAGATTGCGACGCAGAGAGCAAGAGCGAGAGAATTTAGAGCGCGACTCCAGATAGTGAGGGAGTCTTGACTTTGACGCAGTTGGGCCCAACGCCCCCATCCACCCTGGCTAAATGGTCAAAGCCTGTTGTTAACTTCAGCCCCATAGCTTTGGTGTGTGTACGCTAGATCGACTCACCTCATGACCTCACCACCTACTGCTTCGGACTCTACTTATGCATTCTACCTACGTATGGCACATGTATGTGAACTTTATGTGCATATGAAAGCAAAAGAAAGATTTGGTACACCCAACAACAAGGAGAACAAGGTATGTTCGTTTAGTGTTGACAAAACATTACTTAATTGCAAAATATCCGAAGCTTTCGCTATTCACCTCTTAACAATGTGCTACGTTTGCTTATACTAGGCTTGCCCCTACTATCTAACCTTAGAGCTACTTGTCACAAAGGTAAAATGAATTCAAACACATCATTTTGTTATATAATTATAATGGACTTACTTGCTCTCACCTATACTTCACCACTGGCAGGACAAAATCCCTCGACAACTGGAACTGGTTCTACTTGAGTGCAGTTTTTTCTCCTTGGACAACGTTGGTGGCCGCAACAGTTTATTTCAAATGGTTGGGTTCATTGACCTCTTGTTTGTTTTGTTCTTTTCACCTGTTTTGGGTGCTGTAGAACGTTATCCCTTATCGGAATGTATTACTAACGTGCAATGAGTATTGTTTAATTAGATTAACCTACAGTTGAGGTGAGTGGCAGAATCGCCCTTAGAAATTGGTATATATGTACTGGTTCCAAAAGGGAACTTAACTTTTTAACCTTCTTATACTGTCCAAATAGAGGTGCGAAGAGCCATAATATAACACAGGTACGTATGCGGAGAGTTGATTTAGGGAAAGAAAATTATATGCAACAAATAAACCTTTGCGCTTATAATCGTTTACAGAGATTTTAAGATTCACTAATCAATTCGTTTTATTCTTAGATAATTGGGGCAGAATCCACAATATAAGCTCAGGTAATTATCTACCCACTAAACAATCGTTATCTCTTTTATAGTCTTTTTCGAGAAATTGAATTCACTAATAATTTTCTTAATTTTCAGGTAATTGTGCCAGACTTCGCAAGATATGCACAGGTAAACGCACTAATCAATCTTTGTTTCTGTAACAATCCTTTTCAGACATTTAAATTCACTAATAATTGTCTTTATTTTCAGATAGTCGTGCCAAAATTCATAATATATGCACAGGTAAATATACGCACTAATCAACCTTTCTCTCTTTTATAATCTTCTTCAGAAATTAAAACTCACTAATAGCTTTCTTTATTTCCAGATAATTGTGCCAAAGTCCATAGGATATGCACAAGTAAATATATGCACGAAATGATTTATATTTCAATAATCCTTTTCAGAAATTTAAATTCACTAATAATTTTCTTAATTTTCAGATAATCGTGCCAAAGTTCATAAGATATGCACAGGTAAATATACGCACTAATCAATCTTTATCTCTTTTATAATCTTCTTCAGAAATTAAAACTCACTAATATCTTTCTTTATTTCCATATAATTGTGCCAAATTTCAAAGGATATGCGCAGGTAAATATACGCACTAAATGAATCTTTGTGTCTATAATAATCTTTTTCAGAAATTGAAATTCACTAATAATTTCCTTTATTTTCAGATAATTGTGCCAAAGTTTGCAAGATATGCACAGGTAAATACACCACTAAATGATTCTTCATTTCTTTTATAATCTTCATCGGAAATTATAACTCACTAATAACTTTCTTTATTTCCAGATAATTGTGACAAAATACGCAAGGTATACACAGGTAAATATACGCGCTAAAGGAATTGTGATTTATATTTCCATAATCTTTTTCAGAACTAAAAAAAATCTACCGATCAACGTTCGCGCCGGTCCGGCTTGGTGAACTTCGAAAATCCAACTCCCCGCCTACACGCAGTCTCCCTACATTCAGCCGTCCTTGACTCACCCACCGGCAAGCGAGCATTTTTCTGTTCTTTGTTTTCGTTCGGTCGATTACCGAAATCTCTTCGGGCTACGGTGCTGCTGGCTACGTGCGTGTCTGATTTTTAGGCAAAATCATTGCCATCGAATATTTTGTGTTACACAATTTCTCGGAATTCTTGTCGGTTTCGCAAAGATTTATTGTATGTGGGTATCGCGCGATATTTTACCGCTAAGCGAATTGCCGTTTTCGTCTCCTGGATGTTGGTGACTAGCGGTAAGTTTTTACATGTATATTGAAAATTGTGCGCGTTTTGTGCAATTTAGAATTTTTCGTTTGAAAAAATATTCTGTGGTTACTGCATTTTCTTTTTTTCAGTTTTGTTTTTTTTAATTTATGAGAAAGATTCTTATTTGTCCACGTGCTGCACGAATTGGGAATTTTCTTTTTCGGCATACTATCCTTGTTTTACTTTTCCTTACAGGATTTTCATTACATGGAAAAGTAGCAGAGGGCTACTTACCGAATTTAGATAATCTTTTACCCCTTTTTCAGGTATGTTTAAATCTGCATCGAGAAGTGGCAAAGGGCTACTCCTCGGAAAGTATAAAGCTCTTGTTCTTTTCCAGGAATTTACAAAAAGGAAGAAAAATAAAAGGTAGCATGAGGGCAGAACGCTACAGTCCGTGAACGCTCCCGTAAGGAGTCTACTCACTCCATGGTACTGTATTCGCTAGAAGGAAAAAAATTTTTAAAGGAAACAAAAATAACGGGAACCCAACAGCAAGCACAGCTGAGAAGACCTGCCAGCGAGTCCGTTCCCTCCCCAAACATAAGGGAAAGGAAAGCAAAGAACTGCAGGAGTTATTAATTTCTAAACAATGTAACTGCTTTATTGACTATTGTGTGACCCTTTGCGATGGAGGAAACCCGATTACAACAAAACTTTTTTATTCAACCTTTGACAAACTTTTTCTTTTTTTTTTTTCAAACAATAAATCATATACATATAGGTATAACTAACCATAGCCTTAAGAAGCGCCTTCCTAGCCTACTTAATTAATCGGAAAATAAAAACAAAATTTATATAAAACAAAAACCTCCAAAAATAGAAAATATTAGATAAACCAATGGTACAAAAGAAAGAAAAAAAATTTGCCAAACTAACATTTTGGTTCACCTTGGACTTACACTTGCTCAGGCTTGGCTCTGTTCGGGGTTTCCCCCTTTGTAAAGAGTATGATCTAGTTGTTGACATATGTTCACCTGCCTCTTGCCTCCTTCTTTTTTTTCTCTCTGGGGTAGGTCAAACTGGTGCTGGTTCCTTTGTTCGAAAGGTTGTTTTGAAATTAAACCACCATTTTCCCCTTTGGATGAGGGGCGAAATTGGCGCTACTATGCAGATGGGTCCCTGACGTAATTTTCGTAGCGTATTACGAAGGTGACATACGCTGGTCACTGTCATATGGATAACGACGACGAAATAACGTTGATCTGTACACAAAGACTCACCTCGATGTTAGTTATCAGAAAATAAAAGTGTTCACATGGCATAGGCGAGTTTGGTGGTTTTGCGAAGGAATGATAGTACCATACTTACAAAGGGATTGTATCGCACTATATATCTATTTAACTTTCAGTAGACGAAATAGTTCCTATAACATAAGTGAGCTTACGATGAAATTTTATAAGTATATTGGCACAAACTATATCACTATATTTATATTTATCTTTCAGAAGACGAAATTAAATTCTTATAACAAAGGTAAGCTTACCATGAAATTATATAATTATATTGGCACAAAATATCTCAAGATATGTCCATTTATCTTCCAGAATTTTCCACATTGTTGAACTATTTTGTACAGGTAAGTTATCAAATGACAATAACATGTTGAAAAGAACTGAATTTCCTTTTCAGATTTTTCAACGCCATTGAACTATTTCGGAGATAGGTTATGAAATTAAGATCACTTATTAATAATTCGCAAAGGTCTTTCATTTCCCTGAGTACTCTTTTCAGAACTTTTCCGAAGCCACAAAATGGATTATCGCTGGTATTACGCACAGAAAAATTGTGGGTAGTAATGCGGTGTCGAAATAATACACAATATATCTTTTCTTTTCAGAATTTTACAACGCCACTCAATGGCTTTTGACTGATATTACGCACAGGTAAATTCTAGGTAATAATACGCTATTGAAATTAATCACCAAATCGTTAATTTCACTATATACTCCTTTCAGACTTCTAAAAGCCACTCAATGGATTTTCGCTAATATTACGCACAGGTAAATTCTAAATTCCGATGCGTTGACGAAGTTACTAACAGAATTTTTAATTGCACTATATTCTCTTCCCAGCCTCTTCTACACCACTAAATGCATTTTCGCTGGTATTAAGCACAGGTAAATTTTACATAGTAATACGATAACGAAATTAATCACCAAATCTTTAATTTCACTACATTCTCTTTCCAGACTTTTTCGTGCCACTAAATGGACTTTCGCTGGTAGTACGCACAGGTAAATTCAATCGCTAAATCTTTAATTTCACTATCTTTTCCTTTCAGAATTTTTCACGACATGAAATAGATTTTCGCAGTAAATTCCAAATAATAATACTACGATACCGAAATTAATAACAAAATACCTAATTTCACCAAATTTCCTTTTCAGAATTTTCCACGGCATTAATTGGACTTTCGCTGATATTACACACAGGTAAATTCTAAATTCCAATGCTGAGTAGAAGTTAATAGCAAAATCCTTAATTTCATCAAATTTACTTTTCAGAATTTTCCACGACACTATACCGACTTTAGCTGATATTACACACAGGTAAATTCTAAATTCCACTGCGGTGTCGAAGTTAATAACAATATCCTTAATTTCACCAAATTTCCTTTTCGGAATTTTCCACGACACTCTATGGACTTTCGCTGATATTACGTACAGGTAAACTCTAGGTAATAATATGCTATTGAAATTAATCACCAAATTTTAATTTTGTTATATTATTTTTTCAGACTTTTCAACGCTACTAAATGGATTTTCGCTGATATTACGCACAGGTAATTAATCACCAAAACTTTAGATGTTTCACTATATTATCTTTTCAGACTTATCAACGCCACTAAACGGTTTTTCGCTGATATTACGCACAGGTAAATTCTAACATCCAATGCGATGTCGAAGTGAATAACATAATCATTAATTTCACCAAATTTCCTTTTCAGAATTTTCCACGACACTAAAAGGACTTTCGCTGATATTACATACAGGTAAATTCTAATTTCCAATGGGGTGTCGAAATTAATAACAATATCTTTAGCTTCACCAAATTTCCTCTTCAGAATTTTCCACGACACTAAATGGACTTTAGCTGATATTACACACAGGTAAATTCTAAATTCCAATGCGGTGTCGCACTTAATAACATAATATTTAATTTCACTATATTCTCTTTGCAGACTTTTCCATTATACTAAATGGATTTTTGCGGATATTGCGCACAGTAAATTTTACGTAGTATATGCTAACGAAATTATTCACCAAATCTTTAATTTCACTGTATTCTCTTTCCAGACTTTTTCACGCCACTAAATGGATTTTCGCGAATATTGCGCACAGATAAGTTTTCAATAATAATACGACGTCGAAATTAGTCAGGAAATCTTTAATTTCACTATCTTTTCTTTTCAGAATTTTCCACGACACGAAATAGATTTTAGCGGTAAATTCCAAATATTAATACTACGATATCCAAATTAATAACAACAAGGAAGAGAAAAAGAATCTTTCCGTTAGTCCGACGCTGAACTTTTTTCAAAAAAAATGTTCGCTAATGATCTAAGCGATGTTTATGCAGATGGAAGGTTTGTTGATAAACGGTATATGACATGAACTATTTGTATGGCAGATAAGGCAACGATGCCGAATTTATCCATATTAAATTTGCTGGCGGATTTGGGAAAGAAAGATTTTTCCTGCGTTGCCAAATTATTTATTCTGATAGATTCTTACGTTTTGCAGATTGAATTCTGTATTGTGTTCTTTTTTCTTTTCGGGTTTTATATGAAAGATTATAATTTGTAGGCGTTCTCTACAAATATAAATTTTTCTTTGTGGAAATAAATTATTTTTCTTTTCTTCCAGGGTAGATGCTTTATGGAGAAGTAGCATAGGGCATTTCTCGGAAGTGTATATATAATTTTGCCCCTTTTCAGGTACCCAAAGAATACAAATAAAAGTACAAATAAAATAGATAATGGTGAGGAAGAGAATAAACAGAAGGGAGAATAAAATAATTAACAGAAAACAAAGTAGCGAATGGCAAAACGTAGCTCAATCGCTGCTTCTTCTTCTTCAAAGAAAATATTTAAAGGGCCCAAAGAAAAGGCCGTTAAGGGCCCAATTGAAGAGGCAAGTAGCTGTAAAAATACACAGCCGTCTCCCTTGGAGAAGGATATTCCAGGGTACGGCTGTCCAAGCAGGGGCTGCACCATTGGCTCCAAAGACTATAACTGCATCTGTGGCTACAGCATTAGCAGATGTTCCGTCGACGTCTTTGAGGCTAGGACAACACCCTCCGTTAGAGGAAATCTTCCAATAGGCTTCAATATAAGCTCCAAAGCCGAATGGTTTTGCACCATTGAGACCACTGCTGTCTTCAGCGAAGAATCCTATGAAGAAACAGCTACTAGTAACAACAGCAGTATTAATGCGACATCAACATGTAGTGCCAGGTATTTCGCATGCCTAGGTAAGTGGTAGTTCCAAACGTATCACAACTATCGAAATTCAGAGCAGGGGCATCACTCGTTGTCCAGCCCCATTCGACGCAGATAAGTCTCGGCCCAAGACCAGGGCGGGTCTCCAGGGCTTTTGCAATGCGATGTGGCAGGAAGAGAGCTACGGGATGCAGCTTGAACACATCAGAGGATATCCTCAGACTGCATATCTGAAGGCAATCCTCCTCATCATCTCCTGTGAGCAGCTATTCTCGATGGTAATTATAGCTGGAGAAAAGCTCGATGTGTACACCACGACCCTCGAAAGCGCAACCAAGTTTAACCTTGAGGGTATCGAGGTGGAGGGTAAACAGCTTGGGCCGTTCCCACTCAAGGAAAATCCCCCGAAGGTTGTGTTTTCACGGGTCCCTGTGTGAGCCAGTCAGGAGGACCTCCTAAATTTCCTAGGGAGATTTGGGAAAGTTCATGGCAGCGTTCGGGCTATACCAATTAAAATTGGGGACGAAAGTCTCTGACGGTGTATTTTCGGTACAAGCCGGGAAACATCCATCACTATAAATAAGGGGTCCACGCTTCCAAGAGCCTTCTACTTGAGCATATCAGGCTCAAGGCACTGGATTGATGTGAGCACTGAAGCGAAACGCCATGCTTGCCATTTGGTAGGCCATTTTATTACTGACTGCCCCAAGGGAAGTTGGAAGAAGGCTGAAACGTGAATTCCCTCGAAGGAAACCATTACTACTATTTTGAAGCAGCGAGTGGTTAAAAACCTGAAATTGTCCCACGTCAGCACATGAAAGCGTGGCTACTTCCGGCGAGAAGTCGCGTATCCAAGTAGAAAAAAAGGAGAACCAGGGGGAGCAGAATAAGGTGCACACGGCGATGCTGCCTCCTCAAAGCCCAGCAAAGCCAGTCGCATCAAAACGGCCCCAATCGGAGAAGGACGATACTCGAGCTTGCATTTCGAAGGTTGTTGTGAGAGAGGTGGAAGTATCTCTCGACCAGCTTTCGGGCTGGGTCATGACCGACTTGGATGAGACTTGTCTCTTGAGGTTCGGTGGGTACGGTGTGATAGCATCATTGCGACTGGTAACCAATTTGTTAAATGTAACGTGTGCTATTTGTAAAATACTGTCACTCAACTGACAGTAGAAGTACGTCAAGAGAAAGTTATCTAATGTGTATAAACTTTCTGAAAACACTCTCCAAATCTCCGTTCCTCTTATGGAACAGAAATTGTCACCTGACAATAAAAAGTAATCACAAGCTTATTATACGCTATACATTTCACCCTAATGTAACTTCCCATAAGTTATTCTAGAGCAAACATCTCCTGGATGATGTAGCTCAATTTTAAGTTGATGCGTGTACGTTGACTTACAGCGTAACTTCCAATAAGTCACACTGTGCAGCGCCGACTGTTAAAGAATCAAACTCTGAAAAAGAAAGAGGACACTCAATTAGCACAAATGACACTTAGGTGGCGTTAGTGTAGCGGTAAATGAAAGATATCATTGTTTGTTCATTTATCTGCGTTTAATTCTCGATGAATACTTCTGAATTAAAATTTGTTTACAAACTAAATGAAGTTAGAAACTTATCCACATTGCAATTCACTTATTAAATTTAGATATGTATTGAATTGTTTCAAACAAAACAAATCCTGTATGTTAATTGCTCAAAATCCTTTGTGTAAATTTCTCAAAATCTTATATGTTAATTGCTCAAGTTCCTTATTATGTTAATTGCTCAAATTCCTTATTACTAATTCTATTAGCTACAACTTAAATTTGACTTTTTCGCATATCATAATTTTCTCTTATGTGTTTTATTAAACTGGTGTTTTATCAAGCAGTGTGAAATTTACCCGTGTGGGCAAAAAGTCACACTTTGGCTAATTCATCACGTAACCGATAAAAGTAGAATAAGTATCAATTCTCATTAAAAAATTAATTATTTTCACTCTAAAAATATTTTTACACTAGACAATTTTGGTTGTGTGCAATTATTATTAGTGTAAATGACATGAAAATGCATGCGTTTTACATTGTGACAATAGTTACCCTCTACCAATAACGTATCTAGAAAAACAAAATACCTTGAGTTGACTGCAACTTGTGTTACGACGAATTCGTTGAAATGTGTGAAAAAAAATTGATCGAAAGAAACTAAAATTGAAATTGAACTAGAAAAGAAAATAATTATTACAAGCGAAGAAAAACTTGTATGTTTCATATGATTACCGAAATTAAATTTATGTCAAACGAACTCTAACTTTATTTAACCAAAAAAAAACTCTGATGATATCACTGATGAAGAACCTTTGCAAATAGAATACACTGTATCGAAACCACTGTGAACCCTTTGACAACTGTTCAAAAATAGAAGACTGAGCGAACGAATGACCTACTTTTTATAGAAAAATTCTTTCCATTTCCGCTGTCGATAAATTTTCACTTAAAATAACGAATAATGACCTCAAACTTAATGTCAATAGATAGCAAATTTCCTACTCTACAATTTGACATCTTTCTCGTAAAGATTAATTAGAAATGCGAATATTTTAATGAATTTTTATGGTTGCTGTGAAATTTGCTATGAAATTTCAATTCCGTACGTTTCCCTCTCGACGTAATAGATTTTTCTGACGTTTGTATTATTTTTTGTCTTTTTTCCACTGCGAGTCTCTTTCGCACTCATTGTGGGAAATACGTTTGTGAAAAATCGCGAATATCGCGTTTTCTGCGCAAAATATCGCGAAACGAACGTCGTTAGCTTGTAGATTACGTATTTTGTAAATTTGTGGCAAATGTCAGGTGAGCGCTTTCGTGGCATTTTTCACTTTGTTTTTCCACAACTATTTATCATAATCGAAATAATTATATAGTTAAATGTGTAATCGAATGTTTTATGGTGACTTGAATACATAAAACATGAAGTTACATATGTTTTTACACAATTCCTCAACTACATGGAATTGTTGTTGTACATGGCATACATACCTACAGTCAAGCTCTTGAATGTGTTTATTTAATATAGTATATTGATAAATGTTTAGAAAAACATTAGCTATTTCGAATTATTAATATATTTTGTTATTAAATCATTTTCTTTTTATTTCATTTAAGATCTTCGTGGAATTTCTTCCACTTGTGGAAACTCCAAGTGGAGGTAAATTTTTTTATGTATCTGTTATTAATTTCTGGAAATAATTTTCTCCTTTTCTTTCATGTTCGCTGAACATTCTCCCCCCCCCCCCCCGTTGAACGGTCCTGTTCAACAACCTCTGCTTTAAACTCTGTATGCCACGCTTGCGATAATGGTGGAGCATTAATGTATTATCCGCACGAACACGTAACACTAAAGATCTGGTAGATTGCGTGTTCTCTCTTTGTTTCGCCTCTTTTGGATTTCTTTGAAATTTATCCGCTTGACCACGTTCCCTGGGAGAAATATACTAATGCCTTCCCGTGTGATGAACTTTTGGAATGAGATCTCAATCCTCATCTCAGCTTCTGCAACTGTAGTAGTCGGTTGAAGTCGTTCCAAGCTGCCCACTTGAGCTCCGTTGTCTATAATTTTTTCCTTCACTACAGGATTCGTTTGCGGTGTATTCAACAGGAGTAGATCGTGGACGTTGGAGGTTAATGGCTTAGGTTTAGCTTTTGATGACTCTGCTTGGGATGCATCTGGTTTCGTATTCTTCTCTGGGACCTTTTCCCTTGTGCGATCTTCTAGTTTGACCGATAGCTCCTCGAACTCACTTGAAACGAAGCCAGCATCGATGGGGTCATCAGGCAGCATAAAATTTAAATTTAGGTCATCGTACATATCTAGGATGTCCTCGTTGATGATGAACTTTGTTGACATCTGTGAAATAAAATTGTAAGTATTTGTCTAATAAAGGAAAATCATTCACACAACATATAACAAAGCTGACGGCACAGAACGGCATTAATGTTATTCTATTGGTAACCGACACACTTTATTAATAGATCTTGTGAAAATACTTCTCTGCGTCTTGAACCACTCGAACTAAACCATCGGATCCTGGGTGAACTTCATTGATGATCCCTAATGGCCAAAGTGTTGGTGTTGTATTTTCACAGCGTAATAGCACGAGGTCATCCTTTTTCAGATTGGGATGTTGCTTGAACCATTTGGGTCTATTCTGCAACTGGTTCAGATAGTCCTTAGAACAATGATTCCAGGATTGTTGCACCATCTGTTGAATGTGCTTCTATCTGGTTGCTAAGTTCATCTCCCTATAATCGTGTTCTGGAAGGGCATTGAACGTTTGCCCAATTAGGAAATGTCCTGGATTAATAATGAACGTGTCACTTGGATAATCCCACAGGTGACATAGAAGCCTTGAATTTAAACAGGCCCCAATTTGAGTTAACAGTTTGGCATATAATTCGAATGTAAGGTTTGAATTTCCAATTGATCTACGCAAAAGGTGTTTAATGGATTTGACACCAGACTCCCACAATCCTCCAAAATGCGGGGCTGCAGGCGGATTCATATGCCACGTAATAGATTCTGTAGATAGATATTTGGCTGCAAATGGGTTTGCTTGATTTATTGCGTGACGTAACTCCTTCTCCAGTATTGCCTTTTCTCCAATAAAGTTTGTGCCGCAATCTGAATAAAGGTCGGTGCACAAACTTCGTCTACCTATGAACCTTCTCAAGGCTGCTATAAAAGCTTCTGAAGTGAGACTGGAGACTACTGCTTTAGTTGCCATACATATAAAAATGAAGAAGTAGGCCTTTTGTAGCTTTGCATTTCTATGACTTGCTGTCTTTACTGTTATTGGCCCGGCGTAGTCTATTCCGACCTTCGAAAAGGGTTTTGTTTTGTAATGTAGCTGTAATTGATAAGCACAGCTAGATTATGACATTCAGATGGGCAGTGTAGCGGTATGAAAAAATAAGATATGTGGGAATGTGTTTACTACTGTATTTTTTGAAAACTCTTTTCACGACAACCAAATTCACAGTTTCACTATACTTTATAAATTTACTTAATACTGGCTGAATTTCATGTGTAATTATTATGCCGTATCTTGGCATATATTTAATTAAATGCAGTTTATGGCTCCTTCTAAAATTATCACAAATTACGCACTTATTCTATGTCACTTCTATTTTAACTTAACTAAGATGTCTCATTGCATATATTATTAAAATACCGAAAGTTGGCATATATTTAATTCTATGCAAGAAACCTTAATAACTATATTAATTAGTAGCCACACAATATTTATCTTAGTACACAAAATCCTTGTTCCCTTGCCAAAAACACTTGCACAAACTTCTAGCATATATAATAAGTACGTACCTTGATACGTTTTATTATATGCTTTGTTGCTGAAAATAAAAAGAAAGATTAATAACTTGATCGGATGCTGGAAGTTGAGAAAGACCTTAAGGGTTTGCCTACTTTTATAGCCTTTGAGCGGCAATTTTAACATACGTTCCACAAGAAAAATACAAATTAAGCATATTTTTCGGATTTTCCTGATTTGTACAATTATCTCAAAATGTGTCAATTTCCTTCAACTAATTTATTTTAAATTATCCATGAATTTTCATAATTTATTTCTTTAGAGATTTTAGTTTTTTTGAAATTTATAAATATGGCGAGTCCGTGCCATATTATGACAATTTCCAATGTGGAACGCAAATAATTCTCATTCTTTTGCATCTCCTTTCCACATCTATCTCTTTCCCACTTATTATGGGAATTAATTTCACCTTTTTTTCGCGAATATTTGCTTACCTGGTAACTTTCGCTGTTTTTAAGTATTAACAACAGGTAGCGCGCAGACAATTTAATGAAATCAGCTTTTCACCGTGTCAAGTTGATAGTCACGATCGCGATATTTTGTTAAAAAGTGCCGTGTGGTTTTTTGTGTTTTTTCGCCGCAAATTATGGATTAATTATCCAAGTAAGTGTATTTTATTACTTTCTATCTGTTTCTTATTAATTATTTATGTGTTCCAGTATCAATAATTTGCAAGAAATATACAAATTTTATTAAATTATTCATGTTGGAAATGTGCTTCTTGAAATGTCAACAATGGCATAAATTGTGGCATTTCACTTATTATAAGGTATCTACGTGTTGCGAGTTTTTATGTTTTGCATATTTAAACATAGTTGCATGTTTTGCAAATTTTTATTATGCAGAGCATATGAATTTTGCAAAGCAAAGAAATTGCACTGTTTACTTTATGCACGTTTTTGTTTTTGTACTTCCAAGAAATTTGTTTCTTGGCAGTTTTGCATGTAATTTGCTTATTCTTGTAGTTTTTTTGAATACTGCTTTGTTTCATTAGTTGCTTTAAACTAATATCTGTGTATATTTTTTTTTTCGTATGCGTTCCTGGCATGGAGGATGTATCTGCAAATGTGATTGGAGGAATCAGGAAGAAACTGAGGGAAGTATGAAATTTGTTTTAATGTTTTTTATAATTATTTCAGGTGTGCTCAACATACACCCTCCCCCCCCCCCCCCCGTTGAACAGTTTGTTCAACCAATGTTTGTTTTATTTCCTTAATTCCTCTTTTATGTTAATGATGAAATATCATTGTCCCATCTTTTTGTTCCTTTAACCGCACCTGGTATCTATTTGTCAGATTAATGGTTTTCTCCCTGTTTCGTCGCCGTTGTATTGCATGAACATCGATGCCCTGTAGCTCATATCGTGGCAAGTATAGATCCACGCATTCTCGGGTAACGAAGCGTTGAAAGCTATTATTAGATCTCAATTCAAACTCCTTTATATTTGTTGTTTCACGAAGGCTTGTTAAAGCAGAGATTCTACTGCCATTTACGACTGCTGTTTGCTCCGGATGAGGATCGGTAAATGGAGTCGGACCAATGAGTGTTGGTTCTGCCGCAATTGCAGCTCTTGTTGCTGAAAGATTGCTGCTTCTGCCTGCAGTAGATTGGTAGGCCGATTCCGGACAAGTTACCGGTGGATCCATGCTACCGCTTGCATTTGGCTGGTAGGTTACTTCCTGACGGATCGCTGGTGGAATTCTGCTCCCTGATGGCATCAATTCGTGAGCCAACTCTGGCCGAGGTCTTCCAAATACATCGCAGCCGGGGTCGCGTAGCATCCTGCGTTCAGGACTTCCTGGGGGGCTATAGACCGTGTCCTGCAAAATGTACAACGTGTCATTCTGTTCATATGTAAATGACATCTGAAATGGTAGCTTGTCAGTATAATATAACATGAATGAAACAATTCTCAGCCAACAATGTGACACACATGAACAGACATATGACGACACTAATTACAGGCAGTTAGTCTTATGCTAGTGGTAGAGGACCAATTTTGGAGATAGGTCATAAGAAACTACCATTTCGCGTTTTGACTCGTACTACCCGCTCTAGCTCATCGGCACCTGTATGTATTTGCTCTATTATACCCATTGCCTAGCTAGTGGGTGGCATATTTTCGTTTTTGGCAAGGACAACATCTGCAACATGCATGTTCGGTTGCCTTGTGTACCATTTGGGTCTGTTCTGCAATTGGTTAAGGTGGTCATTTGACCACCTATCCCAAAATTGTTTATTCAATGGTTGAATGTATTGCCACCTTTTGGACAATACTACAGGCTCAGTTGTGTATTTAGGCACTGGAATCGCATTTAGTGCTTGGCCAATTAAGAAATATCCAGGTATAAGGATGAATAAATCCTCTGTATGATTTCTAACATAGCATAGTGGCCTAGAGTTTAAACACGCTTCGGCCTGAGCTATTAGGGTTGCATACTCTACAAACGCAAATTTGGAGTATTGTCGTGCTCTTCGAAGATGATATTTTATTGACCTTATTCCCGCTTCCCAAATTCCTCCAAAATGTGGAGATGCTGGAGAGCTAAAGTGCCAGTTAATTTTCTTGGAGGAAAACTATTTTGCTGCTTGTGGTGTTGAGGCATGAATAGCTTGTCGAAATCCTTTTCCAGAAGATATTTTCCACCAATGTAGTTGGTGCCACAATCTGCATATATTTCCGTGCACAATCCTCCTCTAGCTACAAATCTCTTTAATGCTGCGAGGAATGCTTCAGATGTGAGATCTAACACCAATTCTAAATGTACAGCTTTTGTACCCATACAAACAAAGATACAGAAGATGGCCTTTTGTAACTTAGCGTTGCATAACTTTGAGCTTCTTATAGTTACAGGTCCAGCATAATCAATCCTCACTTTAGTAAATCGCTTCGTTTCATTTACTCGCGGGGTTGGTAACTTTCCCATCAACTGGCTTCTAGTCGTAGTGCGATAATCGAAACATGTAATGCACTTATGTAACCTGCTGGTAATGCAAAGTCTAGGATCTATTATCCAATATCGATTTCGGCTAGTGCTGGGAACCAATGAGGGACCACCAGACACAGTTTCTACATGCAATTTGTCGATTAATGGCCAAGCTAAGTGGTGATCACGTGGTAAAATAATTGGGTGTTTCCTGTCATATGGAATTAAGCCATTATCATCAATAAATGGATTGAGCTTAATTAATTTACTATGTTGCGACAATGGTTTCCTGTGCAACATATCCTTAGATTCTTCTGCGAAAGCAATTTGTTGAATAAGTTAAATATTGTTGTTTCTGCTTGGCGCCATTCCAGCGCGCTGAAAATTGTGAGCGTTTGCCTTGAGGATGCCGACAATTATGCATAAAACGCTGCATGTGTGCTGCTATTCGAACAAGGCGAGTATATGATGAGTACCGTAAAAGAAAATTATTCTCTAACTTTGCTACAAAATTAACTGTAAGAGGTTCCTTTGCCTATAGATTGGTTTGTTCCAAAACATCTTTAAATTTCGGCCATGTATTTTGCTCCGCCGATAGCCATGATAGTTCATGTCACCATAAATTATTATTCATCAAATCAGCAGCAGGCACTCCTCTTGAGGCCACAACAGCAGGATTGTGATTCGTTGCAACTTGGCGCCATTGCTCAAAGCGTACGATGCCCTGAATCTCTACTACACGATTTGCAACGTACATTTTTCATCGTGAGGGATGTTCTTTTATCCATTGCTGAACAATCGTGGAATCTGTCCAAGTAAAAACTGGCACCTGTTGTAGGCGCATGTCCTTAATTTTAGCTTGAAGCAGTCTTGCTAATAGTAGAGCTCCATTTAGCTCCAAACGTGGTATTGTCGTTGGCTTTATGGGAGCTACCCTAGTTTTGGAAGCAAGCAAAGTAGTCGTGAACATGCCATTCTTATCCCCTACGCGTAGATAGACTGCTGTAGCAAATGCCTTTGTCGATGCATCACAGAAGCCATGTATTTGGATATGGGCATTCGATGAATAGTTAATCCATCTAGGGATTTGGAAGTTGTTGATAGACTTTAAGTTATTTTTTAAACTATCCCAGCGATGTTCAATGGCTTCGGAAACCTTATTGTCCCATGCGCATCCAGTGACCCAAAATCATTGCATAAGCACCTTTGCTGTAATTACAACTGGTGCTGTCCAATTCAAAGGATCGTACAGTGATGCAATATCTGACAAAATGGTTCGTTTCGTTAATTTGCCGTGCGTATTCCAAGTTTTGATTAAGACCGAAAATTTTTCTGATTTAGGATGCCAACGAATTCCTAATGCTTTTACGGATTCCGTGTCCGAAATCGTCAATGTATCCTTGAATTCGCGTTGTTCTGGGGAAGATGTTTCAACTAGTACGAGCTGTTAGTTGTCCATTTCCTTAAATTGAATCCTCCTGCTGTCAACATGCCAAATAGTTCATCTAATAGGTCTTTAGCATCCTTTATGCTCTCAGCTACAGTGAGTCCGTGGCTGTGACCTTTGAAGCTAGAGGCCATATTTGTTGCTCTTCACATGCTAGTTGTTGGAGCGTTTGAATAGCTATTCCGCTGTATTCAGCTGAAAATCTTGGATCTCCTTACTTTTAGGATGTCTCCAAATAATTTGCTGAAAGGTACGATAATCCGTATGTATGGTTGTCATACGGTACATCTTTTCAATGTCCGCGTTCATAGCAATTTTATATTTACGCCAGTTGAGCAACGTGGCGAATAATTTATGTTGTAAAACTGGTCATTTTAATATGAAACCATTGAGTGAGCTAACATTTGGCGTTTTATCCGAAGCATCAAATACTACTCTCAACTTTGTTGTCGTGCTTTCTTTGATAACTGCATGGTGAGGTATGTAATAGTGTGGTTCGTTGTGTGAAGGATTCTAAGGATATTAAGTCGAACGTAGATTTCCACTAATTAATTACCACAAAATTTGCAAAAAAAACAAAAAAAATGTTTTCAGCAGAAAAAGTTTGAAGCGACGACGAGAAGCGAACCAGCGGGTCTTACGTGATAATCCAGCACGTTATCCACTACACCACAGTGCTCTTACAAAGATGCATGCAATAATCAAATTAAAACCACAGTTTCCTCATATAATAAGTTCAATACTACTATATTGTCAAATCCACTATTTTTACAAAATACTTCGTTTTCATTTCTACTAATTTTCCAACTTCAGATTTACATTCAAACTTTAAAAACTATAAATTACGACTACAAGAAAAATACTAATTTCAAATCAAAATTTAATTCCTACAAGCACCAGAGACGACAATGATTTTTCACAGCGACCGCACTTCAAGTTAGCCAAGTTTAATCACGCGATTTTTAGGTTTCTATAGTCTGTGTTACTTTAATGATTTCCACTTTTTACTAACTCGGATTCGATTTCAATATGGATTTTCAAAGATAGAGCCAATGCACCAAAACTTTCCGTCGTGATTACCGTTTTGTACCAAAGGAAAAAGAATTCTATCAGTTCTAGATTATTTAGATTTACCTCCGATGAACCCGCTATCTAAATTTTCTAGAAAAATCGAACCAATGAGAAAATTAGATTTATAAACCTTAACGGGTTTTGATAACATTTTTAAAAATCTAATTCCCCTTAGAGCATGATGTTGTCTCAGGTTTTAGTTCCCTTTCTAGATACTTAACGAAGTCATCATATGTAAACTATTGATTCCAGGGTTGGTTATATCTTCTCCGAAACTGATCGAATTCCGATGTATATTCATAGAACATCGATAATGTCATTGCGACAGGAAAGCTCTCGTTTGACTTTTGAGGTGATCAGCAGGAAAAACACTTGAATTAATGTAAGTATATTTCTTATTTATTTGTTTTTATTTATAAGAACAGGTGTTATATGTTCAGTGTAATTTATTGATGTGTTGTTTATTGTTTTGCGTGATTGAAATCATTTTCGTCTCTGGTTGTGGTAAGTTTTGTACTACTAACTTGTTTGTTTACATTTTAAATTTCCTATACCAAACTAATTAAGCAATTTCTACTATTTTTAGATATGAACAAGATGTTATCTATGTGGATTAAAGAAAGTAGAAGAACTATGTACATATCAGATAAGTATTTTCTTTTTTTTGTTATCTGAAGATGAAGAATTCTTTGTGTAACTTCTTTCAGGTTCCAAAGATGTCTTCTAACCAAGCTTTCGCTGCAACATACACCCCCCCTTGAAACGTCAGGTTTCAATAAGTAGGTGATAGATTTGATGACTTCCATGCTTGCTGCAAACAGATTTCCATAATGTTCCGGGAGAGTGATTCATCGAATTTATATCTGTGAAAATCCAATGTAGCTTGAGAGGATGACTGATACTAGTATTCAAAGATTTGGGAGATATCTGAAAGGATGTATTTTTTTTGTGAAAGGATTTTTTATGAGGTAATTTACGGGTTTCTTTTTTCAATTGGATGGGATTATTGTATCAATCGGAAGGAGGCAGGTTTTTGTTACAGGTCGCTTAATGATGTTGTGTTCCGTTTTTATGGTGACGACTCGTATTAAGTTATCCTTTCCCGGATGGGTTTTAACAATTCTTCCCATTAGCCATCGTGACGGTGGAAGTCTTTCATCTTTAACAATAACTAAATCGTTCTCTTTTAGGTTGATTTGTTTTGACAGCCACTTTGGGCGCTGTTGTAGGCGATGTAAATATTCAGTACTCCATCTTGCCCAAAATGTTTGATGTAGTTTTTGGATGTACTGATAACGATCGAGGCGATTGGTGTTGATGTCCAGGAGAGTAGGTTCAGGTGTCAAAGCTGAAGTATCATTCGGGTCCTGTGATAGTTCCGTCAGTGGTCTTGAGTTTAAGCTGGCCTCTATTTGCGTCAACAAAGTACTGAATTCTTCATAGGTTAGAATATTAGTCCCAATTATTCTCTTCAAGTGTGTTTTGGTCAATCTCACTCCGCTTTCCCATAATCCTCCGAAGTGGGGTGAAGAAGGTGGTATGAAATGCCATTTAATTCCTTCGTTTTCAATTGCTTGTGCGATTTCGTTTTCTATGTGTTTTACCATTTCAAGTTTGTAACGAGTAAGAATTGCATTTGCCCCAATAAAGTTCGATCCGCAATCACTATACAGATCTGTACACAAGCCACGACGTGACACGAATCTGCGGAACGTTGCCAAAAATCCAGCTGTGACCATGCAGATGAAAACTGCTATATAACCTTTATAGCTGCGAATTCCCCTGCCACTGGAGCTTTTTATATCAAACGGGCCGCAGTAGTCTACTCCAGTATGTGCGAATGGACGTGCTTTTTGTGTGCGATAGCTTGGTAGATCTGCCATTAACTGTGTTCTGGATTGTACTGTCTGCCGAAAACATTGTATGCATTTATGGTTGTATGCGCGAATTATATTTCTGGCGTTTAAAATCCAATATTTGCGACGGAGTAATGAAAGCATGAGCTGAGTACCGCCATGAATTGTTGTTTTGTGCATACTATCAACAATTAGATTTGTTAGATGACTCTTTTCAGGCAATATAATAGGATGCCTTTCTGAAAAGGTAAGCGAGGAGTTTCCAAGGCGACCTCCAACTCTAAGAAGTCCATCATCATGAAAAAACGGATTCAGTTTGATTAGTTTACTCTGCTTTGGGATCTGTTTCTGTTCCCTTAATGCCTTTATTTCCTTATAGAAGTATTCAGCCTGTGTAGCTTGCAGCCAGAATGATAAAGCAGTTTGAAGTTCTTTACTTGCTAAGTATTTTAGTTCTCGATTCTGTGGTGAACTACGGACGTTCCTAGTCCAACGTTGACAATAGGCGGTGATCCTTAGAAGTTTCGTTAGTGACGAATATCGAGACAATAGTTCCCACTGTTGAAAGGGCGTCTGTATGTGTAAGCTCCGAATTTGTTTACGTAATCCCTGTGTTGTTTCTAGCTTTTCTTTACGTTTAGGCCAATTTTCTCTAGATTGTTGTAGCCAATGTGGACCACTCCACCAGAGAGTATGATTTTTGAGTATTCCTGGCTCCATGCCTCTACTTGCACAATCCGCTGGATTTGATTCGCATGGCACATGAGCCCAACAATTTTCCTTTAGCACTTGATGAATGTGTGAAATTCGATTGGCGACAAAGGTCTCCCACGTTGAAGGATGTTTCTTCAACCATCCAAGTACAATGGTGGAGTCTGTCCATGCATAAATTCCACTTATGTCTAGTTGAAGATTCTGCTGTACTTCCGTCATTAGTTTGGCTAAGAGAGTCGCACCACATAGCTCGAGTCTCGGTAAAGATATAGTTTTTATAGGTGCCACCTTTGTTTTGGCCGAAACTAGGTGCACATCAATTTGTCCATTGACGTTCTCAATGCGAGCATAGACTGCCGCAGCGTATGCTTGAATGGATGCATCACAGAAGCCGTGAAGGTCGATTTTTAACGATTCTTCTCCTGTTTTAATCCACCGAGGAATGTGTATCTGTTGAATAAGACTCAGGCTCTTTCGACAGTTTTCCCAGTTTAATTTGATATCCTCAGGAATTTCGTCATCCCATTGTAGTCCGGCCAACCAAAGTGATTGGATAAGGATCTTTGCTGTTATTATTATAGGGGCGAGCAGTCCTATGGGGTCAAAGAGCTTCGATATTTCTGACAAGATACTACGTTTAGTCCACGTTCGCTGACTTTGGTCTATTTCCACCTTATATGACAGGGTGTCAGATTGAGGATTCCAAAGCATTCCAAGAGCCTTAATATCACTAGAGTCCACTGATAAAGGTAGTTCAGGTTCTCTCTTCTCCTCCGGGATAGCTTGTAGAATGCTCTCATTGTTTGAAGCCCATTTACGTAGTTCGAGTCCTCCGGCTTGGAGTAGATGACTGATTTGAAATAGCTTCTTGAATATTGTTTCCACCGGAAATTAAATCGTCTACATAAAAGTCGTTGAGAACTGCTTCTGCGCCGACAGGATAATTGTGACTTTCATCTCTGGCTAATTGTTGCATTGTTCTGATTGCGATATATGGCGCACTTTTAATTCCAAATGTTACTGTTGTCAATTTGTAGTCTCGAATCGGTTTGTCTGGTGAGTCCCTCCACACTATCCGTTGATATTCTGCGTCGTTGGGATGCATGCGGATCTGCCTGTACATTTTTTGAACGTCAGCCGTAAAAGCGATTTTGTGCCTTCTCCACCGCATTAAAATTGCGAATAATGTTTCCTGGATGGTTGGTCCTTTCAAGAGAACATCGTTTAAGGACTTACCATTACTTGTGCGTCGCGATGCGTCGAAGACTGTACGAACTTTTGTAGTGGTGCTGCTTGGTTTTATGACGGCGTGATGTGGCAAATACGCGCACTCGTAATACGGATTTCTATTTATATCATGCCTAACAAATTCATTTTCTGTGTTGGTTGCTGGTTGCATGTGTCCTAATTCCAAGTATTCATTCATACATTTGACATATTCTGTTTTTAGGTATGGATCTTGACCGAAGTGCCTTTCCATTTGTAACAGGCGACCAATGGCAATATTTCTAGATGCTCCTAGTGCCTTTCCATCTTCGATGAATGGAAGCCGAACTTGATATCTTCCACTGGAACATCTGATATACGTGTTGGCGAAGTGTTGCTCACATAGATTTTCTTCAGATGTAAGAAGAGGTTTAGAAGGTATTTCTTCCAATTCCCAAAACATTTTCAAGTCGTCTTGTAAATTAACGTTAACGTGAAAATTTTGTAGATTCTGAGGCTGTGAAGACCGATTAGATGTTTCACCTGATAATATCCATCCAAATATTGTATGCTGTCCAATTGGAGTGCCAAGTTCACCTCTTCGTATTCCGTCGCAAATGAGAGATGGGTAGATGTCAGCTCCCAACAATACGTCTATACGTCCTGGTCGATTAAATGTGGGATCAGCCAACTGGAGACCATCAAGATGCTGCCAAGTAGACTTTGTAATTAGGTGGCCTGGTAGCAGATTTGTGATTGTCCGTAGAACAAATGCGTCAACATGTATTTTAGTTTCGTTGGATGAAATCTTCGGTGTAATAGTCAACTTTACACTGGCTTTGATTTTCTCGGTAGAAGTATTGCCTAATCCAGTTACGTTTACATCTATGAATTCCTTAGGTAATCGAAGAGTTTGTACAACATGTTCTGTGACAATCGACGCCTGCGAACCAGGGTCAATAAGAGCTCTAAAGCTTTGTTCCAGTCCATTTGGTGCAATAATTTTGACTAAAGCTGTTGCTAAGAGAATTTGTTGAGATCTGGAATATTGGCTCGCGACAAATGACTGTGCTCCAGCGACAAAATCATTATTGTTCGCAATAGCGAATGATTGTCTAGAGGTTCCGGGCTGATTGACATGTTCAAGCCGTGAATTTTCTGGCGTATTTTGATTTTTATGTAAGGTTGTGTGATGCGATTTCTTGCATATTAAACATTTAAGCTTACTCGTACAATTCGCTATAGGGTGTCCAGAACCTAGGCAGTTTAGACATAGACCCTTTGATTTTACTGCATCCAATCTAGCTTGATGATTGAGTTCCAAATATTTCGGACATTTGCGAATGGAATGCAATTCACGGCAAAGTAAACAAAGAGAACTTGTAGCTACGTGGAACGTTTGAGGTTTTCTCCAAAACTTTTCTACTTGTGCAGCGGGTGCAGGTTTGATTTCCTTGACTATCGGCTTTCTTTTCACATTCATTACTTCTAACGTACGAAACCTAGCTTCTAAGAATTCTTTCAATTCGTTCCAAGTTGGAAGGACTCTTTTTGAGCTTTGCGACTGTTCCCATAATTCTAGGGTCTCGTATGGTAATCTTTGCGTGACAAAATAAATTAAAATAGGATCCCAGCTCTCTGTTTTGATTTGGAGATTTTGGAGAGCGGCAAGGCACTCTGCAGTTTTATCGAGCAGGCCTTTCACTCCCTTTGCTGATTTCTGATTTACGTTTACCTGATTAAATAAAACATCCAACTGGGCCTTAACTAAAACACGTTTGTTGTCATATCTCGATGTCAACATTTGCCATGCTGGCTCAAAGTATGCGCTAGTAATCGTAGTATTACTGAGAAGACTTCTGGCTTCGCCTGAGAGATGTGCCTTTAAATATTGTAATTTTTGCACATGTGTTAGACGCTCATTATCATATATCAGAGCTTTAAATAAATCATGAAATGTATTCCAGGCAAGATAATCTCCGGAAAATGTAGGTAGTGATATTTGCGGTAATTTTAGCTCGTCACGCTTTGAGTCTAGACTGATAACCTTAATCTCACTGTCTTTTCCAACAACCGTTTCGGCTATAGCTGGTGGGAAATCGCGTTGAAAATCCGATACGATTCTTGCGAACGCGTCTATATAAAAATTCTCAACCACCGAGTATATTTGTTCTACAAAATAATCGTTTTTCATACTTTCGGCGGTCGCCAATAAAGCTATCTCTTCATCGCGGTTTTTAAACTCCTGCCAATGCTTCTCTAGGTTAGTTATTCTTGCTTCATAATACGGTTTTGATCTGCGATCTTTACCATCCTTCTTGTAATTAGCAAAGAAATCCTCGATTACCTTTTTACTACGCTTTTGCAACTTAATTAAATTGTCCATTATGTTAGATTAAGTAGTATGTATATATGTATATTTGTAAAATAAAAGGCATGCAATAAGAAATAAGATGAAACGGACTCACCAGACTTTTTCAAATCGTATCCAAATTTTTCCAGACTAGCTTTCACTTATTTTATAGTATTTTTCGTTGCCAATAAAAAGAGAGTTTTTATTTGAGGATTTCTTTGTTTACTTTTTCACTTAAGTCACTTGAATTCAATGTTCACAGTCACAGGCACTATGAGTTCAAAGTTCACTTGAATGAGCACGCACGTTTTCTAGTTTCCAGAAAAATCGTTCTACCAATACTATGTCCAGTTAATATCCGGCTCGAAGGACCATTATGTGAAGGATTCTAAGGATATTAAGTCGAACGTAGATTTCCACTAATTAATTACCACAAAATTTGCAAAAAAAACAACAAAAATGTTTTCAGCAGAAAAAGTTTGAAGCGACGACGAGAAACGAACCAGCGGTTCTTACGTGATAATCCAGCACGTTATCCACTACACCACAGTGCTCTTACAAAGCTGCATGCAATAATCAAATTAAAACCACAGTTTCCTCATATAATAAGTTCAATACTACTATATTGTCAAATCCACTATTTTTACAAAATACTTCGTTTTCATTTCTACTAATTTTCCAACTTCAGATTTACATTCAAACTTTAAAAACTATAAATTACGACTACAAGAAAAATACTAATTTCAAATCAAAATTTAATTCCTACAAGCACCAGAGACGACAATGATTTTTCACAGCGACCGCACTTCAAGTTAGCCAAGTTTAATCACGCGATTTTTAGGTTTCTATAGTCTGTGTTACTTTAATGATTTTCACTTTTTACTAACTCGGATTCGATTTCAATATGGATTTTCAAAGATAGAGCCAATGCACCAAAACTTTCCGTCGTGATTACCGTCTTATACCAAAGGAAAAAGAATTCTATCAGTTCGAGATTATTTAGATTTACCTCCGATGAACCCGCTATCTAAATTTTCTAGAAAAATCGAACCAATGAGAAAATTAGATTTATAAACCTTAACGGGTTTTGATAACATTTTTAAAAATCTAATTCCCCTTAGAACATGATGTTGTCTCAGGTTTTAGTTCCCTTTCTAGATACTTAACGAAGTCATCATATGTAAACTATTGATTCCAGGGTTGGTTATATCTTCTCCGACACTGATCGAATTCCGATGTATATTCATAGAACATCGATAATGTCATTGCGACAGGAAAGCTCTCGTTTGACTTTTGAGGTGATCAGCAGGAAAAACACTTGAATTAATGTAAGTATATTTCTTATTTATTTGTTTTTATTTATAAGAACAGGTGTTATATGTTCAGTGTAATTTATTGATGTGTTGTTTATTGTTTTGCGTGATTGAAATCATTTTCGTCTCTGGTTGTGGTAAGTTTTGTACTACTAACTTGTTTGTTTACATTTTAAATTTCCTATACCAAACTAATTAAGCAATTTCTACTATTTTTAGACATGAACAAGATGTTATCTATGTGGATTAAAGAAAGTAGAAGAACTATGTACATATCAGATAAGTATTTTCTTTTTTTTTGTTATCTGAAGATGAAGAATTCTTTGTGTAACTTCTTTCAGGTTCCAAAGATGTCTTCTAACCAAGCTTTCGCTGCAACACGTTGCTGTTGGGGGGACGTGTTTTCTCCATGCGACCCAACTCGATATATTCCTCTAAACATCTCTCATATTCGGACTTCAAAGCTTGATTCCTTTCAAGTTTACGTTGTACTCCTTGAAAGCGTTTAATTGCTTGTTGTCTTGATTGCATTAGGTTAGGCACTACATCATTCACAAATGGTAATTTGACTTGATAAGTCCCATTGTGAAGCCTTTGGTGGGTGAGTTGATATGTCTGCTGACATTCTCTGTCTTCTTTGTTGGGAATTGCATTTGTGGGAAACTTTTATGTTTCTCAAAACAATTTAAGTTGTTCAGCTAAGTCATCAGTTGTGACGGTAAACGCTGATGTATTGCTCTCTACAACATTTGCTGTTGACCCTAGTAAAATTCAAACAAGTATTGTATTATTGGCTGTAGGGGTAGTGTCAAATCCTTGTTGAATGCCGCTTAAGACTATCTGAGCGTAAAATCTTGCTCCTAGTAAGGCATCTACCCGTCCGGGCTTCCAAACTGTGGGATCCGCTAATGGTAGTTTATGGAGATGTAAACATTCCCTTTCGGAAGTTATTCTGGATGGTAAAGGATCTGTGATTTTGTTCAATTTAAAAAGTTTTCTTCTAATATTCTTCTAGACTTCGCTTTTCGTGATCGAAGTGTAAGTGTGGTTTGTTGCTTTGAAATTGCAGTATGGGTAGTGATTAAGCCAGTTACTGATACTGCAGTTGGGCTGCTACATGCTGATAGTTTCCTGCAGGCTTCCTCTGTAATAAAGGTTGATTACGAGCCACTATCTATGAGACATTGTAGAATATGTGAGTTCCCGCTTTTTGTTTGAAACACTACTAACGCTGTTGATAGCAGGGCAGGAAGGAGATAGGGAAAGGATTAAGGGATATGAGGAGAGCGGCGGAGGTGCCGATGTATGTCGCCCTTAAACTTTTGCAGGTTGTATGCCGGAGGAAAGACAGAAGATGGTAGACTGTTCCACATTCGCACAGTTCGGGATAAGAAAGCTTCACGGAATTTTAGTGTATGGCCGAAGGTAATTTGAAGGGTAAAAGGATGAGCGCGGGATGCAGCGCGGGTATTGCGTGCAGGAACTATTCTACAAGGGATCAGACTAGATATTTCATCAGAACATTGGCCATGCATAGAGCGATAAATGAGCGAAAGGCATCCAACATTGCGACGGTGCTCGAGCGAGTCGATATGACGAGTAATTGCCACATCGCCAATGAGCTAACAGGCTCTCTTTTGGACAATATCCAATGAAGCTAAGGCTGTGCGACCAGCCCCGGCCCAGATATGGGAATTGTATTCCATTCTGGGTCTGATGTAGGACTTGTAGAGGAGCGCTATATTTGATGGGCTGAAATATTTCTTACAGCTTTTCAAAAAACCAAGACATTTTGATGCTTCTTTGGCAACCGAGAAGATGTGATCTGTCCAGCTTAACTTACTGGAAATATTAATGCCAAGAATTCTTAGTGACAGTGATTCAGAAATTAATGCACCATCAAACGAAACGGGAGTGGTTAAGTGATGGTCTTGTTTTAATGAGATGAGACAGCTTTGGGTCTTAGATGCATTGAATTCGACGCGATTCACTTTGCCCCAAGCGAGAATATTGTCAAGATCGTTATTGAATGATCTAATCATGCAGTCTCATTTAACACATGTGGCGTTCCCTCTGGAATCCGCACGGGTGTCAAAGGAATCAAGGGTACTGTCATCAGCAAAGCTATCGATAGGATTGAAAGTAAGGGAAAGCAGATCATTAATGAAGATTAGAAATAGAGTCGGAGAAATAACAGAGCCCTGGGGGACACCGGCATTAATAGGATGAGGACCAGATATAACGCCATCTAATACAACACGTATTTGGCGACTAGATAAAAACCTTTCAATCCATAATAGAAGAGGAGGGGAAAGACCAAGTGCTTTGAGTTTGGCTAAAAGGGCTGAATGCCACACTCTATCAAAGGCCTTTGAAATATATAGAGCAACGATTTTGGACTCACCAAAATTTTGAAGACTGCGATTCCAACGTTCCGTAAGAAAAGTCAGCAAGTCTCCAGATGAGCGTCCGTCCGTGCAGGAAGCCGTATTGGCGATCGTTGATGAGCTGATTGGTTTCCAGATACTTCATTAATTTGGAGTTATTGATAGATTAAAAAACCTTTGAAAGAATCGAAGTGATTGCAATTGGTCGACAATTTGAGGGATCGCTACTTTCTCCTTTCTTGGGAATAGGCTGAACGTGAGCTAGATTCCAAGCAGTTGGAAATTTTCCTGTCGAATAGGACAGGTAGAATAGTTTGCGCAGAGGTTTAGCCAAGGATGAGGCACAGCTTTTAATTAATAGGGGCGAGAAACCATCAGGGCCAGCGGCCTTAGAGACGTGTTTAAGTCGCCAGCAGTAGCTGGCTGTAGCCGTGAAGAAGATTTATTTGCAGCAATGTTAGCTTGCTTGGCTTGACTTGAGTTCGAACTAACGTTGCTATGCTCAGTTCTGACAGTTGCATGATTGGATTTGTCCCTGTTGTATTGTTCACACAGGGTGCTCTGATGGTTTTTGTTGCATCTTTGACAGCTATATTTGCTAGTGCATTTGTTGACATGATGCAGGCCTAAACAATAGGTACAACGGCTTGATGCCTGGATTATCTGGTATCTGGATGGTATGTTCATCCTACGATAGTTCGGGCATCTTTTTACAAAATTGCTTGCATTGAATGCCAGGCATTTGATTCCTCTTTATTATGTGGTAGGATTTTGTTACTTCAGTTATGCTGTTTGATTTGGGTTGTGCGGAATAATGAAACTATCTGCTAAAGACTGTAATATTCTTAAACGCGTACTTAAAAACTGCTTAAATGACTTAAATGTTGGGAGTCCTTCTGTACCTCCCTGCTCTTCTTCCCACAGTTTGAGGGTAATGAAGGGCAGTTTCTGTACTAACAGATGTATTAGAAGTACATCCCATGATGTTGTATCAACCCCTGTTGTACCAATTATTGACTTGAGCCTTTAACAGACTCTGAATTTAGTTTGACTGAGTTAACAAAAACCTTTAATTTATGATTAACTAAAATTCTCTTGTTCCCATATCTAGCTTTCAACTTGTTCCATGCTGGCATATAATCTTCATTTATTACTGGGGTATGTCGCAAAAATTTCTCGGCATCACCCACTAGACAAGATTTCAGATCATGCAGCTTCTGAACTAGTGTTAACTTTGTATTATCATGAACAAGAGAAATGAAGAGACCATGAAGTGAACGCCATAAATCGTAGTTACCGTTATATTTGGGCAACTGAATTCGCGGAAGGAAGATTCCTGTTGAATAACACTTGTTGAATAAATTGGTCCTTGTCCCGAGCTTGATGTTTCAGTAGCTGGGACGAATTTCCTCAATCCTTCTACTAATTCTCCAATGTATTCGGAATATTTTATTTCTATTGAGCCACGATTATCTTGCGTTAAATAGTCATGTTGCTTGTCATCAGAACTTTCTAATAAAGCCTGATTGATTGTCATATCAGTGTCACTATATATTTCCCATAGTTTCTTCAACTCTGTCATTTTAGACTCGTAGAAGCCTTGCGTTCGTTTAACAAAATTCGTTTTTTTTTCCATTGTCGATTAACCTTTCAATTCGCGCACGCAATATACCTTCCGTGAGGACTAGCTTCTCTACTAAATCCATGTTAATTTATATATAAATTCATATATATATTTGATTCCAAGTGTGGAACAAAATGAAAAGTTAGTCGAAGAACGTACTTTGATGCCGCGTATGACTAATTGACGTGTAAAATATATAAGTGATTTTTTATTCCGCAATTTCTAATCAATTCAATTAACCAACTATTTATTACGAGTTACTGACATGTAAGTTCAGCAATTAAACGCTTTCAGGGAATAGAACGTCAACTTGAAAGGAACCAAGCTTTGAAGTCCGAATATGAGAGAAGTTTAGTTGAATATCTCTAGTTGGGTCACATACAGGAAATACCTCCCCCCAACAGCAACGAACCACACTTTTACATACCTCACCATGAAGTTGTCAAAGAAAGCACGACAACAAAAGTGAGAGTATTATTTGACGCTTCGGCGAAAACGTAAAATGGCAACTCACTCAATGAGTTCCTATACAAACTAAATTATTCGCCACGTTGCTCAACTGGCGTAAATATAAAATTGCTAAGAACGAGGACATTGAAAAGATGTACCGTATGACAACCATGCATCCGGATCATCGTACTTTTCTGCGAATCATTTGGAGACTTCCTAAAACCAAGGAGATCCAAGATTTTCAGCTGAATACGGTGTAACGTATGTAGTACGTAGCGTACATTGAGCTGGAAATAAATAAATTGATATTAAATTATAAAGTGATCATTACTCAGTACTTCCCTTTAAAATCCTAGTCTCCAGTGTCCTCATACGCCCTTCCTACGTCTCTGAAGCATCTGAAATAAGAAGAAGCATATAAATTAGTCCAATATAATTAACTTGAGCAAAGATATCACAAAAAATTACAAAAAAAATATAGTTTACATGCAAACTGCCAAGAAACAAATTTCTTGGCAGTACAACAACAACACTACATGCAAACTTAAACATTGGGATTCTTAGCGAGATTCATGTTTTCTGCAAAATAAACATTTGCAAAACATGCATTTATGCTTAAATGTGCAAAATACATAAATTCGCAGAATCTATACACACTATTATTATTGAAATTCAACAATTGTTGCCATTGTTGACATTTCACTAACAATTTTTTCAACACAAAATTTGCGCATAATTTGCATGATTCTTGCAAACTATGCACAGGAAAATCACTAACTAATACTTATAGAATATATTATGTTACGTCCTCTACAGCACGTAGAAAGCTGGCTCAGGAGACGGGGTGGGTCTTTAATAATAATTTATGTAGTAAGTTGAGCGCCACGTGATTTTTCTGTCAACGGGTATATCACGAAACCGGTTTTGGTATCGGCAGATTCTATTACGGAATAACCTAACTCTCAATCGCACACACACACAAAAGAAATAACATATTACGAGTAATTCTATAATTTTAATAGGCTTATGTTTTTTCGTTTCGAATTCAAACTTACGCTATGTATAAACGTAATCTATATAAATATATATATCTGGGAAAACCAACACTAGAAATTAATGAAACTTGCTTCTATGCACACTTTAATTTAAACAGTACCAGTCAGCCAGCCACTACCAACAATTTAACACAACTTTTTTTTTAAATAGATACTTAACTTTTATTTAAAAATTTTCTTGATTATTCCTGCCTTCTGCCTTCCATCGTGACTTTCCCATTAAATTGGGTAGATTTCAGAAATTATGCACCGGCCCAGGTCCCTTTCTTTTCTACGTCCAACTTCTCCTTTCCTTTTAATTTTTTTCTTCTTTTTTTTTATATAATTTAATAATTTTAGCCTTCCACTTTTAACTTCTTTTATTCAAACTTTGTGCACCTTTTTTTTTTAAATTTTCCTTTTCTGAATTTTAAAAGCACGTTTTGCCCTGTACACTGCCTCGAGGGAAGAGAGCTATCAGCCAGGGTTTTTTTTTGACTCGAGTGGTACTTTTAGTACTTCGGTCAACAATAGTGGCTTTTTAGTACTTCGGTCAACAATAGTGGCCTTTTAGTATGTGCATTTGCTAATTTAATTGGCTACAAAGTTATCGTGTAATTTTTTGTGGTTGCGTTCAGAGAATCTTTGATTAATGTATGTGTTATTTTGTTTATTTTTTCCTTCTTAAAGGGATCTGGACTGAGTGGTCACGTTACACATGTAATTTGAACTAACTAGATCTCATAATGTCCAGCAGTAAACAGGAAGGAATAACAGAATTTTGGTATCTTTAACATGCGCGGCTGTATGACTTTGCAAAATTAAGTAACTAACTATATTTAACTAAAGAAATAGAGGAATGAATTAAAAATTTCTTATCTAACATATAACGATTTAGCAATCTTGATGTGCAAATTCAAGCTATCTACTTTAAGATTGAGAATTCAGTACAAGCGCAAAAAAACTTATTAAGATTATAATTTACAGGATTTCAACTTGCTTATTGCTTTTTAAATTAAAGTACAAGTATTTAAGATTTTTTTTTAGCTTATTTTACACAATTTTATAATCTCTTAACTAATTTTACAAACTCCTTTCAGTAGGTGGTACCAATAACGTGTACCTATCTGTGTGTGTGTGTTTGCTACTTTTTTTTCCAATCAACTTCCTATTCATTATCGTAGGTGCCGCCAGTTTTTATCACATTATACGTAATTAGCTGCTTTGCAAAGTTGTAGCGATATGCGATGATTTAGACAGATAAACGCTTAGATTTGTAAGGGCAGGTGAATGCAGCAATAAGAATGTTCCTTTATAATACGTAGGGTACTAGAGCCTCCCTATAACTTCGAAATTGTGACCAGTTGATGTTATTGTATTAAACTCCAAGTCCCATCAATCCGAGAATAGATGAAATCATCGCCTGTAAAACAAATATCCGCAGTAAACCGGTTTTACAATAACACATAACACAGTCAGGACGGACTACATCCCTTACACAGAACACTCACAAAGTTAACTTCCTTGAGGACCATAACACACTTCCCCTTCCTCCGAGAGATTTCACTGAAATCTCTTTCGAATGTGACCCGTTACCTAAGTTTGATGGACTAGATTTATATTTCATCTATTCTATCGCAGTTATGAGGCTTTAAATCCTTCGCGTGCCATACTCCCCTATCTTTCCCTGTCTCATCTTGCAGCGTATAGGGCCAGGGCGATAATACTTTAGCAATCTTAAAGGGGCCGATATATTTAGGTGCTAGCTTTGCGTTGAAGAATTTCGAAGCTTCAGATAAAACGTAATTCTTGCGCCAAACGATATCGTGAATGAGGTATTTTTGATCTCTACGACGGAGATTATAGGATTTCTTCGCACGACCAGCTGCTTCATATAATCTCTTCTTCACATCTTTAATAACTTCGCCTAACGCCGTCGATCGCGTGTCTGGGTCATAAACTTCATCTGTACCTAATTTTTTATGAGAACGCCCATCTGTAACCATTTCACGCCCAAAATTAATGAAGAAAGGAGTCAACCTCGTCGTATCTTGCGTTGAAGTTCGGATTGCACATCCAATTTTTGCTAGACATAGATCCCAATTACGGTGGTTGTCTGAGACATAGGCTCGAAGCATGGACTTTATAACCTGGTTGGTTCTTTCAGAAGGGTTAGCTTGTGGATGGTAAAAGGCAGTATACCTAATATCGACACCTTAGTTTTCGCAAAGCTTTTTAAATTCTCGGCTTTTAAACTGGGGTCCATTATCACAAATAAGAGTCTCCGGGACACCCAGAAGAAGGAAAACATTATCCTCCAATAATGAAGTGACAGAACGTGTGGAAGCTGACCTTAACGAAAATAACATGGGAAACTTGCTGAAATTGTCAACTATGGTTAATATATAGGAATATCCCCTACTCGATCGAGGCAACGGTCCAATAAGATCCATACTAATGGATACCCATGGTTTATCCGCAATTTTGCGAGTGACCATAAGCCCCCCTGGTTTCTTTAACACTGGTTTTATTGACTGACATGTCAAACACTTCCTCACGTATCTAGCTACATCTCCCTTCATTTTTGGCCAATAAAACTGTTGACAAAGTCTGTCGTAAGTCTTTTGAATCCCTACGTGCCCAGATATAGATATATCGTGAGCTTCGTAAATCAACTTTTTCCGCTTTTCCTTAGGTATTACCTGCTTCCAGTTATCCGCTTCTATGGTAAGCGCAGGATATCGAGGTCGAACATGTTTCCACAAAATACCTTTCTCGATTCGCCAATCAGGGAATTTTGAAGGATTACTAGCAATTTCACTCTTCATTTTGGTATACCACTTATCAATCGAGACTACATTTTCAGTGATACAATTTATTACCTGAACTGACCTTGAGAGCCAATCCGGAAGGAGGTGTTCTTTACCTTTTCTATGCACAATTTCAAAATTGTATTGCTGTAATCGCATCGCCCAACGTGCTAGTCGTCCTGTGGGATCCTTTAGGTTATGTAGCCAAACCAAGGATGCGTGGTCTGTTACAACTGTAAAGTTATAGCCTTCGAGATATGGCCTTAGTTTCTCGATAGCCCACAAGACAGCTAGACACTCCCTCTCTGTTGTAGAATAATTTCTCTCACACCTGTTCAGAGATCGACTTAAATATGCGATGATTTTATCCTCTCCGTCAATATGTTGCATCAGTACCGCTCCCAATCCATATCCTGAGGCATCGGTATGGACGAAAAATGGGAAATCAAAATCGGGACAATTCAATACTGGTGCCGAGACAAGTTTATCCTTAATTAAACGAAATGCTTGCTCGCATTCAGGAGACCAAACAAACCTTTTATTTTTCTTGAGAAGCTGTGTAATGGGTGCAATCATTGTGGAAAAATTTGGCAGAAATCTTCTGTACCACGCGACGGTACCTATAAATCCTCGCACCGCAGAGACTGTTTTTGGACTCGCTATGTTTAGAATGCAACTTACTTTCTCTGGGTCGACTTGCAAACCTTGTTCCCCTACCACGTAACCTAAATAACGTAACTCGGGACGACAAAATTCACACTTTTCATAGTTTATGACTAAACCAGCTTCGTACAGTCTACTTAAAACCTTGTTTAATACTTGTAAGTGATCATCAAAATTCTTGGTTACAATAACAACGTCATCTAAATATACGAAAACATGACTCTCTAAATCAGAAAGAACTCGGTCGATTAAACGCTGCCACGTTGCTGGAGAGTTTGTTAACCCGAAGGGCATTCGCAAAAATTGAAATAGTCCTCGGCCTGGCACAGTAAATGCCGTATAGTGCTTGGAATCATTTGCCATGGGAACTTGCCAAAAGGCCGATTTGATATCCAAAGAAGTCATGTACCTCGCGTTTCGCAATTTATCCAGCGTGGCGGAAACATACGGCAACGGATACGCGTCCTTCTTTGTCACCTTGTTCAGCTTTCTAAAATCGACGCAAAAGCGATAACTCCCGTCTTTCTTCTTTACCATGACTACAGGTGATGCCCAAGGACTATTTGATGGCTCCACTATACCCTCCCGCAGCATGTTATCTAACTCCTCATTGATGATGTTTTGTATCGCAGGTGAAACCGGGTAATAGCGTTGTTTAATTGGTGAAGAATCCGTTTGTATCACGTGTTCAACCATATTAGTACATCCTAGAATCGAACCCATCTTAGTTTTGGTTTCTTTGATTAACCTTTCAAGTTTTCCTCTTTGGTCCAGAGACAAATTCGATCTACTTTCAAGATAATTCACAACGTTAGGCCCGTCATTATCAAATCCCCATTCCTCCCTTGCCAAATTCACTGATATTTCCATAGATCTCCAAAAATCAGCACCTAATATAATCTTATGAGGTAGTTCCGGTATAACAAGGATTTCTAGAACCTTCACTCGTCCTCGTAATTCCAAAGGTAAACTGATTTCACCCGCAACGTGTATTTTATCTCCATTCGCTAGTGTAGCTGACTGCGCACAAGTATCCCGCAAAGATAGATTCAAACTACTTAATGCCTTCCATCCTATTCCTCCGATAATGGTTCGAGATGCACCTGAGTCCAGCAATACCACAAGCTTTATCCCAAAAATCGTCACTTCCAGGAATGGTCGCACATCATCTTTACCACGAGTAAAAACGTAATCCACCAGAAAGTGTAATATGTTATCATTCCTACAATTTTTCTTAACCGCGGCGGCTTCTAAGGATTTACCGGAGCTCGAAACGCCGCTTATTGTCGAGCTCTTCTTTCGTTTCCCATCTCTTGTGCTTCTCGCTTCTCTATACTATTGGAAGGATTATTGGTGCCTGCTTGATTGGCTTGACCCCTTCTGCAGCTACTACATTGTGCTCGAATAGTACCAGGTGTCCCACAGCCGAAGCATCTTAAGTTTTGCCGACAGAATCGAGCTATGTGACCCTCCCGACCACACTTGAAACACTTTATGTTAGGTCTTGAATTATTCTGTGAACTAAACAGTGCCGTAACTGAAGGACCCTCGGCGGCAATGTATGCTAAATCGGGTTCTAATAGGGTAGTATTACACTTGGATGGTGGAGGAGAAAATTTTTCAACCGAGGTACGGATTGCTTCTAAACGACTTCCTAAATCTACAAGATCTTGGATGGTCTCTACTTCCGTTAAGCCTAGTTGCGTTTGATAGAATGGAGATATATTACGCTGTAGAATTCGAAGCTGTTGAGCATCAGTCAAAGGATTCGTGAGCCTAGAAAACATACTTGACATGACCGCAGCGTATGTTCCTATAGTCTCGGCTTTTCCTTCCGTTCTCCTTTTTATCTCTTCTAAAAGCCGATCGTCGTAATCAGCCGGGAAGAATTCCTTTCTTAGCTCTTTTACCAAATCTGACCAGGAATGAAAACTAGTTTTGTTTGCTCTGTACCATATTAGGGCACGGCCCGAAAACAAATCGAGAGCGGATCTGAAAAGCTGTGACTTGCTAACCCCTCTAGCTTCACTTAACTCGATCACTCGTTCCAAAAATGAACTAAGAGACTGCCCTTGCTCCCCAGAAAAGGAAATATTCCATTTGTACAATGGCACCCTAGATCGGGTTGTAAGGATAGTAGAATTATGGGACAAAAAAAATTCATCCTCTGACGCAGACGAATCTCCAGCTGGAGCATCGCCTTCAGCTTTAGTTTGTAGTGAACCGAGTGCAAGAATTAATTCCCCCTAATTTTCTTCTTCGCATTTATGTGTTCCTCTTCTTCAGCTTTAACCCTTTTAAGCCTTCCAAAGGCCCATTCTATTTTAGTAGCGATTTTTTTGTGTTCCGCAGAGCTCAAGTCACTTTTGAAAGTTGATATTAAACCGTTTATTTCCTCAACCTTTTTCGACAAGGCCTCTAAGTCTTCTTCAGCTCCAATCGGGTACGGCTCTACCACCGTTGGCTTCCCTAGCTTCTCAGTTTTTAAAGCAGCCCTCAAATTAATCCGCATATCTTCGACCCTTCCAAGAGGTAAGCCACGAATTGTGAGCTCATACGTAAGTTCTTCCTGGTTAAGCCTGTTAATTTCCATGGTCAAAATCGGTGCGGAAACTATTGAGTATGGTAATTACAGTACGTAAAGAATAATGGTAATAACTACAGTTAAGTCAGTTCTGAAATTCCGCTCCCAAGAAACTTATATCGGACACTCCAATATCAACGTGTCGAAGCTAGAAGTGAAAAGAAGAAATGCACCCCGTTTTACACAAATCGGCTATAAGTTATTAACACACCAGTATTAACCGCTTCTCTTACCGACAAAATTCAAGATATTTCTTTTAAGGTGTTTTACCTTCGGAACTAAGCTAGAACAACCAATCCGAAACCTCTCTAAGGTGGATTTTAGACGCTATCAAATAAACTAGATTTTCCACGAAACTTAACTTTAGATTGAGGTATAAATGATTCCCTGGGAGTAACCTGGCCAAAATTTTAATATTACCTATATATATTTAAAATTTAATGGAATTAATTTAAAATTTAATTTAATTTAAGATAATCCGACTTCGCTTATACATGAGAATTGTAACTCCAACTAAATTCACCAACTTAAACTATTCGAAGATTTATGTTAATAGTACTAAAACTACAGGTACTTGTAATTATGTAATGAATGCTCCGTGTTATAGTAATCGACTTCTTATATTATTTCAAATATTAATCGAAAGAAATTAGATACAGAAATAAAATCTAAAGGATCTCTGTGGTTATGTCCGTCTATATATATATATATTGAACTAACGCAATTCCCTGAAATTGACGAAACCAACTTGAGAAAATCTCACGTGACTCACTCGACGGGATCACAACCGGGAGGAGCTTCTATTATTGGTTGCTTCTTTATTAACTAATGTCGATATTACCACGACTTGCTTATCTTATATTTAAAATTCCAATTGCCACGAGTTCTACAATTCAATTTGAGATTCAAGGTATCGCCTTATGTATAATGTCCAATGGGGATTATGACCTATTTCGGCTCGAGTTTTCATTTAAGTGTAGCGAGCTATAGCGGGTACTCTACTGTTATACCACATTTGGGTCTTTTATTTGTTTTCCAATCAACGTTTTGCGCTTCAATTAGCCTTGCTCTTTACTTAATTTTCAAAATAGCTGTGATTCTACTAACAAAAACAAAATGAAGACTTCAGATTAGTTCCAGCTGAATTGTGATTTATTTGGGCAACGGACAGCTTAACTATTTTCAAATGATAAATATCATTCCCATTATAAAAAGAACTAATGAATTTAATTCAAGCCAAAGCTCTAACTCTTAAAGTGGTTGGGCTTTTCCTGCATTAAAAAAAAATGTAATCCCGTGTTCACTCAATTAAGTAACATTCCATAATTTTAATTATCTTACTAAGTTTATCAAATTTACCCCGAAATCCGCTTTAAAATGAGTTGATAATTTTATATTTATTGACTATTACCAGCCGTATTGAGAAATTTATATTTGTACAAAAATATTCAATTAATAGGACTTAACCAATTCTAAATTATAGTTTAGTTGGAGAAAGAAATAAAACGATGCTAGAATTGAAACTTTACTAACACTATTTATATGATCCAACACTATAACAAAACCAAATGCATGTAACAATCCTGCATTAATAACAATATTCCTTTCCGAGCTCCTTTGAATTATTTCACCCTCAATGACAAGATATTACTTTACCTTTAGAACTAAATTAAATCCAAAAGGTTCTCTCACAAGCACTTAACTTAGATAGTTTGAATACTTTTCCACCACACAATCGCTGATGATAGATTATGACAGCACTACGTACTTCAGTTACAAACAAAATTAAAGATATTTTCTTTTATGTACTTCTGGGAATTTAGAGCGAATGGTATATAGTTGACCATTAACTGGTAGCATAGATGACTAGTGATAGCAAATGAGAAGAAACTAAACCAAAAATGGACAAAAGAAATAGGTACATAGAGCTATCTACAATACCTTCATATGCCGACGAATTATGTCCCAAAAAAAAAAAAAGATAAAATTATCGCACCTTAATGATCTGAAAAGGAATGAACTCAGCGTTGATACAAACGGAAATGCAAAAGGGAAATACACAAAATCGTTTTCCAGGTTCTATAATACATACATATAATGTGTTAAAAAAAATATCAACTTCAACTCGGATTGTAATCACTAGAAAATTTTTAATTTTGTTAATCCACTCCTACTAAATTTCCATATTATTGAGCACCAATATACATATAAATAGGTGTAGCTAGCACTAATAAGAGCAGCCAGCCGTTGCAAGATAATAATATGTAAGCTAACTGGCATTAAATAATGATCCTCAAAAATTTCTAAGTAATCAATGGAACTCAGGCCATATCACAGAACTAGCCCAACTAACAAACTCTCCAGAGAAAGACTCTTACAAATTGCAAAAGTATCTCATAAAAACCTCTTAACACTCTTGGATATTCTCATAACATAATTCTTATAATAAGACTTAAATATGTCTCATAGTACTATTATTATGAGAGATTAATGCTCCTAGAACTTTTAAAACTTTTACTCTTATATTAAGATCATCTTTGTACTCTTGTTTTGAGTGCCAGAAAACTTATATTCTTATTGAGTATTTTTTATGAAATGTTAACTCTCAAAGAGATATACTCTCAAAAAAATGTACTTATGAGTACTTAAGTGTTATGATACTTATATGAAAGTTATTGTAAGAGTTCAAGTATAGTACAACTCATAAAGATGCTCCTATGAGTGATAAAGTATTAACACACCTATATGAACACTGTTACTAGTGCAAAACGATTGTCATCATTAAAATTACCATAGACGTCACTCATTCATCAATTTCGGTATTGATTTGTGAAAATGGATTGGAAGAAAGTTAAAAGATCTACTAAACTTCGAAGGAAAATAAATAAAATTTATCTTGAATTAAATAAGCCCAGGAATGTTGCAGTAAAAGAAACAGTTTCTGTGAATTTTAAAACTTATCCCAATAATACTACGCAGTGTTCGGGAGTTTTACCTAAAGGTAAATATTAACTATTTCATATGATGATATACATTCAAAATGTATTTCTCCAGAATATGACAGCATCATTCCTATTCAAAACATCTCGAATGAAGGTCACGATGCTGCGATTTCTTCTGACAACATTATAATACCATCACAAGTAAGATTAATTTAAATTAACACGAAAAGTAATAAAATAATAGTTGTATTCCCTTCCATAATACGCTGCAAAACGTCAGAAAAAAGTTTACTTATACCTTATTTCAAAGTTCTAACAAAATTAATGCGCAAATCTGTCTTTCGATGACTCTTCATGAATGGCAAATGTCAATTCTAGTATGAAACGCTCATAATAAAGGCTCCATGTTTATTGTGAGAGTTGTAATCTCATAACAAGAGTTAAAAGGTCTCATATTAAAACTTTAGTTCTTATAGCAAGAGTTATGTAGAGTATCACTCTCATAAAAAGAATTGAAGTTCCATAGGCAGAATTTTACTCTCATATAAAAACTTTAGTTCTTATAACAAGAGTTATGTAGAGTATCACTCTCATAAAAAGAATTGAAGCTCTATACGCAGACTATTGTTTTCATAAATAGAATAGCACTCTTATATGGAGAAAAAAAAAAGTGTACAACACTTGTAAGGAAAGTTTAAGTTCTTATATGAAGAATTTTATTCTCGTAAGAATACTTAGTCAAAAGCGGCCATATTTTCTTTTGATATGGAGGTTTTAGGGAAAAACAGAATTCCATAAATGCAGCTAATTTACACAACTTAGTATTTATAAAATATAAAAAATTACGTTTTATAGAAAATAAAGTGTTTTATATGAATTTAAACTAAATCATGGAGCAGTACTGAACTTTTTATTTTCTCCCATATTATAAAACAATTCATATAAAATTTTAGATTTTGATTAATTATGAGGCGCATTGCTTTTTTTCGAAGTGAAATGTCTATTATTACCAATAAAATTTCAATCCCAATAAAATTTTGGCTTATATATGCGAAAAAATTATGTTCATTATTTTCTAAAGTCCATATATACATATTTGTATTAAATTCTAGTCCACTTATACATCATAGAAAATGTAATATACCGATTTTCTAATAAATTAACTCTCATGAAATTTCTTTACTCTACAAAAATAAGATCGCCGAGAGTATACAGCTCTCTTTATAAAAGTTCTGGCAAGAAAAGCGTAGCTCTTATAAGAAGATTATACTAATTATAATGATAACCTTATGAGAGTACTTAAATACTCTCATTAAAATTCAAATAGTGTTCTTATGAAACTTACTTAACTCTTACACAAAGGGCTAACGTGTTTTTATAAGAGAAAAATAACTCGCATAAGTGCGCCATTTAATTCTGACAACACATTCATAAAGCACTCGTAGAACTCTACAAGACTGAAAAAACAAGGGCAGTCAAGTGCATACATCCTCTCATAAGACGCTTGTAGACCTTTATGAGATGAAAATTGTTAGTTGGGAGGTACACTCAGCATAATAAATGTATGTTATTAATTCCCAAAAAAAGATGCAGTGGAACACTGTAGGAGATTGGTGAGAACAATTATTGATGTGGCAATTATACCGCCCAAAACTTGTACAAACTTAAAAAGGAAAAAATAAATAAATCGGGATAAAAACCTTTCTTCAAATTATTAGACTCAACTTATGCAACTAAATGCGTAATATATCCGCTACTCACTCGTTTATACGTATATTCATAGTAACAAGAAAAATTTTATCTATTTCAAAAAACATTAAATTTATTAAAACTCAATATATGTCAGAGGAAGGGAGAATATAAGATACACTTCAAATCACAATATTCGCAACACACAAATAAACACCATCTGACTGACTGGCAAATCAATTGATCGAAATCACATTCATTGTAGTAGTTATATGAACTAAAGTTCTGACCTTAAAAAAAATTTTGAAGTACAGCTGCACGCAGGTCGTATCAGTATGCCCCAATCATGATACCAAAAAAATTTCAAATATGAACAATACTGCTACTTATCTCCACACAACAATTCGTTTCTACTTATTACGTGATGCAAATTTTGATAGACTCTACAATGTACGTACAGACTTAGTCCCGATGAACTTGAACGTGGATTAATGATTCTCCCGTTTGACCTCTTCGCCTTTTGACCTTCAGCTGTACAACTTTTCCTTTCAGATCGTTATAAATATAATTTTTATCAGCAAGTCAGCTGCACAAAACGTTGCAAGCTTCGATTATTAAAATACCAAGATGATGCGATTTGAGATTTCTAAATGAAACTGCTGCATAGATTGTATACTGGTCACCAGGTGTTAAGGTGATACGATTCCCCTATTAAGCTCCTATTTAACCATTTTCGGCCCCACGTTGGGCGCCAAAATTTGTTACGTCCTCTACAGCACGTAGAAAGCTGGCTCAGGAGACGGGGTGGGTCTTTAATAATAATTTATGTAGTAAGTTGAGCGCCACGTGATTTTTCTGTCAACGGGTATATCACGAAACCGGTTTTGGTATCGGCAGATTCTATTACGGAATAACCTAACTCTCAATCGCACACACACACAAAAGAAATAACATATTACGAGTAATTCTATAATTTTAATAGGCTTATGTTTTTTCGTTTCGAATTCAAACTTACGCTATGTATAAACGTAATCTATATAAATATATATATCTGGGAAAACCAACACTAGAAATTAATGAAACTTGCTTCTATGCACACTTTAATTTAAACAGTACCAGTCAGCCAGCCACTACCAACAATTTAACACAACTTTTTTTTTAAATAGATACTTAACTTTTATTTAAAAATTTTCTTGATTATTCCTGCCTTCTGCCTTCCATCGTGACTTTCCCATTAAATTGGGTAGATTTCAGAAATTATGCACCGGCCCAGGTCCCTTTCTTTTCTACGTCCAACTTCTCCTTTCCTTTTAATTTTTTTCTTCTTTTTTTTTATATAATTTAATAATTTTAGCCTTCCACTTTTAACTTCTTTTATTCAAACTTTGTGCACCTTTTTTTTTTAAATTTTCCTTTTCTGAATTTTAAAAGCACGTTTTGCCCTGTACACTGCCTGGAGGGAAGAGAGCTATCAGCCAGGGTTTTTTTTTTTTTTACTCGAGTGGTACTTTTAGTACTTCGGTCAACAATAGTGGCTTTTTAGTACTTCGGTCAACAATAGTGGCCTTTTAGTATGTGCATTTGCTAATTTAATTGGCTACAAAGTTATCGTGTAATTTTTTGTGGTTGCGTTCAGAGAATCTTTGATTAATGTATGTGTTATTTTGTTTATTTTTTCCTTCTTAAAGGGATCTCAACTGAGTGGTCACGTTACACATGTAATTTGAACTAACTAGATCTCATAATGTCCAGCAGTAAACAGGAAGGAATAACAGAATTTTGGTATCTTTAACATGCGCGGCTGAATGACTTTGCAAAATTAAGTAACTAACTATATTTAACTAAAGAAATAGAGGAATGAATTAAAAATTTCTTATCTAACATATAACGATTTAGCAATCTAGATGTGCAAATTCAAGCTATCTACTTTAAGATTGAGAATTCAGTACAAGCGCAAAAAAACTTATTAAGATTATAATTTACAGGATTTCAACTTGCTTATTGCTTTTTAAATTAAAGTACAAGTATTTAAGATTTTTTTTTAGCTTATTTTACACAATTTTATAATCTCTTAACTAATTTTACAAACTCCTTTCAGTAGGTGGTACCAATAACGTGTACCTATCTGTGTGTGTGTGTTTGCTACTTTTTTTTCCAATCAACTTCCTATTCATTATCGTAGGTGCCGCCAGTTTTTATCACATTATACGTAATTAGCTGCTTTGCAAAGTTGTAGCGATATGCGATGATTTAGACAGATAAACGCTTAGATTTGTAAGGGCAGGTGAATGCAGCAATAAGAATGTTCCTTTATAATACGTAGGGTACTAGAGCCCCCCTATAACTTCGAAATTGTGACCAGTTGATGTTATTGTATTAAACTCCAAGTCCCATCAATCCGAGAATAGATGAAATCATCGCCTGTAAAACAAATATCCGCAGTAAACCGGTTTTACAATAACACATAACACAGTCAGGACGGACTACATCCCTTACACGGAACACTCACAAAGTTAACTTCCTTGAGGACCATAACAATTAATCAACTCACCTTAACAATTAATCCATTTATTGACGAGAAATCAATCCAAACAACACGGCTCTTTACTACTTAAAAACTGCGAACCGAACTGTCACTGCGACAACATAAATAATCAATTTTACGAAGTTGGCTGCGCTCTACCTGTTGGCAATAGTTAAAAAACGCGAAATTGCTCAGGTTAGAAAATATTGACAAAAAAAGGTCATTTTAATTCCCATAATGAGTGGGAAAGAGAACGATGTGGAAACGAGACAGAAGAAAATTCGTGAGAGAATTTATGTTCCACACCGGAAATTAACATAGTATGATAGGCAGCGTCCATATTGATAAATTTTTTTTTTTTGAAATATTTCAACAAATTAATTAGGAAAAATTATGGATAATTAAAAATAAATTAATTCACATAATTTGGAAAATTTTGACATTACAGCATGGACTTATAATGTGCAAAATATATATGAAAATTGCATTTTTTCATGTGGAACTTGTCCGAAAATGGCAGCTCGGACATTATAAAAAGGAGGTGCTCCCTAACTAAACTCTCATTAGTTTGACAGCGATCGCAAATGCAACTTCGCATAGATCCAGTGTTCTTTAAAAAATCTAAAGTGGAAAAACATTAAATAGTGCAAATTACTTCAAATCTTTCTAGCATAGATCAACGTGCCAAGCAAGGTACAGTATTTACATGCTACGTAAAGATTGCAGCAGCAATTTTAACTTCTGTGGTGTTACAGGGTTTTGGTGGAAATATAGGCTAAGTATTTTTATACATTTTCAAAATATATTTGGTGGCAGACATTTTAATTTTAGGTTTTTTTCACATAGCGTTTAACTCATGTAAGCTAAGCATATTAGACGTTTCATGTGAAAAAACAAAGTAGATTTAATTAATATTAAGAGTGATGTGAATTATATTAATGAAGAACTAATAATAATAGACAGTGAATTTTCGAATATAAGTGAAATTGGTGAAAATCTGAAGTATAAAATTGAGCACGTGTCACGTTACGACACCTCAAGAATACATACCTACAGATAATTAATTAAATTAATTAAGTACAATTGAAGTGAAAAAATAAAATAGAATTCAGACTAACGTAAAATAAGGAATTTTTGCTCAATAAAGTAACAGTAAACACAAGCTCACATATCTTGTCATTTTAACATACCGCTACACTAACCCACCCAAAATGCAGTAATATAGCTGTAGTGTTCAATTACCGCTACATTACAAAACATTTTTTGGTGGTTCCATTCAGGAATGTGTGCCTGTTTACCGTTGCGATTGTTGTAACCCCGTTTTACCGCCGTGCTTTCCTTTTGCGGAGAAGAGCAGTACAGGGGGACGTTCAGGATAGGATGAATTAAAGAACTTCAGAACATTTATTAATGGATAAAAAATATTTTATTTAAAACTTTGAAATGACTTTGGATTTCACAATTGTTTGCACTGATAGATATATCTTATTTAAACTCTTATTGGTTCTGAATTCACAAATTAGTTGCACTAATAAAAACTCTACTAATAAAACATTATTTCACAACTAAGATTCCGTTATCAATGCGTTAAGACTTCCCGACCGTGCTATCGTTCTCAAAGTCGATCCTGAACTTCGGCTTCTTTTCAGTTGGATATTATTATCATCCAAATAGCTGACGGCCTTGCGTCAGCAAAAAGCATATAATACTTTTTATGATTGGTTCGCTTAACTGACCAATCAGACAAAAAGGTAAAAAGAGACCGGAAAGATAAGAAACAGACAAGACATTTGCCTTTGTTAATTTCTTTGCTTGGACCTTGAAATTCGATCGTGCACTTGAAATTTTGACATTTTGTACATTAACTCGATGAGTTATTGTATACAAAAATGTCGAGCAGGCAATTTTTGTTTATTTTCGTAAGTGGGCTATTTATGCTACGTTAAGTAATTTATGGAAAAAGGAATATTTGTACATTTTTGTGCATTTTAAGACTTGTTAAGAGAATTATTAGGGTAAGTAATTATGAATATGCCTGGTATGCAATTGTACATATTTGTGCATATTTATATATGCGTTTTAGGAAAGTTCATGGGAGGTAAGTAATATGAATAAGATTTTGTGATTTTAGGATTTTATGCATTTCAGGCATTTGAGGACATATGGTGTGGTATTTTAAGACCACAATATGAAAATATTTGATTTTAGGGAAATTGCACAGAAAGTAATATGTATATTGTTGTGATTTTGGGATCACAACATCCCTTCCCCCTTTGAAAAAGAAAATTCGTAGCCTGAGGGGTGAATGTAATATCTAGTATAAAAATTATTTATATAGCTTTAACTATAAAATGTAAGTACCTATGCATATAAAGGATTATAGTATATATTTATTATATATATATATTTTTTTATAATTTTTTTTATTTTTGTTTCATTACTGATTATATTCATTATTTCCTATTTATTTTTATTATCTAGTAGAGCATTTTTGTAAATAGCAACAAGAAAATAGTTTTTATTATATAGAAAAAAATTTCATAATTTTTTTTTTTGGTTAAAATGTATACATATCATTTTTGTTCTGTTTTTTTTTGTATATAATGCTATATGATATCCGTTTTATTACTTATTAATTTTGTTTTCTATATATAAAAAAAAAAAATGTTTATGATTAATATCTAGTATTTTTAACTAGTATTTTTGTGTTCTTTATTTGTTTCTATTCTACTTAAGGCATCGGCATTGGCATTATATTTCCCTGGCTTGTACTTTATCTTGTAGTCATACTCTTCCAATTAAATTCTCCATCTTGCTAGTCTGGAGGTAGGATCTTTGAGATTTAGAAGCCATTGTAATGGTCGATGATCGGTGATAATCGTGAATTGTCGTCCAAAAATGTAAGGACGAAATTGCTTCACCGCGAATATTATAGCCAAAAGTTCCTTTTCGGTGGTACTATATCGAGTTTCGGCGCTATTAAGAGTTCGACTGGAATAGGAGATCGGTTTAACTTCGCCTATGTTACCTTGAGATAGTACCGCGCCGATTGCAAAATCACTCGCATCAGTTGTTACGAGAAATTCGTTATTAAAGTCTGGATAAGATAGAACAGGAGAGGTAATCAGTTTTTCCTTGAGGGTTCTGAATGCTTCATCACAGTGAACATCCCATTTAAACTCGGCGTTCTTTTTCAATAGTTTGGTGAGTGGCTTTGTGATGCCCGCGAAATTAAAAATGAACCGACGATAATATCCAGCGAAACCCAGAAATGACTTAACGTCTTTGGCCTTTTTGGGAGTAGGAAATGTTTTTACGGCTTGTATTTTGTCTGCATTAGGCTGTATGCCTTTTTCCGAAATTATGTGTCCTAAATATATTAACTCTCTCTTAAGGAAATGACACTCGTCTGGTTTAAGTTTCAAGTTATGTTCACGTAAACGTTCGAGTACATTGATTAGTCGTTGATTATGATCCCGTAGGTCGTATCCGTAGATGACGACGTCATCCATGTAAACGAAACAGTCAATACCCTGTAAACCCATTAAAACATTATTCATCAGAAGTTGGAACGTCGCAGGAGCATTTTTCAAACCAAATGGCATTCTATTATATTCATAGTGCCCAAATGGAGTACTAAATGCCGTTTTCTTGCGATCGTTCTCATCCACTAATATCTGGTGGAACCCATTTGCAAGGTCCAAAGTACTAAAATACTTGGATTTTCCTAACTGATCTAAGATGTCAGTTATATTCGGCAGAGGGTACGCGTCTCCAATTGTGATGTCATTCAGCTTTCTGAAGTCTACTACCACTCTCCATTGCTTGTTCCCAGCACTATCTGCCCTTTTGGGTACTAATAGCAACGGAGAGTTCCATGGACTGAAACTGGGTCTGACAATACCATCGGAAAGCATTTCATCCACCTGTTTATGGATTTCATTTCCGTGAGCCGCAGGAAGCCTGTATGGTCTAGTGAACAAGGGTGGTTTGTCCTTTGGAGTTATTATATTATGAGAAATACCTGTAGTAAATGTAAGATGGTCACCTTCTAAGAAGAAAAGATCATTGTATTCTCTACATATTTCGGAGATGGATTTCTTTTCTTCATCGTTACAATGGTCCAGTTTAAGATTATCTTTTAATTTGCTCAAACGATTTTTAACAGGGTTTTTTGAAGAATCTGTATTGATTATGTTAAAATTGTCTAATTTTTCCCATTGTAAATTCATGTCTTCTGAGCGCAGCTTAACCTTTTCATCGTTTGAATTTAGAATCATTATTTTTACCCTTTTATTTTCTGGACTAGTTATACTACCAGCTACATATACACCAGGTAGAATTTCGCTCTTCTTTACTACTATATCGTTGGGATTACTGAAAGGTATCCCTATAATAGTCTCACTTCTTGACTCTAATGTGTATTCAGAGCTTTTAGTAGGTGTATTATTACCTAATGAGATTGAGTTTTCCTTTTGTATTGTATCTACATTCTTTGCAGAGTTCCCATAATTGAAAATTTTTCCGCTTTTAATGCGTTCTTTTACGTTATCTTCTTATTGATTCTCCCTAGCTTGTTCTTCCTCAGTTATCTTCTTAGTTTCTTTATTAAATTTGCTTTGTTGCACTTTATTATTCATTTCAGCAACTTCTTCTGATTTTTTATTTGTACATTTCTTGCTTTTTCTTGCCAAGAAAGTTTTAAATTCTGGAGGGACGTGCCTCTCGTTAACGGATATTTCTAATTCATTAGTTTTATAATTGAGAATACAGTTGTACTTTCTCAGGAAATCATTACCAATTATACCGTCGTACATTAACATGGCACTGTTTGACAGCATGTGGAATTGATGCTGTATACACAGTGCCCGTTCTCCCGAAGAGAATTTTAGGGATCCTGTTAATGTCCCACGAGTAATTATTGACTCGCCGGCTATGGTAGAGATAACACATTCTTGCAACTGAGGATTGTTTGGTATATTACTAGGGGTATCTTCGATGTTAGGTTTAAGTAAGCTAATATCTGCGCCAGTGTCTATGAGAAAGGTAGAGTATTTTTTACCATTTGGGTCAAAACCGATTTTGATACTTGGTTCACCCTGAGATTTACAGAGCGACACCGATATGATTATGCTGTTTTCACTACTTAAGCATTTTGATTGTCGACTGTGAAGTTTATTCGGGAAGAGGTGTCGACTTCCTCTTCTCGGATATATAAGTTTTCCGGAGAAGCTTTCGGGTGTTTCGTGGATGTGGACGGCTTAGTAGAAGGCGCGTAGCGCACATTGTGGCTGTTTTCCCTTTGAAATGTGGTCATGTTCCTCATTGGTTCATTTCTATTATTCTGGTCCCTACTGATGGGAGTTTGCGTATAGCGTTTATTAACGTAGCTCGCTTGGTTCGCGTAGCCTTGCTGTCGTTGCGTTTCTAAGGCCAATCTTTTTCGACATTCTCGCCACAAATGATTTGGTTTGCTGCAATATGTGCATACCAAGTACCTGACCTCAATTTTTATAGGTCTTGGATTGAAGCGCGGAAGATTCCGATAGCAATTCTCAGTAATATGTCCTTCTTTCCGGCAATTTTGACAGAATGGGGGTTTTGGATACCTGGGTGCAATTGGCTGAGCAGGATTGCTGTGCTCCAGCCGTGAAAATTGCTCTATAGCATAACTAATGGCTTTTCTCAATTCGGACTCAGCCTTAGCCTTAACTAAAAGTTTTAAGTTAGGATTTTTTAATCCGTCTTCGAATGCCTGTTTAGCCATTTTATTATTCTCCGAAACTAGATACTCGCGAACGCTTTTTTCATTTACGCTTGAGTAAGTGGAGGAGTTTAGGGCATTGAATAATAGACCAATTCGGTCGCCAAATTCCTTAACACTTTCCTTATAGTGTTGTTTAGCAGTTAGTAATTCATGTTGACTGGCCGTCCTCGATTTTTCTTCCATAAAATGCTCCTCAAGTTGTTTTGTGAGATCAGACCAAGAGCTTATAGATTTGTATTGAATTATCTCGAATGCGGAGCCCTGGAGTCTAGTTTTGACTATGTCAAGAAAGAGTTTCGTTTCAGAGTCAGATTTCGTGGAAGAAAATAGTATGTTTCCACACGCAATGAACTTATTTAGATTACCTGGAGTACCGTCAAACTCAGGTATCATATTGTAAGCATCTGTAAGGCTTATTTTGAGTTCGGTAGCCATTTCTGTATGAAAAGATAATTCCTCGAATAGGTCAACAATATCTTTCCTTTTTCTAGTAAGAATTTTGAATTAGTGATCAGAATTTCTTTAACGAGGAGAGTCGGTGATGACGGTCTAAAGGCAAGCCCAAGATAAAAAAATAGGTAAAGGTGTAGTCGTATATATGTGCAATTTAAGAAGAAGAGAGAGAAAAACAAATTATGTGTAAGATCACCAAATTGAGTATGTTAATTAGTACACTTGGGTCTCAAATTTTCTCTCTAATCCGTACAAATTGTGTCAAGCATAGCTCTGGGAAAAGTAAAGAACCTCATATGGTGGGAAAAATACGTCAGATGATTCAAAACTTCTAGGAAGACGTTTAACAGAAGACGATTTAAAAAAAAAATTATTCCGATCGTGAAGCAGAAACAATTGCTATGATTAGTAGACAACCAGTTCTCTTTGATCCAGAGTATTTTAAATAATTCTGGCTCAGAAAATTCAAATAGCGAATCTTCCGATGTCTCCACTAGTTCATCATTGGATGCAATGCATAAAATATTCACAATTAAGGAAAGCGTAGTAAAGTAAAACGCAAATTTAATCAGAGAATTATAAATGGGAAAACTCTATTGATACCAGTATGTCTGGTAATAACAATAGTATAATCAAAGATAAGAAGCTTCAAATGAATGAAGAAAAACGGATAATAAATTATTTTTAAGACAAATTTATCACGCCCAAGAAGTTGTATAGAAAAGAAAAAAAATGGACTAAGTCGTGCTAGTCGTTAGTCATTACCTAGTTTGTTTAATTGACTTTGGGGGGAAAAACACAAAAATCAAGCAGCGAGTTTGCAATATAGCAGCACCATAACACAAAAATAATTTGTAAAATAAATTTATTTAATTTTGTAATTGTATTTTATTATATATATATATTTTTTTTTATTTCGTCCTCTTTTGTTTTTTCTTTTATTGTATATATAAAAAAAAAAAAAAAATTATTGTGCAAGTAAATATCAAACCGAGAAACACTTTCTCATATTTTTAAAATTTATTTTTGCGAACCTTTTATATTTTTTTTTCAATAGCATTTTATGGGTTTTCTTGAACCATCTACATTTGTGGTTAATATATTTTTCACTACATACGCTATATGCACTTTTCCTTCCTTTTTTTTTGTTTTACGCAGATTTAGATCTGTTTTGGTTCACTCTATATATCTATATACCATATTATAATTTCCTTTTATTTCCAAAAATATTTTTTTTCTATATATATATCCCTTTTTTTTTTGTTAAAAAAAATTTATATGTAAAAATAAAACAATTATATATAAAGATATATGTACCTTTGTAGAAAAATTTTTTTTTTATTTACTTGGATCTACCTCTTGACATCTATTTAAATGTTGAAACTTCACTCTGCTTCCTTATTGGATTTAGCTTCCTTCCTTCCTTAGGTGTGGGCACGTCACCCCACTGGATCTCACCAGAACAAGTCAGGAATATTACCTCTGACAACAAAATTTTTTTCACTGTTTAGCTTTTTTTTTTTATTTATTTTATTACAACTTTTCTCTCGTTTTTCTTTTTATTATTATTATTGGGAAGCTAGTAAACCCAGTTTTATTTTTTGTTGAATTTTGTTATTTTATTTTCATTATAATCGTTATGTTACAAACGAATTGTTTAAAAGAAGATTTTTTTTGTTTTTATTAAAAGGTTTTTTTTTTTTGTTTTTTATAATTTTGTTGTTAAGGTTTAAATATTTTCATTTAAGAATTGACAAAAAATTTTTTTTTATTTTTTGTTTTTTTAAAAAAAAAGAAAAGTTATTCTGTTTAAATTTTTTCTTTCAATTTAATAAACACACACAATCGAACACTGTTCAATTAAATCTTTCTCGGTACACTTTGACGAAATTTCTCCACTTTCTATAGCTCTTTTAAATAGAATGGCTTAACTGGATTAGCAAATTTAAAAAAAAAAATTGATTTATTTCTTTTTGAAGTCAATTTGTGATTCGTGTTATTATTTAGACATCAGCACCGCTGCCACCATTTGTTGTAACCCCGTTTTACCGCCGTGCTTTCCTTTTGCGGAGAAGAGCAGTACAGGGGGACGTTCAGGATAGGATGAATTAAAGAACTTCAGAACATTTATTAATGGATAAAAAATATTTTATTTAAAACTTTGAAATGACTTTGGATTTCACAATTGTTTGCACTGATAGATATATCTTATTTAAACTTTTATTGGTTCTGAATTCACAAATTAGTTGCACTAATAAAAACTCTACTAATGCAACATTATTTCACAACTAAGATTCCGTTATCAATGCGTTAAGACTTCCCGACCGTGCTATCGTTCTCAAAATCGATCCTGAACTTCGGCTTCTTTTCAGTTGGATATTATTATCATCCAAATAGCTGACGCCCTTGCGTCAGCAAAAAGCATATAATACTTTTTATGATTGGTTCGCTTAACTGACCAATCAGACAAAAAGGTAAAAAGAGACCGGAAAGATAAGAAGCAGACAAGACATTTGCCTTTGTTAATTTCTTTGCTTGGACCTTGAAATTCGATCGTGCACTTGAAATTTTGACCGATGTGAAATATGTAGTACATTAACTCGATGAGTTATGTGTATACAAAAATGTCGAGCAGGCATTTTTGTTTATTTTCGTAAGTGGGCTATTTATGCTACGTTAAGTAATTTATGGAAAAAGGAATATTTGTACATTTTTGTGCATTTTAAGACTTGTTAAGAGAATTATTAGGGTAAGTAATTATGAATATGCCTGGTATGCAATTGTACATATTTGTGCATATTTATCTATGCGTTTTAGGAAAGTTCATGGGAGGTAAGTAATATGAATAAGATTTTGTGATTTTAGGATTTTATGCATTTCAGGCATTTGAGGACATATGGTGTGGTATTTTAAGACCACAATATGAAAATATTTGATTTTAGGGAAATTGCACAGAAAGTAATATGTACATATATGGTTGTGATTTTGGGATCACAACACGATTGACAATAATTCAGTTACGATTAAATTAGTCAAGCAATTCTTACTGTCATTGTTCTGAGACGTGGCAGTTTTTTTAAGAAGTTTTCAAAATTAATTGATAACTGTGCTGAAACGTTGCAGTTTTTGAAGAAGCTTTCAAAATTAATTAATAACTTCAGGGTGCCCAGACGAGGCAGCTCGAATATTATCGAAATTTCTGTTATAATTACTGAACTTACATGTCAGTAAATCGTGTTACATAGTTAATTGCTGAACTTACATGTCAGAAACTCTTAATAAATAGTTGATTAATTAAATTAATTAAAATTAGTAACCAAAATTTAGTTAAATATTTTTCACGGCAATTTGTCATACACGGTATCAATTTACGTTCTTCGACTAAATTTTCATTTATCCCACACATTGCTTCTTTCAATTATTTTCATCATCTAACCCCCACGGTTAATTAACTAATAGTAGAATATCAATCAACATGGATTCAGTAGATAAACTAATCCTTACGGAAAGCATATTGCGTGCAAGAATTGAAAAGTTAATCGAAAATGGAAAGAAAACGAACCTTGTTAAACGAACACAAGGCTTTTATGAAAATAAAATTACAGATTTGAAGAAACTATGGGAAATATATAGCGATACAGATATGGCAATAAATCAGGCTTCATTAGAAGGTTCTGATGAAAAGCAACATGAGTATTTAGCCCAAGATAATCGTAGCTCAACTACTGAAGCATCAAGCTCGGGACAAGTACCTATTCATTCGACAACTGTTGTTCAACAGGAATCATTCCTTCCGCGCATTCAGTTGCCCAAGTATAACGGCAGCTACGATTTATGGCGATCATTTCATGATCTATTCATCTCTCTTGTTCATGACAATACAAAGCTAACACCAGTTCAAAAGCTGCATCATCTGAAATCTTGTTTAGTGGGTGATGCTGAGAAATTGTTGCGGCACACCCCAGTAACAAATGAAGATTACATGCCAGCATGGAACAAGTTAAAGGCTAGATATGAGAACAAGAGAACAGATGAATGTATCCAACAATTACAAAGTTTAGAAGTTGATACGACATCGTGGGATGTACTTCTAATACATCTGTTAGTACAGAAATTACCTTTCATTACCCTCAAAATGTGGGAAGAAGAGCAGGGAGGCACACAAGAACTCCCAACATTTAAGTCATTTAAGCAGTTTTTAAGTACACGTTTAAGAATTTTAGAATCGTTAGCAGATAGTCTAGTTAAGTCCACACCACATCACAAACCAAACACCACACCAGATGTGACAAAGTCATATCACGTTACAAATGAATTTAAATGCGCAGCATGCAATGCCAGGCATTACCTCCAAAAGTGTCCGAAGTATCAAGCGATGGACATACCATCCAAATATCAGATATTGAAGGCATCAGGTCGGTGCTCAAATTGCTTAGGAATTCACCACTTAAATAATTGCACTAGCAAATTTAGATGTTTGAAATGCAATAGGAGATATCATAGCACCCTTCATGAAGAACACAATAAGGAAAAACCCAAGTCCTCAGCTGTTCATAATGAGCATAAGTCAGCACATGACAAGGTTAGATTGAGCACAAGTCAAGCTAATCAATCTAGCTCCTCACAGGAAAGCTTTTCCCGGTTACAAGCAGTCAACAATACTGACGGCTTAAACACTAGTCATAACTTCGTAACCCGAGAAAGTCACAATGCTCTACTAGCAACTGCATTAGTAGTAGCACAGACAAAAAGCGGAAAACCTTATATTCTACGATGTCTGATAGATAGTGGCTCGCAATCATCTTTCATCACGGAGGAAGCTTGCAGGAAATTAGGAGCAGTACAAAGCCCAATTGCAGTCTCAATCACAGGCTTAAACACTAGCCATACAGCCATCTCAAGGCACCAAACAATACTCTCTCTTCGGCCTCGAACAACGAGATCTACAGCAGTATTAGTAGAAAACTTTCTAATACTTAAGAACTGTAATATATGTTTTATTACAATCTCTTCGGAGTCTATTCATGATGATTTTTATTAATATGACAGAATTATATTATACCGGCAGAAATCTGCCAAACTTACGGTTTTGTATGGCTAAAGAGCCGCTGTGATATTATTATTATTCCTCCGTTAATCCTGGTCACTTTTATGACTGGCTATTGCCAATTTGCTAATGATGTGGCAGAGTATGCCGCTATTTTAGTATTTAAGGCAGAGTATGCCGCTTTATTCTATATGGCAGAGTATGCCGATGTTTATTTATTAAAGGCAGAGTATGCCGCTTTATTCTGAATGGCAGAGTATGCCGATGTTTATTTATTAGAGGCAGAGTATGCCGCTTTATTCTATATGGCAGAGTATGCCGATGTTTTTTGGAGATATAAAAACTACTTGTTGAAGTTGAATTTAATTCTGATTTTATTTAGTCAGTATCATCTTATTTATACAAATTGAATACAAAGGAATCGGTATTCTTTACAGTTCTAAAGGGGGGATTATTGCAGAATTGCAATATACAAAATTCTTAATCAGAAACTGTAGTGTCAGCATTTCTGATCACACAATTTCTGATTGAGTCACAATGTATCGCTATTGTAAAGCAATGACCTCAGGTGAGAATATTTTATTTATCAAGAAATATGCTTGTATAGCGGAATTTGCTTGCGTTGCAAATTCTTCTTGATGTCGTGTAAACTTTGTTTGTTTTGATTAATTTTTGGTTTGATTTTTTTTGTTTATTATTATTGACCGTGGTCATGGCTTTACAGAACATGACAGATCCTCTGCCTTCTAGAATAGCGTCTAAAAAGGAATGCGCGAAGCTGAAGAAACTGCAACTCGCAGATCCCACATTCTGGAAACCGGGAAGGATAGATGCATTATTAGGAGCAAGAGTTTATGCTCAAATATTGCGAACCGGTATTCGGCAAGGAACAAATACGACTCCTACAGCAGTCAACACAATATTTGGTTGGATTTTGCTAGGGTCTAGCATAGATGATGCAGAGCACAAAACGTCATCATTTACAATCACAACTGATGATGTGGCTCTTCAACTCAAGAAGTTCTGGGAAACAGAAGAATTTCCCACAAACCCCATTCTTAAAAAAGAAGACAAGGAATGTCTACAGAGTTATCAACTCAATCACCAGCGTCTGCATAATGGAACTTATCAAGTTAAGTTACCTTTTGTAAACGACGAGAACCCTACTCTGGGGCAATCGAGAATACAAGCAATCAAACGCTTTCAAGGAATTCAACGACAATTAGCCAGAAATCCAGACTTGAAAGTTGAATATGAGAGATGTTTGGATGAATATCTCTTGTTGGGTCATATGGAAGAAATACCCCCGCCCAATATCAATCAGCCCCATTATTATATACCTCATCATGCCGTTGTGAAGGAAAGCACGACAACAAAGGTGAGAGTAGTATTCGATGCCTCAGCTAAGACGTCGAATGGCAAATCTCTTAATGAGTATCTACTAAAGGGCCCAGTTCTGCAACCTAAGCTGTTCGCCATGTTGCTCAACTGGCGCAAATATAAAATCGCTATGAACGCAGACATTGAAAAGATGTATCGCATGATCACCATGCATCCCGATCACCGAACATTTCAGCGAATCATTTGGAGACATCCTAAAACCAAGGAGATTCAGGATTTTCAGCTGAACACGATGACATTTGGAACTGCGTCAGCGCCATACTTAGCTATTCAGACGCTACAACAGTTAGCAAATGATGAACAGCAAAGATGGCCTTTAGCTTCTACGGTTACAACCACAGATTTTTATGTGGATGATCTCCTGACTGGAGCTGACAATCTTAATGACACCAAATGCTTATTAAATCAGTTAATAGGTATGATGAAATCTGGAGGATTCAATCTCAGGAAATGGACAAGCAACAGTTCAGAGCTGTTAAGCCATCTTCCTGCAGAGCAATGTGAATTCACAGAAACACTAACGATCACAGACCAGGAATCTGTAAAAACACTAGGAATTCGCTGGCATCCTAAACTGGATAGTTTTTCCATTATAACCAAACCATGGACAGTTCATGCCAAGGTAACTAAACGAACCATTTTGTCTGACATCGCATCACTGTACGATCCTTTAGGCTGGCTGGCACCAGTGGTAATCAGAGCCAAGGTGCTCATGCAAGCACTATGGATCACAGGATGTGCATGGGACAACAAGGTATCGGAGATAATAGAACAACAATGGAATAAGCTTAAACGTAACTTAAAATGCATAGAAAACATACAAATCCCTAGATGGATCAACTATTCATCTGAGGCAAGCATCCAATTACATGGATTTTGTGATGCGTCTACAAAGGCTTTCGCAGCTGCCGTTTATTTATGGGTAGACGATCAGAACGGCTTAATTCATACCAATTTGCTTACTGCAAAGACTAGGGTAGCTCCAATTAAGCCAACAACAATTCCTAGATTAGAGCTTAATGGAGCTCTATTACTTGCACGACTGCTTCAGGCTACACTTGAAGATATGCGCCTATATCATGTGCCAATCTTCGCCTGGACAGACTCAACAATTGTCTTGCAATGGATCAGGGAACATCCAGCCCGATGGAAAAACTACGTAGCAAACTGCGTCGTCGAAATACAAGACGTTGTACGCTTCGAACAGTGGCGTCACATATCCACAAAACACAATCCGGCAGATTTAGCCTCTAGAGGTATTCCTGCAGCAGATTTAACCAGTAATCATTTATGGTGGGATGGACCATCATGGTTAGCTGAAGAACAGGACAACTGGGCGAAATTTAAGGACATTTCGGAACAAACAAATTTAGAAGCTAAAGAACTTCCTACAGTAAGTTTTTTAGCGAAATTAGAAAACAATCTACTTTTACGATGTTCGTCGTATACTCGCCTTGTGCGAATTGTAGCAAAACATTCAACGTTTCATACACAATTGTCGGCATCCGCAATCGAAACTCGTTCAAGATTTCACTGTGCAGGAATGGAATAATGCTGAAGTAACAATCTTAAAACTCGTACAACAAACTGCGTTCGCAGAAGAGTATAAGAATATGTTGGGCAAGAAACCATTGTCACAACATAGCAAATTAATCATGCTCAATCCATTTCTGGACAACAACGGTCTAATACGATTAGGTGGTAGACTTCTGAATGCAACATTGCCATATAATAGGAAGCACCCAATCATCTTACCACGTGATCATCACGTTACACTAATTCTAATTGATAAACTACATGTAGATACTCTGCATGGCGGTCCATCACTAGTTCTCAGCACTAGTCGAGATAGATTTTGGATCTTGGATGCACGACGCCGAATTACCAGTCGAATACATAAGTGCATTATCTGTTTTAAACATCGCACTACAACAAGAACCCAATTAATCGGAAATTTACCAACGTCTCGATTGAATATAACGAGACCGTTCTTTAACGTAGGAATTGACTATGCAGGACCTGTAATAATAAAAGCATCAAACCTACGAAATGCAAAATTGCTGAAAGTATACTTTTGCATCTTCATTTGTATGGCCACAAAGGCGGTACATCTGGAGTTGGTATCAGATCTCACATCTGAAGCATTCCTCGCTGCATTAAAACGATTTGTGGCACGAAGAGGATTGTGTAGTAACATATACTCAGATTGTGGCACCAACTTCCTTGGAGGAAAAGCGATATTAGACAAGGATTTGCAAGCAGCAATTAAAGGTGCAACTCCAGTAGCAGCACAATATCTTGCCTCCAAGCAAATCAGTTGGCATTTTAATCTTCCAGCCTCTCCACACTTTGGAGGGATATGGGAAGCTGGAGTAAAGGCAATAAAGTACCATTTACGCCGAACATTACAACACTCCAGATGCACATTCGAAGAATACCCTACAGTCCTGGCTCAGGTTGAGGCATGTCTAAATTCTAGACCGCTATGCTACGTGAGAAATGATCCAGAGGATTTACTTATCCTCACACCCGGACATTTTTTAATAAGCCAAGCACTTAATGCCATTCCAGAGCCAGACTATACACATGAAGCAATACTACCTTCGAAACGGTGGAAGTACATACAACTATTGTATAAACAATTTTGGGATAAATGGTCAAGGGATTACTTGAACCAATTGCAAAATCGACCCAAATGGTATATAAGACAACCAAATATTCAAGTAGGGGACGTGGTACTTATAAAACACGATCAGATGCCACCCACAAGTTGGTTAATGGGCATAATCGAACAAGTGCATCCAGGGACGGATGATCTGGTTCGGGTAGTCAAGGTCAAAACGCGAAACGGTAGTTTTCTACGACCAATTGCAAAAATTAGTCCGCTACCATTAGCAATAGATTAACTACCTGTTGTTAGTGTCGTCATGTGTCTGTCCTTCTGTGTACTACTGTTGGATGCGGGTTGTGTTCTATTCACGTTACGCCATACTAACTGGTTGCCATTTCAGATGTCATTCACCTACGAACAGGATGATACATTATACATTCTAGAAGACATTTACTTTAGCCCACCAGGAAGCCCGGAGCGGAGGATGTTGCGTGACCCGGGATGTGATGTCTTTGGCAGACCCAGGCCGGAGTTGGCCCACGAATTGGCTTCAGGAGTTCCAGAAGAAGTTGTAGGAGCTAGAGAATAAGTTTCCAGAACCAGAGGAGAGCCATCCCCGAGCGCAGCAGCTAAGGAATCAACTACGGCTACAAACTTACCGTTTGTAGGCCCGACTCCCTTTACGGATCCACACCCGGATCAGACAGTGGTGGTTAATAGCAGTCGGATATCACAGTTATCCAGACTTCTGCTGACCACAAACATAAACGAGTTCGAAATGAGGATGAACAATAGCTTTCAAAAATTTCGAACGCGAGAAGGCGTGGATATATATCTGCCTCGATATGTCTTGCAGCGTATTAATGTTCGGGCAATACAGCAGCGGAGGAACCGCGAAAAATTCATTAACCTAACCGACAAATACCAAGTCAAATTAAAAGTCAACAACGACGGAGAATTAATCTTTCATTACTACCACAAGCGAGGTATACGTAAGATAAAGAAGGCTTTGGTTGAACAAACTGTTCAACGGGGGGGAGTACGTTGAACACAGCTGGAAATAAATAAATTGATATTAAATTATAAAGTGATCATTACTCAGTACTTCCCTTTAAAATCCTAGTCTCCAGTGTCCTCATACGCCCTTCCTACGTCTCTGAAGCATCTGAAATAAGAAGAAGCATATAAATTAGTCCAATATAATTAACTTGAGCAAAGATATCACAAAAAATTACAAAAAAAATATAGTTTACATGCAAACTGCTAAGAAACAAATTTCTTGGCAGTACAACAACAACACTACATGCAAACATAAACATTGGGATTCTTAGCGAGATTCATGTTTTCTGCACAATAAACATTTGCAAAATATGCATTTATACTTAAATGTGCAAAATACATAAATTCGCAGAATCTATACACACTATTATTATTGAAGTTCAACAATTGTTGTCATTGTTGACATTTCACTAACAATTTTTTCAACACAAAATTTGCGCATAATTATGCACAGGAAAATCACTAATTAATACTTATAGAATATATTAATCAACTGCGGCAACGTAAATAATCAATTTTACGAAGTTGGCCGCGCTCTACCTGTTGGCAATAGTTAAAAAACGCGAAATTGCTCAGGTAAGAAAATATTTACAAAAAAAGGTAATTTTAATTCCCATAATGAGTCTGAAAGAGAGCGATGTGGAAACGAGACAGAAGAAAATTCGTGAGAGAATTTATGTTCCACACCGGAAATTAACATAGTATGATAGGGAGCGGCCATATTGATAAATTTTAGAAAAATTGAAATATTTCAATAAATTAATTAGGAAAAATTATGGATAATTAAAAATAAATTAATTCACATAATTTGGAAAATTTTGACATTACAGCATGGACTTATAATGTGCAAAAAATATATGAAAATTGCATTTTTTCATGTGGAACTTGTCCGAAAATGGCGGCTCGGACATTATAAAAAGGAGGTGCTCCCTAACTAAACTCTCATTAGTTTGACAGCGATCGCAAATGCAACTTCGCATAGATCCAGTGTTGTTTAAAAAATCTAAAGTGGAAAAATATTAAATAGTGCAAATTACTTCAAATCTTTCTAGCATAGATCAACGCGCCAAGCAAGGTACAGTATTTACATGCTACGTAAAGATTGCAGCAGCAATTTTAACTTCTGTGGTGTCACAGGGTTTTGGTGGAAATATAGGCTAAGTATTTTTATACATTTTCAAAATATATTTGGTGGCAGACATTTTAATTTTAGGTTTTTTCACATAGCGTTTAACTCATGCAAGCTAAGCATATTAGACGTTTCATGTGAAAAACAAAGTAGAATTAATTAATATTAAGAGTGATGTGAATTATATTAATGAAGAACTAATAATAATAGACAGTGAATTTTCGAATATAAGTGAAATTTTTGAAAATCTGAGGTATAAAATTGAGCACGTGTCACGTTACGACACCTCAAGAATACATACCTACAGATAATTAATTAAATTAATTAAGTACAATTGAAGTGAAAAAATAAAATAGAATTCAGACTAACGTAAAATAAGGAATTTTTGCTCAATAAAGTAACAGTAAACACAAGCTCACATATCTTGTCATTTTAACATACCGCTACACTAACCCACCCAAAATGCAGTAATATAGCTGTAGTGTTCAATTACCGCTACATTCCAAAAAAAAAAAATACATATTTAAAAATAAATAAAATAACTAATAAAATTTTAAAATGTAGAACGGAAAATTTGGAAAAGAATTAAATATTGCATTACGAAGTAGCCTAAGGAATTATATTATAAACAATACATGTGAAAATTTAAATGAAGTATACATACACTTATAGTGTTACAATTTCAGATATAGTAAAAATGTATGAAGCATCTGAGTATGCATAGAATAAGTATATATAAAAATTAATTCCAAAATTAAATATTATTATATATATATAATTCCAAAATTAATTCCAACTGAATACCAATTTAATAACAATGGGTTTAAGTAAGATATATGGACGGTGATAAATAAAAACTACTGAAATTTCTCTTTAACAAAATTTCCCTTTAATAACAATTCAAATTGATTTCCACTATTCTACTTTACACAAAGAGTTCCAAAATTCAAGTGCTATCTGTATTTCATTTACCGCACCACCTTTTGCCTTTTATCTTCCAATATTGAGCGCATTGACCCTCATGATATAGCTGATCACCGAACACCTCAAGCTGCCTCTTTCTAACGATGTCAAATTTCTTTCGCGCTAGCTGAACGTCGCCTGGAGACTTGAGGAAGGACTGTCATAATGTATTGTCATGTTGACAGTCGTCCAAGCATGCATACATAATAATAAAAAGCAAAATAATTAGTTATGTGTGGTACTATTTCAATATAGTTCTCCAGTGTTCGATTATCGCCGTGTAATTCATTTAAAAATTATGTGAGTTTTGATATAAATAAAATAATTATGTGATTACTTGCTAATTGTATATTTACTATTCTTTCAGGCTTTCAGGAGAGAAATTGGCGTCTTTATTTTAACCGCTACCAGAAACGAAGGCTTATCGGAAATCATCTCAGATAAGTAACCTTGACTAGTTTATATTGTGAGTGATTCTTTGTGTTGTTGATTTTATTTGCTTTCAGAATTTATCCTAGTTGCCTCACTGAACATACTCCCCGCCTTGGAACCCTTGAGGTTACAATTAGTTGGTTTCCACATGTGCCAGCATCTCAATAGTGTAGATCATCACGGAAAAGTATCTGCGAGAAAGAAACGGACATAGGATTTGGGGTTATAGCGCCCCGACTCGCTTCAGGATTAAAAGGATAGGGATTTAGATAAATGGACATGGTATTTGTGTGTTATTAGTATTGTTTTCCATATTCAAAAATTTTTTTATACGTGTCTGCAGTGATTTTTAACGAGCGCCGCGTTATTATGATTCTGAGTTTTCGCGTGATTGACCGCGAGTATCTATCGTCAACCGACATAATTTTGTGATCGAACGTTTCAATAGGGAGTTTTTTGTTTTTACTGTCACTACCCGCACTAGTCCATCTGTACCAGAATGAATTTCGGTTATTCTAGCCATTGTCCAACGCGAGGGTGGTATGTTTTCTTCTTTCAAAATAACTAAATCTCCTATATCCAGATTTTCTTTCTTTTGATTCCATTTTGGTCGTTGCTGAAGTCGATTTAAATATTCACTGTTCCATCTTTGCCAGAAAGAGTGATACAGTCGCTGCACGTACTGCCATCGATCCAAGTAGTGTGTTTGCGATTTTAATAATGTTGGTTCGGGGGGGTGTCAGCAGTATGTCACCTATCAGGAAATGCGCAGGAGTAAGTGGCGTCAAATCATCGGGGTCAGTGGTCATTTCACACAACGGTCTTGAATTCAAGCAAGTTTCGATTTGTGTGAGAGCGGTGCTGAATTCTTCGTAAGTGAGTAGAGTATTTCCAAAAATTCGTTTAATATGATATTTGGTGGATTTGACTCCTGCCTCCCAGAGACCACCAAAGTGCGGGGATCCTGGAGGTATAAAATGCCATTTAATACCTTCATTTTCCAATGCTGCTATAATTTCTGCATTACAGGTGTCAATCATTTTGTGTTTTTGCCTAGTAAGAATCGAGTTGGCTCCAACAAAGTTAGATCCGCAGTCGCTGTAGAGATTACTGCAGAGGCCTCGCCTCGAGACAAATCGACGAAATGCTGCAATGAATCCATTTGAGCTAAGGTCTGTTACGAGCTCGATGTGAATAGCTTTGGTGGAAAAACAGACAAATATTGCCAAATACGCTTTATACGTTTTAGAGCCTCTTCCTTTATGCATCTTCATATCGAAAGGACCACAATAATCCACTCCAGTATGACTAAAAGGTCTCGATATCCTAACCCGAGGACTTAGAAGGTTCCCCATCAACTGTTTGCGTGTTTCATTCTTCTGTCGAAAGCAAGGTATACATTTATGAATTATCATTTTAATACAATTTCTGCAGTTTAAAATCCAATATTTCTTTCGTAGAACGGTCATCATCAATTGAGTTCCACCATGTAGAGTGCGGAGATGTGTTTTTAAAATGATTAATTTTGTAAGATGACCTTTTTCTGGCATTATTATTGGATGTTTTTCATTGTATTCCAAATCTGAATGCTGTAACCTGCCGCCTACTCTTAGAAGACCATCAGCATCAATAAAGGGGTTTAACTTTAACAGATTGCTGCTACGTTTTTGATCTTTGCGTTCACGTAAGTATTTAATTTCATCTAAGAAATAGGTTTCTTGTATCTTGTGTAACCATAATGTTAATACGCCGCTGAGTTCTTCTGATGTTAATGCTCCAACTGTTCTGAATTTCTTTTCAAGTCTTAGATTTCTTCCATACCGTTGACAGTATGCCGTTACTCGTAGTAGCCGGTCCAACGATGAGTATAGTTCTAACCATTCGCTATCATCTTGTACCGTGGCGACATGGCTGACAGTTCTTCGCATTTCTAATTCCGTAATGAGTAGATTATGCAGGTTTGGCCAATAATCTTCAGATTGTTTAAGCCATCTGGGTCCATACCACCACAATGTATTCTGTTGTAACTCTGACACTGAAATACCTCGAGATGCGCAATCTGCCGGATTTTCCTTTGATGGAACATGTCTCCATGAGTTCTCTCCGAATGCTTCGTGAATTTGAATCACACGATTTGCTACAAATGTAGTCCATTTTGAAGGACATCCCTTTAGCCACGCCAATACAATTTCAGAGTCGGTCCAAGTATATGTAGATACGTTGCTGCAAAATTTCATAGCCTTTTTTATGTACTTCATTAATTTAGCTAGTAAAACAGCCCCACAGAGTTCAAGTCTGGGAAGGGATACAGTTTTGATTGGAGCGACTTTCGTTTTTGCAGAAACTAACGAGATATGCCTCTTTCCAGCGTTGTCGATAATGCATAAATACACTACGGCACCATAGGCCTTTGTGGAAGCATCACAAAACCCGTGATACTCTATCGCATTTATAGTTGGGGAATACATGATCCATCTGGGAATAATAATTTTTTTTACTTCTTGAAGGTTTTTTCGGTAATCGTGCCATTCTTGTGCTATCTCTTTGGGTACAGATTCGTCCCTTTCAATGCCTAATAGCCATAGCCGCTGGATCATTATTTTAGCTGGTATAATAGCTGGAGCTAGCCAACCCAGCGGATCAAATAACTTTGCCACATCAGAAAGAATATTTCTTTTGCTGAAGATTTTTGGGCTGGGGCCCAATTGTTGAGAATAGAGAAAATTGTCTGTAGCAGGATTCCAGTGAACACCTAACGCTTTAATGTTTTCTTGAATGTTAATACTAAATGGCAGGTTTATTTCCCTTTGATTTATGGGTACGTTAGCTATTATTTCTACAGAGTTGGAGGCCCACTTACGTAGTTGGAAACCTCCGGACTTCATCATACTTACTAACTCATTCTGTATCATTTTACCCTGCTCAACTGAGTCCGCTCATGACATTAGATCATCCACGTAGAAATCATTTAACGTTATTTCGGCTGCCAAAGGATAGGTGGCTTGTTCTTCCAGAGCTAACTGCTTTAACACTCGAGTCGCCAGATAAGGAGCACTCTTCGTTCCAAATGTTACAGTAAGAAGTTGATATTCTGCGAGAGGCTCTTCTTCTGACTGTCTCCATACAATTCGTTGATATTCAGAGTCGCGTTCGATGACTTGAATTTGTCGATACATCTTTTCGACATCAGATGTAAATGCTATCCGATGCCTTCGCCAGCGAAGTAGTAATGCTGATAGCTCGTCTTGGATTATAGGTCCTTTCATTAAAAGGTCATTGAGTGATTTTCTATTTGCAGTTTCACTAGATGCATCAAAAACCACGCGAACCTTAGTGGTGCTGCTAGATTCCTTTATTACAGCGTGATGCGGAAGGTAACAACACGAGTATAAATGCTGCTTATCCTTTACTATTAGATGATCTTCCTCGGTAGATTCTATAGCCTTCATGTGTCCTAATTCTAGATATTCTTGTAAACACGCTGAATATTGAGCCTTTAGTGAAGGATCCTTCTTAAATCGGTTTTCCATTTGGAATAGTCGCGCGGTTGCCACATCTCTGGATTTGCCGATCATGACTTCTTTATCATCTTCCACAAATGGGAGACTGACCACATATCTTCCATCTGAGTTTCTTTTTACAGTGGCTGTAAAATGTTCCTCGCACTTGATTTCTTCCTGCGTTAGAATTCGATCTTCACTAGTCGCTTCCAATTCCCATAATAGTTTGAGCAGTCTATCTAGCTCAGTGGTAATATGAAAATTCCGAATTTCCAGTAAAGGTGGCCTTACGTCATTGATTTCTCCTGAGAGTATCCATCCAAATACGGTTTTCTGTGCGATAGGCTCACCATGTCCACCCTTTAATAATCCCTGCAAAATAATTTGCCCATAAACGTCTGCTCCGAGTAAGAGATCTATTTTTCCAGGCCTGTTATATGAAGGATCAGCAAGGTCCAATCCACTGATGTGTTCCCAATTCGATGTCAATATTGCCTTGGAAGGTAGTACTTGCGTAAGCTTCTGGAGTACGAATGCACTTGCATTTATTGACAAATTGTCCTTGTTTCGATGCCTCAAGTTAATATGCACTCTTGCACTAATGTGTCCCGAGGTTGTCTGTCCTAAACCTGACACACATGCCCTTATTGATTCCTTTGGAAGTTGTAGATCTTGCACAGCCGTCTCCGTAATAAATGAGGCTTGCGACCCTTGATCAATGAGTGCTCGTAGAATATGTCTTCTTCCTGACTGAGATATGACTGTTACCAATGCGGTTGCCAATAGTATTTGGTGGTTGTGTGGTACCCCACTTACCACGTATGAATTCACTTCACCATGAGATGTTCCCGGCTTCGGGGCAAAGTCTGCTGCTGATGCTGAAAGTGCAGGAGGAATTGCCGTTGCCGAAATCTTGTTATCCTTGTTTTGAAAGACATGAGTATTAATAGATTGCATACGTTCATCAGTTGACCGATTTTTTGATATCTCTTTTCTATGAAGGAGCGAATGATGCCGACCTTGGCAGTGGATACATCTGAGTCGGCTCGGACAGTTAAGCGACATGTGACCTTGTCCCAGACAGTTCATGCACAGACCCCTTTGCTTCACTGTTTCCAACTTTGACATATCACTCATTTCTAAGAATCTAGGGCATTGTCTTATACTGTGATTATTCAGGCAGATGCAGCATGTCAATTTTATCGTGACATGAAAAGATTGTGATACGTTTCTGCTCCCCGATGGTCGATGGTACTTGTTGTAAGTGGTGGGCCCCTGACCCCTCTTTGTAGCTATAGCTTCCAATGTTCTAAATCTTCCTTCCAAGAAATCTTGCAGTTCCTTCCATTTTGGGACCTCCCTTTGCGTGTTTAAACTTTGCTCCCACAACTGATGGGTCTCTGGGGGCAATCTTTGAACTATTAGGTAGACTATCAAAGGGTCCCATGTGGTCGTATCTATTTCCAAATTTTTTAATGCTTGCAAACATTCTGCTGTTATATCTAATAAATTCTTTACCCCATGTGAGCTTTCATTACTTACTGAGTTTTGCGACAGAAGAAGTTTCAATTGCGCGTTCACAAGAACTCTTTTGTTATCATATCTGTTTTCTAACATCTCCCAAGCTATTTTGTAATTAACATCTGTTATTTGGAAATGCCTCAGAAGTTGCTCTGCTTCACCCCCGAGGTGGAGTTTCAGATACTGCAGTTTTTGCACTGCTGAAATAGATCTATTTTCGTGGATCAGAGTCTTAAATAAATCGTGAAACGTGGTCCATTTTCGATAATCTCCAGTGAATTTTTCCAGAGAGATTTTTGGTAATTTCACAGAATCGTCTTTGTGAAATCTTGTTATGGTTTCTTCATGATGGCTATGTTCTTCGCTCTCGATGGTTTTACTGAGTGGTGGATATTCTTTTTGAAAACGCTCTTCAATTCTCGCGTAGTGATTAATAAACAACTCTTCTACTACAGAATAAACATCGTCATCAAAATATTGACTAGCTTTTCCTTTAACTGAACTAGCGTCAGCGATTTTCATGGCAACAATTTCCATATCTTTTTTCTTGAAATCATCCCACTGACTTTGAAATTCTTTTAACCTCTTTTCATAATACTTAATTGATCGCCGAGGCTCGCCATCTTTATCGTAGTTTTTAATAAATTTCGTCATTTTTTTTTCTTGCTAATTGCATAATAACTAATGCTTCCATATTGTAAGGTATTTATTCCAGTATAAATAAAGGATATAAAGAAAAAATCCTCAGAATGCCTGGTAATAATACTTACTAACCGTGTGATATTTGTATGCTGTATGACGATTAACAATTTATCAGATTCCCAAGATGTCTTTGGAGTTTTATAATCCACTAAAATGTGGTTTAAAACACAGTGAATTCCAAAGATATGTTATAACATTTCCAAAGAATAGAAATAATTTTGTAAAGGTACTCACCATACCAAATTCTGGCTCAGAATTAAATTTCCAGCTATTGCTTAACCGGTACCGAACCGATAGATACTTTACCGATAGACCTGACCGAAAATGACTGCGTTATTGTCTTGTCCAATTTTAAATTTAATTTATGTGTCTTTCAAATCACCACTAAATCCAATATTCTCACTTTCCACTAATAAGTTATCTTGTCGAAATTTTCCACTTAATATCTCTTGTCGAATTTTTCCACTTAATATCCGGCTCCAAAGGACCAAATGATAATTCCAACTGAATACCAATTTAATAACAATGGGTTTAAGTAAGATATATGGACGGTGATAAATAAAAACTACTGAAATTTCTCTTTAACAAAATTTCCCTTTAATAACAATTCAAATTGATTTCCACTATTCTACTTTACACAAAGAGTTCCAAAATTCAAGTGCTATCTGTATTTCATTTACCGTACCACCCTTTGCCTTTTATCTTCCAATATTGAGCGCATTGACCCTCATGATATAGCTGATCACCGAACACCTCAAGCTGCCTCTTTCTAACGATGTCAAATTTCTTTCGCGCTAGCTGAACGTCGCCTGGAGACTTGAGGAAGGACTGTCATAATGTATTGTCATGTTGACAGTCGTCCAAGCATGCATACATAATAATAAAAAGCAAAATAATTAGTTGTGTGTGGTACTATTTCAATATAGTTCTCCAGTGTTCGATTATCGCCGTGTAATTCATTTAAAAATTATGTGAGTTTTGATATAAATAAAATAATTATGTGATTACTTGCTAATTGTATATTTACTATTCTTTCAGGCTTTCAGGAGAGAAATTGGCGTCTTTATTTTAACCGCTACCAGAAACGAAGGCTTATCGAAAATCATCTCAGATAAGTAACCTTGACTAGTTTATATTGTGAGTGATTCTTTGTCTTGTTGATTTTATTTGCTTTCAGAATTTATCCTAGTTGCCTCACTGAACATAATTCACATAATTTGGAAAATTTTGACATTACAGCATGGACTTATAATGTGCAAAAAATATATGAAAATTGCATTTTTTCATGTGGAACTTGTCCGAAAATGGCGGCTCGGACATTATAAAAAGGAGGTGCTCCCTAACTAAACTCTCATTAGTTTGACAGCGATCGCAAATGCAACTTCGCATAGATCCAGTGTTCTTTAAAAAATCTAAAGTGGAAAAATATTAAATAGTGCAAATTACTTCAAATCTTTCTAGCATAGATCAACGCGCCAAGCAAGGTACAGTATTTACATGCTACGTAAAGATTGCAGCAGCAATTTTAACTTCTGTGGTGTCACAGGGTTTTGGTGGAAATATAGGCTAAGTATTTTTATACATTTTCAAAATATATTTGGTGGCAGACATTTTAATTTTAGGTTTTTTCACATAGCGTTTAACTCATGCAAGCTAAGCATATTAGACGTTTCATGTGAAAAACAAAGTAGAATTAATTAATATTAAGAGTGATGTGAATTATATTAATGAAGATCTAATAATAATAGACAGTGAATTTTCGAATATAAGTGAAATTGGTGAAAATCTGAGGTATAAAATTGAGCACGTGTCACGTTACGACACCTCAAGAATACATACCTACAGATAATTAATTAAATTAATTAAGTACAATTGAAGTGAAAAAATAAAATAGAATTCAGACTAACGTAAAATAAGGAATTTTTGCTCAATAAATTAACAGTAAACACAAGCTCACATATCTTGTCATTTTAACATACCGCTACACTAACCCACCCAAAATGCAGTAATATAGCTGTAGTGTTCAATTACCGCTACATTACAAAACATACATATTTAAAAATAAATAAAATAACTAATAAAATTTTAAAATGTAGAACGGAAAATTTGGAAAAGAATTAAATATTGCATTACGAAGTAGCCTAAGGAATTATATTATAAACAATACATGTGAAAATTTAAATGAAGTATACATACACTTATAGTGTTACAATTTCAGATATAGTAAAAATGTATGAAGCATCTGAGTATGCATAGAATAAGTATATATAAAAATTTCAGATATAAATATTTAGTAGTATTGGAAAACTCGTAGCATCAAGCCTACGACAGCGTACAGTACGATACAAAAGTATCTCAATAAAATTATAAAAATACTTTAAAAATAAAAAAAAATTAAAATAATCAAGAATTGTTATTACTTTTAAATAAAAACAACAATTCTTTTTATTGTTATATATATATTATAATAAAACAATCTTCCTCTAATAAAATATATGCTATTTTTGTTCCATGTAAATGAAAAAAATCAGATTTGCTCAAGTCGATTTCTACGAAGGACATCACAAAATACATTGATGTTGAGACTAAGGAATTAACAATAAATAAAAACATCCAACTGCCAGACATTAATATTGGTGACCCCGAATAAAAAGTTCAATACTGAACACATAAATCATAAAAGATTTGTGCCACCCCGAATGACAATTTCGAACATGATCTTTGGTTCCCACCACCTGTGGTAACGAACCAATCAGATCGTTTTTGAAAGGACAGAAGAGACAAGAAAGAAAACAATCATCAATCAGACAAGAACAGAAGAGAGAAGAAAGCAAACAATCATCAATCAGACAATAACAGAAGAGAGAAGAAAGAAAGTAATAAAAACAACAGAACCAGAAACGAAGAAACAAGGAATCTCCAATAAAAAAAAAAATAAGAATAAAATAATAAGGTTTTTCAATTATAGATTTTTTTTTTCTTCTTATGTCAAAATATTTTTTTTCCAAATTTTCTTAATTCACATAAACATTAGACAACATACAACAATACAATTTTTTATATATATGTGTGTATATGTGGGTTCCACGATATAGAAGTAACTTTCACCATTAAACATTTCCTCCTCTTGGTATTTTAAGAAAACGGCCAAAAGAAAGATTCGCGAAAGTAATTATACGAGTGATAAATTTACATAATACTTTTTTTTTATTTTTGTGTGTGTTTTGTTGTTGTGTGAAAATGCCTGACGAAAATAGAGGAGATAATAATGACACCTTGCCCACAAGCATGGTTCATCCAAGCAGAAATTCAGTTCACTGCGAAAGGTATTACTCAGGACCAAACAAAGTACGAATACATAGTACAAGCATTACCAGTGGACATAATAATGAAGGTATTAGATTTAGTGCAAACACCCCCAACAGCAGAAAAAGATAGTACTCTTAAAAATCCGTTAATACCCCCCCCCCCCTCCCCGTTGAACGGTCCTCTTCAACAACCTCTGCTTTAAACTCTGTATGCCACGCTTGCGATACTGGTGGAGCATTAATGTAATGCACTATCCGCGCGAACACGTAACACTACCTGATAACGGTCTGGTAGGTTGACTGTTCTCTCTTTGTTTCGCCTCTTTTGGATTTCTTTGAAATTTATCCGTTTGACCACGTTCCCTGGGAGAAATATACTAATACCTTCCCGTGTGATGAACTTTTGGAATGAGTTCTGAATCCTCATCTCAGCTTCCGCAACTGTAGTAGTCGGTTGAAGCCGTTCCAAGCTGTCCACTTGAGCTCCGTTGTCTATAATTTTCTCCTTCACTACAGGATTCGTTTGCGGTGTATTCAACAGGAGCAGATCGTGGGCGTTGGAGGTTAATGGCTTAGCTTTTGCTATTGATGACTCTTCTTGGGATGCATGTGGTTTCGTATTCTCAGGTAGCATAATATTGAAATTTAGGTCATCGTAGATATCTAGGATGTCCTCGTCGATGATGAACTTTGCTGACATCTGTGAAATAAAGTTGTAAGTATTTGTCTAATAAAGGAAAATCATTCATGCAACAGATAACAAATGTGACGGCACAGAACGGCATTAATGTTATTCTATTGGTAACCGACACACTTTATTAATAGATCTTCTCTGCGTCTTGAACCACTCGAACTAAACCATCGGATCCTGGGTGAACTTCATTGATGATCCCTAATGGCCAAAGTGTTGGTGTTGTATTTCCACAGCGTAATAGCACGAAGTCATCCTTTTGCAGATTGGGCTGTTGCTTGAACCATTTGGGTCTATTCTGCAACTGGTTTAGATAGTCCTTATACCAATGATTCCAGGATTGTTGCGCCATCTGTTGAATGTGCTTCTATCTGGTTGCTAAGTTCATCTCCCTATAATCGTGTTCTGGAAGGGCATTGAACGTTTGCCCAATTAGGAAATCTCCTGGATTTATAATGAACGGGTAATTTGGATCATCCCAAAGGTGACATAGAAGTCCTGAATTTAAACAGGCCTCAATTTGAGTTAACAGTTTGGCATATAATTCGAATGTAAGGTTTGTATTTCCAATTGATCTACGAAAATGATGTTTAATGGATTTGACACCAGACTCCCACAACCGTCCAAAATTCGGGGCTGCAGGCGGATTCATATGCCACGTAATAGATTCTGTAGATATATATTCGGCTGCAAATGGGTTTGCTTCCTTTATTGCGTGACGTAACTCCTTCTCCAGTATTGCATTTCATCCAATAAAGGTTGTACCGCAATCTGAATAAAGGTCAGTGCACAAACCTCGTCTACCTATGAACCTTCTCAAGGCTGTTATAAAAGCTGAAGTGAGACTAGAGACTACTGCTTTAGTTGCCATACATATAAATATGAAGAAGTAGGCCATTTGTAGCTTTGCATTTCTATGACTTGCTGTCTTTACTGTTATTGACCCGGCGTAGTCTATTCCGAACTGCGAAAAAGGTTTTGTTTTGTAATGTAGCTGTAATTCATAACCACAGCTAGATTACGATATTCAGATGGACAGTGTAGCGGTATGAAAAAATAAGATATGTGGGCTTGTGTTTACGGCTGTATTTTTTGAAAACTCTTCTCAAGACAACCAAATTCACAGATTTATTATACTTTATAAATTTACTTAATACTGGCTCAATTTCATGTGGAATTATTATGCCGCATCTTGGCATATATCTAATTAAATGCAATTTATGGCTCCTTCTAAAATTATCACAAATTACGCACTGATTCTATGTGACTTCAATTTTAACTTAACTAAGATGTCTCATTGCATATATTATTAAAATACCGAAAGTTGGCATATATTTAATTCTATGCAAGAAACCTTAATAACTATATTAATTAGTAGCCACACAATACTTATCTTAGTACACAAAATCCTTGTTCCCTTGCCAAAAACACTTGCACAAACTTCTAGCATTTATAATAAGTACCTTGATACGTTTTATTATATGCTTTGTTGCTGAAAATAAAAAGAAAGGTTAATAACTTGATCGGATGCTGGGAGTTGAGAAAGATCTTAAGGGTTTGCCTCCTTTTTATAGCCTTTGAGCGGCCATTTTAACATACGTTCCACAAGAAAAATACAAATTAAACATATTTTTGGGATTTTCCTGATTTGTACAATTATCTCAAAATGTGTCAATTTCCTTCAACTAATTTATTTTAAATTATCCATGAATTTTCATAATTTATTCCTTTAGAGATTTTAGTTTTTTTGAAATTTATAAAGATGGCGACTCCCTGCCATATTATGACAATTTCCAATGTGGAACGCAAATAATTCTCATTTCTTTTGCATCTTGTTTCCACATCTATCTCTTTTCCACTAATTATGGGAATTAATTTCACCTTTTTTCGCGAATATTTGCTTACCTGGTAACTTTCGCGGTTATTAAGTATTAACAACAGGTAGTCCGCAGACAATTTATTGAAATCAGCTTTTCAACGTGTCAAGTTGATAGTCACGATCGCGATATTTTGCTAAAAAGTGCCATGGTGTTTTTTGTGTTTTTTCGCCGCAAATTATGGATTAATTATCCAGGTAAGTGTATTTTATTACTTTCTAACTGTTTCTTATTAATTATTTATGTGTTCCAGTATCAATAATTTGCAAGAAATATACAAATTCTATTAAATTATTCATGTTGGAAATGTGCTTTTTGAAATGTCAACAATGGCATAAATTGTTTCATTTCACTTATTATAAGGTATGTACGTGTTGCGAGTTTTTATGTTTTGCATATTTAAACATGGTTGCATGTTTTGCAAATGTTTATTATGCAGAGCATATGAATTTTGCAAAGCAAAGAAATTGCACTGTATATATTTTGCATGTTCTTGTTGTTGTACTTCCAAGAAATTTGTTTCTTGGCAGTTTTGCATGTAATTTGCTTACTCTTGTAGTTTTCTGAAAACCACTTTGTTTCATTAGTTGCTTTAAAGATATACACAGATATTAGTTTAAACTTTAAACTAATATCTGTGTATATTTTTTTTTCATATGCGTTCCTGGCATGGAGGATGTATCTGCAAATGTGACTGGAGGAATCAGGAAGAAATTGAGGGAAGTATGAAATACTTGGTAGATTTGTTTTGATGTTTTTTATAATTATTTGAGGGGTGCTCTACATACTTCCCCCCCCCCCCCCGTTGAACAGTTTGTTCAACCAATGTTCGTTTTATTTCCTTAATTCCTCTTTTATGTTAATTATGAAATATCATTGTCCCATCTCTTTGTACCTTTAACCGCACCTGGTATCTATTTGTCAGATTAGTGGTTTTCTCCCTGTTTCGTCGCTGTTCTATTGCGTGAACATCGATGCCCTGTAGCTCATATCGTGGCAAGTATAGATCCACGCATTCTCGGGTAACGAAGCGTTGAAAGCTATTATTAGATCTCATTTCAAATTCCTTTATATTTGTTGTTTCACGAAGGCTTGTTAAAGCAGAGATTCTACTGCCATTTACGACTGCTGTTTGCTCCGGATGAGGATCGGTAAATGGAGTCGGACCAATGAGTGTTGGTTCTGCCGCAATTGCAGCTCTTGTTGCTGAAAGATTCTGCCTGCCGTAGATTGGTAGGTCGATTCCTGACAAGTTGCCGGTGGATCCCTGCTACCGCTTGCAGTTGGTTCGTGGGTTGCTTCCTGACGGGTCGCTGGTGGAATTCTGCTCCCTGATGGCATCAATTCGGGAGCCAACTCTGGCCGAGGTCTTCCAAATACATCGCAGCCGGGGTCGCGTAGCATCCTGCGTTCAGGACTTCCTGGAGGGCTAAAGACCATGTCCTGCAAAATGTACAACGTGTCTTCCTGTTGGTATGTAAATGACATCTGAAATGGTAGCTTGTCAGTATAATATAACATGAATGAAACAATTCTCAGCCAACAATGTGACACATATGAACAGACATATGACGACACTAATTACAGGCAGTTAGTCTTATGCTAGTGGTAGAGGTCCAATTTTGGAGATTGGTCATAAGAAACTACCATTTCGCGTTTTGACTCGTACTACCCGCTCTAGCTCATCGGCACCTGTATGTATTTGCTCTATTATACCCATTGCCCAGATAGTGGGTGGCATATTTTCGTTTTTGGCAAGGACAACATCTCCAATATGCATGTTCGCTTGCCTTGTGTACCATTTGGGTCTGTTCTGCAAATGGATAAGGTGGCCATTTGACCACCTATCCCAAAATTGTTTATTCAATGGTTGAATGTATTGCCATCTTTTGGACAATACTACAGGCTCAGTTGTGTATTCAGTCTCTGGAATCGCATTTACTGCTTGGCCAATTAAGAAATATCCAGGTATAAGGATGAATAAATCCTCTGGATCATTTCTAACATAGCATACTGGCCTAGAGTTTAAACACGATTCGGCCTGAGCTATTAAGGATGCATACTCTTCAAACGTACATTTGGAGTATTGTAGTGTTCTTCGAAGATGATGTTTTACTGACTTTACTCCCTGTTCCCAAATTCCTCCAAAATGTGGAGAGGCTGGAGAGTTAAAGTGCCAGTTAATTTTCTTGGAGGAAAAATATTTTGCTGCTTCTGGTGTTGAGGCATGAATAGCTTGTCGTAAATCCTTTTCCAGAAGATATTTTCTACCACTGTAATTGGTGCAACAATCTGCATATATTTCCGTGCACAATCCTCTTCTAGCTACAAATCCCTTTAATGCTACGAGGAATGCTTCAGATGTGAGATCTAACACCAATTCTAAATGTACAGCTTTTGTAGCCATACAAACAAAGATGCAGAAGTAGGCCTTTTGTAACTTAGCGTTGCGTAACTTTGAGCTTCTTATAGTTACAGGTCCAGCATAATCAATTCCCACTTTAGTAAATGGCTTCGTTTCGTTTACTCGCGGGGTTGGTAACTTTCCCTTCAACTGGCTTCTAGTCGTAGTGCGATACTTGAAACATGTAATGCACTTATATAATCGGTTGGTAATGCAACATCTAGGATCTATTATCCAATATCGATTTCGGCTAGTGCTGAGAACCAATGAGGGACCACCATACAGAGTTTCTACATGCAATTTGTCGATTAATAACCAAGTTAAGTTGTGATCACGTGGTAAAATAATTGGGTGTTTCCTGTCATATGGAATTGAAGCATTGTAAAGTCGACCACCCAATCGTATTAAGCCATTATCATCAATAAATGGATTGAGCTTAATTAATTTACTGTGTTGCGACAATGGTCTCCTGTGCAACATATCCTTATATTCTTCTGCGAAAGCGCTGCATGTGTGCTACTATTCGAAGAAGGCGAGTATATGATGAGTACCGTAAAAGAAAATTATTCTCTAACTTTGCTACAAAATTAACTGTAAGAGGTTCCTTTGCCTCTAGATTGGCTTGTTCCAAAATATCTTTAAATTTCGGCCATGTATTTTGCTCCGCTGATAGCCATGATAGTTTATGTCACCATAAATTATTATTCATCAAATCTGCAGCAGGCACTCCTCTTGAGGCCACATCAGCAGGATTGTGATTCGTTGAAACTTGGCGCCATTGCTCAAAGCGTACGATGCCCTGAATCTCTACTACACGATTTGCAACGTACATTTTTCATCGTGAGGGATGTTCTTTTATCCATTGCTGAACAATTGTGGAATCTGTCCAAGCAAAAACTGGCACCTGTTGTAGGCGCATGTCCTTAATTGTAGCTTGAAGCAGTCCTGTTAATAGTAGAGCTCCATTTAGCTCCAAACGTGGTATTGTCGTTGGCTTTATGGGAGCTACCCTAGTTTTGGCAGTAAGCAAAGTAGTCGTGAACATACCATTCTTATTCCCTATGCGTACATAGACTGCTGCAGCGAATGCCTTTCTCGATGCATCACAGAACACATGTATTTCGATATGGGCATTCGATGAATAGTTAATCCATCTAGGGATTTGTAAGTTGTCGATAGACCATAAGTTATTTTTTAAACTATCCCAGTGATGTTCAATGGCTTCGGTAAACTTATTGTCCCATGCGCAGCAAGTGACCCAAAATAATTGCATAAGCACCTTTGCTGTAATTACAACTGGTGCTATCCAATTCAAAGGATCGTACAGTGATGCAATATCTGACAAAATGGTTCGTTTCGTTACTTTGGCGTGCGTTTTCCAAGGTTTGGTTAAGAACGAAAATTTGTCTGATTTAGGATGCTAACGAATTCCTAACATTTTTACGGATTCCGTGTCCAAAATCATCAACGCATCCTTGAATTCGCGTTGTTCTGGGGAAGATGTTTCAACAAGTACGAGTTGTTACTTGTCCATTTCCTCAAATTGAATCCTCCTGCTTTCAACATGCCACTTATTTCATCTAATTGGCCTTTAGCATCCTTTATGCTCTTAGCTCCAGTGAGTAGGTCGTCCATATAAAAGTCCGTGGCTGTGACCTTTGAAGCTAGAGGCCTTATTTGTTGCTCTTCACATGCTAGTTGTTGGAGCGTTTGAATAGCTAAGTATGGCGCAGAAGACGTTCCAAAGGTCACCGTATTCAGCTGAAAATCTTGGATCTCCTTGCTTTTAAGATGTCTCCAAATGATTTGCTGAAAGGTACGATGATCCGGATGTATGGTTGTCATACAGTACATCTTTTCATTTTCCGCGTTCATAGCAATTTTATATTTACGCCAGTTGAGAAACGTGGCGAATAATTTATGTTGTAAAACTGGTCATTTTAATATGAACTTATTGAGTGAGTTACCATTTGACGTTTTCTCCGAAGCGTCAAATACTGCTCTCACCTTTGTTGTCATGCTTTCTTTGATAACTGTATGGTGAGGTATGTAATAGTGTGGTTCGTTGCTGTTAGGGGGAGGTGTTTCCTCCATGTGACCCAACTAGAGATATTCATCTAAACATCTCTCATATTCGGACTTCAAAGCTTCATTCCTTTCAAGTTGACGTTGTATTCCTTAAAAGCGGAATTGCTTGTTGTCGTGATTGCCCCAGATTAAGCACTACATCATTCACAAATAGTAATTTGACTTGATAAGTCCCATTGTGAAGAAGTTGGTGGGTGAGTTGATATCTCTGCTGACATTCTCTGTCTTCTTTGTTGAGAATTTGATTTGTGGGAAACTTTTCTGTTTCTCAAAACAATTTAAGTTGTTCAGTTAGGTCATCAGTTGTGACGGTAAACGCTGAGGTATTGCTCTCTACAACATTTGCTATTGACCCTAGTAAAATCCAAACAAGTATTGTATTAATGGCTGTAGGGGTAGTGTCAGATCCTTGTTGAATGCTGTTTAAGACTATCTGAGCGTAAACTCTTGCTGCTAGTAAGGCATCTACCCGACCGGGCTTCCAAACTGTGGGATCCACTAACGGTGGTTTATTGAGATGTAAACATTCCTTTTTGGAAATTATTCTGGAAGTTAATGGATCTGTGATTTTGTTCAATTTAAAAAGTTTTCTTCTAATATTCTTGTAGACTTCGCTTTTCGTGGTCGAAGTGTAAGTGTGGTCTGTTGCTTTGAAATTGCAGTATGGGTAGTGATTAAGCCAGTCACTGATACTGCAGTTGGGCTGCTACATGCTGTTTGTTTCCTGCAGGCTTCCTCTGTAATAAAGGTTGATTACGGGCCAGTATCTATGAGACATCGTAGAATATGTGAGTTCCCGCTTTTTGTTTGAACCACTACTAACGCTGTTGATAGCAGGGCATTATGGTCTTCTCTAGTTACATTTTGAGTAGTGTTTAAGTTTCCAGGAGTAGCTGGCTGTAGCCGTGAAGAAGATTTATTTGCAGCAATGTTAGCTTGCTTGGTTTGACTTGAGTTCGAACTAACGTTGTTAGTGGTTGACCTATGCTCAGTTCTGACAGTTGCATGATTGGATTTGTCCCTGTTGTATTGTTCATGCAGGGTGCTATGATGGTTTTTGTTGCATCTTTGTCAGCTATATTTGCTAGTGCAATTGTTGATATGAGGCAGGCCTAAACAATAGGTACAACGGCTTGATGCCTGGATTAGCTAGTATCTGGATGGTATGCTCATCCTACGATAGTTCGGGCATCTTTTTAAAAATTACTTGCATTGAATGCCAGGCATTTGATTCCTCTTTGTAATGTGGTAGGATTTTGTTACTTCAGTTATGCTGTTTGATTTGGGTTGTGCGGAATAATGAAACTATCTGCTAAAGACTCTAATATTCTTAAACGCGTACTTAAAAACTGTTTAAATGACTTAAATGTTGGAAATTCTTGTGTACCTCCCTGCACTTCTTCCCACAGTTTGAGGGTAATGAAGGGCAGTTTCCGTACTAACAGATGTATTAGGAGTACATCCCATGATGTTGTATCGACCTCTGTTGTATCATTTATTGACTTGAGCCTTTAACAGGCTCTGAATTTAGTTTGACTGAGATAAGAACAACATTTAATTGATGATTAACTAAAATTCTCTTGTTCCCATATCTAGCTTGCAACTTGTTCCATGCTGGCATATAATCTTCATTTGTTACTGGGGTATGTCGCAATAATTTCTCGGCATCACCCACTAGACAAGATTTCAGATGATGCAGCTTCTGAACTGGTGTTAACTTTGTATTATCATGAACAAGAGAAATGAAGAGATCATGAAGTGAACGCCATAAATCGTAGTTACCGTTATATTTGGGCAACTGAATTCGCGGAAGGAACGATTTCTGTTGAACAACACTTGTTGAATAAATTGGTACTTGTCCCGAGCTTGATGTCTCAGTAGCTGGGACGAATTTTCGCAATCCTTCTACTAATTCTCCAATATATTCGGAATATTTTATTTCTGTTGAGCCACGATTATCTTGCGTTAAATATTCATGTTGCTTGTCATCAGAACTTTCTAATAAAGCCTGATTGATTGTCATATTTGTGTCACTATATATTTCCCATAGTTTCTTCAACTCTGTCATTTTAGACTCGTAGAAGCCTTGCGTTCGTTTAACAAAGTTCGTTTTTTTTTCCATTGTCGATTAACCTTTCAATTCGCGTACGCAATATACTTTCCGTGAGGACTAGTTTCTCTACTAAATCCATGTTAATTTATATATGTATTCATACATATATTTGATTCCAAGTGTGGAACAAAATGAAAAGTTACTCGAAGAACGTACTTTGATGCCGCGTATGACTAATTGACGTGTAAAATATATAAATGATTTTTTTTCCGCAATTTCTAATCAATTCAATTAACCAACTATTTATTACGAGTTACTGACATGTAAGTTCAGCAATTAAACGCTTTCAAGGAATACAACGTCAACTTGAAAGGAATCAAGCTTTGAAGTCCGAATATGAGAGATGTTTAGTTGAATATCTCTAGTTGGGTCACATGGAGGAAAAACCTCCCCCCAACAGCAACGAACCACACTTTTACATACATTGAAAAGATGTACCGTATGACAACCATACATCCGGATCATCGTACTTTTCAGCGAATCATTTGGAGACTTCCTAAAACCAAGGAGGTCCAAGATTTTCAGCTGAATACGGTGTAACGTATGTAGTAAGTAGCGTACATATTTAAAAATAAATAAAATAACTAATAACATTTTAAAATGTAGAACGGAAAATTTGGAAAAGAATTAAATATTGCATTACGAAGTAGCCTAAGGAATTATATTATAAACAATACGTGTGAAAATTTAAATCAAGGATATATGCACTTAGAGTGGTAGAATTTAAGTTAAAATGTATGAAGCATCTGAGTATGCATAGAATAAGTATATATAAAAATTTCAGATATAAATATTTAGTAGTATTGAAAAACTCGTAGCATCAAGACTACGACAGCGTACAATACGATACAAAAGTATACCAATAAAATTATAAAAATACTTTAAAAATAAAAAAAATAAAAAATAATCAAGAATTGTTATTACTTTTAAATAAAAACAACAAATTCTTTTTTATTGTTATACATATGTGGTATTCCGATTTTGGGACCCCACTCAATTTTCTGACCACCTCTAGCATGGTAATGATAAAACTAAAGAGGGCGCTATAAAAGGCACACGGGGGAAATTTAGGCGAATCGAGGGGGACGTTTTCTTTCTTCTGGAACGAGCGGTCAGCGAAAAAAGACGTAGAGAAAAGTATTGCAAAGCAAACGAGAGGTGAACTAATTTAGCGTAATAAAGAAGTATTTTTCGAATTAAAGCTGTTTTGTTTGGCATTCCACAAATTCCCACAAATTCTGGGGGCTCAACCGGGATCGGATCCAAAAAAAAAAAAAAACCAAGAAAATCGGACGATTAGATTTCTCTGGCAGCAAACGAGACAACGAGGAATATCACAAATGTTGAGCACGAGTTCAAAGAGAAATGGAACAAAAGAAGCATTTATCCATATTTTCCAAAAACTTGGGATACAAATTACGACGAAAGAAGTTAACCAAGGAGGAAAACCTTGCAGATTACTTGTTTCAGCATTATCTCAACAACACACGGCAACAAAAGACCCGCAAGTCTGAATTAGTAAGGAGAACAAAACGTGCCATATAAATTGCAGTGTTGAGTAAGCGCATTTGTCGACTCAGGTAATATTTTTCTTTGTACGATACCGTATTACGTACCACCATATTTTTAAGCAAAAATAATTATACAATTTAAATTTTTGTATATTGGCGACTTTATGAAAAGTCGAGAAAATTTCTATCGTGAATCATTGTCGAAGAAGAGGAAACACACAAATTTTACTATTGTGAATATCTATTCAATTCACCGTAAGTTCCCTGACGTGAACAATAATTATCTGTACACAAAACAGTGTTAACAAACTCATACAATGACGAGAAATGGCCATAAAATGTGTTTGTAAGTGAATTCGCCTAATAAAGTCGCGGTATATGTGATATTTGACGGGTTGTTAATATAGACACACACTTCGCAGATATCGGTACGATATTACAACAAGGTACATTGTTAGGCTATGTTCGCCCTAAATATTCCATTGAGAGAACTGCCAAGAAAGAAATTGAGTGAATCTCATAACTTATTTCCCGAAGTATAACAAGGAAAATAAATATAATTAAGAAAACAACTTTGAATGGTAAGACATTAAACTAATTCTGAACTTTTTTCTAATAAATATAAGCCTAAGCAGTTTCTTTTTCATTTCGCGGACAAATATCAATTAGCGAAGAAACTTCGAAGTGACAGCAAGACTGAAGTTAAGTTTGATTTTCGAATTGAACATTTTGTTTTCAAAGATGCCTAAAAATAAACGCACGATGAGAGAAAGTACCAGATTAGGTGATACGGAGTTAGAAACTTTATTAGACTCGTTACGTGAAAAGGAGTTAGAAATAAAACGTCGCCACGCGATAATTGAGAAAAATAGACTTGAGCTCAGTAAATTACGTGAAAGTGAACCCTCGACAAAAGAACAAGAAATAAGTCTTCTAAAGAACGAAATTGAACTTCTGAAGCAAAGACGGTTACAGAATTCCAGGCCAATAGGGTTTAGTGATGTTATAGGTACTTTGCCTGAGTTCAGCGGTAGTGATAACTATTCTATTAACTCTTGGATAGAAGATTTCGAGAATACCGCTACACTTTTAGAATGGGATCCCCTTGAAAAACTTATTCACGGTAGAAAACTATTAACAGGGACTGCGAAGTTGGCACTCCGTTCAAGAACCAACATTAAATCGTGGGATGAGCTAAAAATATTTTTATGTGAAGAATTCTTACCAAAGATTAATAGTGCCGACGTCCATAAAGAATTAGCGAAGCGCAAAAATAAGACTGACGAGTCCTACCAAGACTATTACTGGAGAATGAGGGAGATAGGATCGAGTTCTAATGTTGAGGAAGACTCGGTAGTTCAATATATTGTCGACGGAATTAACGATTTATCGCCAAATAAACTGCTATTATACGGGGCGAAAACTTTTGCTGAACTGAAATCGAAGTGGGATCTGTATTCGCAGTTAATGCCATATAGAGATTCTCCTAATAAATCCGCTAGTAAGAAAACAGATGGACTGTGCTTCCATTGTGGCAGTGCCGGCCATAGAGCAAAACGATGTCCAAAGGAAAATCTAGGTATGAAATGCTTTAACTGTAACAATTATGGACATAAATCAGCTAGTTGTCCTTTGAAAACGAAACAGATTAAGCAAGAAAGTAACACAGTCAGCATTGAGAAAGGGAAAGGGCCATATAAGGTAATAGAACTAGAAGGCAAAAGAGTTACTGCTCCTATTGATACAGGAAGTGACATTACTCTGATCAGACAAGATGAATATAGCCGCCTAGGTTCACCACGAATCGATAACGCAAGTATTGAAGTACGAGGCGTATCCTCTACCACTTTTAAGACTTTGGGTTATTTCAATTCGACTATCACTGTAGACGACGATGTATTTCCAGTCACTGTCCATGTTGTCCCTGAGGAGATGACTCAGATTAGAATGATAGTAGGAAATGATATCTTACGTGGAACACAAATTACAGTTAAACAAAACGACGTCCGTATCAAGAAATTAGACGATAATTTTAGAGCATGTTTCAATATAACAGAAACTCTCGCCGACAATCTTGTGATTGGTAATCCACAATACAAAGCACCTATTTGTCAGTACCCACGTAGACTGTCATCCGCCGAGAAACAAATTGTTGATAAGCAAATATCAGAGTGGCTGGAAGATGGAATAATTAGGCCTAGTGAGTCAGACTATGCAAGTTCAATCGTGCTTGTAAATAAAAAAGATGGATCTAAGCGACTTTGCGTAGATTATCGCAGGTTGAATAGGGAAATAATTAGAGATAGATACCCTTTTCCTCTAATAGAGGATCAAATTGATGAACTTCACAATGCAAAGGTATTCACCACTTTGGATTTAACTAACGGGTTTTTCCATGTGCCTGTTACCGAGGATAGTATAAAATATGCAGCGTTCGTTACACCATCCGGTCATTGTGAGTTCTTACGAGTACCTTTCGGTCTGTGTAATGCTCCTGCAATATTTCAAAGACTTATCAACAATATTTTTCGAGAGTTAAGAAGTACGTGCTAATTTACATGGACGATTTGGTTATCCCCGGTAAAGATGAAATAGATTGTCTTAGTCGCCTACGCGAAGTATTAGCGTTGGCTTCAGACTATGGATTGCAAATAAAGTGGCAAAAGTGTCAATTTTTATGTGAAGTCATTGAATACTTAGGATACGAAATAAGCAAGGGTCAAATTAAGCCATCTGCAACGAAAGTGGCTGCTAAAAAAAAGTTTCAAGCTCCAAAAAATATCAAGGCTGTCCAAAGTTTTCTGGGACTTACGGGTTATTTTAGGAAGTTTATCCCAGATCATTCCAACATCGCAAAACCGCTAAGCGATATGCTACGGGGAAAGAAAGAATTCCGGTGGGAGCAAGCAGAGAACGAAGCATTCGAGAAGCTTAAGCTGGCCCTTATTACCTCTCCAGTACTCATCATTTTCCGACCCCAGGCAGAAACAGAGCTTCACACCGATGCCTCTAAGTTTGGTTTCGGCGTAGTTCTTTTACAACGTAATACTGAGGATATGCTCCTGCATCCCGTTTATTACTTTAGCCGAAAAGCAACTCCAACCCAGGAGCGATATAGTAGTTATGAGTTAGAAGTATTGGCGATAGTCTCAGCGTTGTAAAGGCTACGAGTTTACCTTCTTGGAACCAGATTAAAATATTAACAGATTGTGCAGCATTCAAGGCTACTATGCACAAAAAGGAAATAGCTCCGCGAATAGCAGGATGGACCTTGCTCTTGGAAGAATACGAGTACACACTGGAACACCGAAGCGGCATTTGTATGAAACATTCTGACGCTCTAAGTCGACACCCTTTGATTTTGACTATAGCTTCGAGCTTTGCACATGCAATTACAGCAGCGCAAATGCAGGATGAAACACTTAAGCGCATAATAAAACTTTTGGAGAAGGAACGCTACAAGGATTATTTTATTGAAGTTGGTGTTTTATATAATGCAGGTCCAACAGGGAAGAAATTGCTGTGTGTACCTACGGCAATGCAAAATGAAGGAATTAGAAGAAGTCATGGACGAGGTCACTTTGCGACGAACAAAGTTGAAGATCTAATTCAGCGAGAATATTATATACCAAACTTGCGCAAAAAAATAGAACGATTCAGAAAAAATTGCATTGAGTGCATTCTAACAGAACGAAAGGAAGGAAAACAGGAGGGCTTGTTACACGCGATACCTAAAGGAGACGAACCACTTGCTACGTATCATATCGATCATTTGGGGCCCCTGACAGCGACGAAGAAGGGATATCGATATTTGTTTGCGGTGACTGATGCCTTTACCAAGTTCGTGTGGCTTCACCCATGCAAATCCACAGGCACGGATGAGGTTATGCGTAGGCTGGATGCTCAAAAAGCGATCTTTGGAAATCCCAGGAGGATCATCTGCGATCGAGCAACGAGTTTCACATCACAGTCATTTCAGAATTATTGCAGTAAGGAATGGATAACTCAACTATTCATTACAACTGGAGTTCCAAGAGGCAATGGTCAGATAGAGCGGATAAATCGTGTGATAATTCCAATGCTGACGAAACTTTTTGTAGAACATCCTGAGATGTGGTACAAGAACGTCGATGCAATCCAGATGTTTATCAATGCTTCCTGGCAAAGAAGCATTGCAAAAAGTCCATTCGAAGTAATGTTTGGGGTTCAGATGAGAACTGCCGAAGACATTAAACTTGCCGAAATACTAGAAGAAGAAGTCGAAGAAATGTTCGATGCCAGCCGCAAACAGATACAAGCCCAAGCTGCTTTGCAAATTCAAAATATACAGACAGAGAATAGCAAATCCTTTAATAAAAAACGAAAACCTCCCCTTTCCTATAATGCTAACGATTTAGTAGCTATAAAGAGGACGCAATTCGCACCTGACTTAAAAATTCTTCCAAAGTTTTTAGGTCCATATAAGGTGGTTCGAGCAAAGAGCAATGAGAGGTACGACCTTGTGAAGATAGGCGAGCATGAAGGACCTTTACGTACATCAAGCAGTGCAGATCTTATGAAGCCTTGGGCAACAATGTATGATGACCCTGAATATGACGATGATGACGATGAAGATCCCGCAGATGGCGCCGTGGAGGCGAACGTCTTAGACTATGTAAGTTACTAAACAGCACAGCGACGATTGCCCGTATGAAGACAACGACGACGACGGCGACAACAATTGTTACGACGATGATAATGATAGCAACGGTAATCATAACGACAACGGTTATCCTGCAAACGTTAATTATCATGACGTGGTTGATGAGCAAAGCGATGGTGATAGTTATAACAACGATAACGACGATAATGACTATAATGATGATAATAACCAGGACAACAATGATGAATGCGAGGATTTCCGTATCTATAGAAGAAATACACCAACTAACTGTCGACACGATGCGATATATGAGAGCCTATTCGAGGCGAATAAGCTCTAGGATGGCCGAATGTGGTATTCCGATTTAGGGACCCCACTCCATTTTCTGAACACCTCTAGCATGGTAATGATAAAACTAAAGAGGGCGCTATAAAAGGCACACGGGGGAAATTTAGGCGAATCGAGGGGGACGTTTTCTTTCTTCTGGAACGAGCGGTCAGCGAAAAAAGATGTAGAGAAAAGTATTGCAAAGCAAACGAGAGGTGAAATAATTTAACGTAATAAAGAAGTATTTTTCGAATTACAGCTGTTTTGTTTGGCGTTCCACAAATTCCCACATATATATTATAATAAAACAATCTTCCTCTAATAAAATATATGCTATTTTTGTTCCATGTAAATGAACAAAAATCAAATTTTCTCAAGTCGATTTCTACGAAGGAAATCACAAAATACATTGATGTTGGGACTAAGGAATTAACAATAAATAATAACATCCAACTACCAGACATTAATATTGGTGACCCCGAATAAAAAATTCAATACTGAACACATAAATCATAAAAGATTGGTGCCACTCCGAATGACAATTTCGAACAAGATCTTTGGTTCCCACCACCTGTGGTAAGGAACCAATCAGATCGTTTTTGAAAGGACAGGAGAGACAAGAAAGAAAACAATCATCAATCAGACAAGAACAGAAGAGAGAAGAAAGAAAACAATCATCAATCAGACAATAACAGAAGAGAGAAGAAAGAAAGTAATAAAAACAACAAAACAAGAAACGAAGAAATAAGGAATCTCCAATAAAAAAAAATACAAATAAAATAATAAGGATTTTAAATTATATATTTTTTTTTCTTCTTATGTCAAAATATTTTTTTTTTAAATTTTGTTAATTCACATAAACATTAGACAACACACAACAATACAATTTTCTATATATGTGTGTGTATATGTGGGTTCCACGATATAGATATAACTTTCACCATTAAACATTTCCGCCTCTTGGTATTTTAAGAAAACGGCAAAAAGAAAAATTCGCGAAAATAATTATACGAGTGATAAATTTACATAATACTTTTATTTTTATTTTTGTGTGTGTTTTGTTGTTGTGTGAAAATGCCTGACGAAAACAGAGGAGATAATAATGATAGAGCAGTTCTCAATACAGTAGCAGTAAAATTGCCACCATTTTGGACGACTTGGCTACAAGCATGGTTCATCCAAGCAGAAATTCAGTTCACTGCGAAAGGTATTACTCAGGACCAAACAAAGTACGAATACATAGTACAAGCATTACCAGTGGACATAATCATGAAGGTATTAGATTTAGTGCAAACACCTCCAACAAGAAAAAGATAGTACTCTTAAAAATGCGTTAATACCCCCCCCCCCCCCTGTTGAACGGTCCTGTTCAACAACCTCTGCTTTAAACTCTGTATGCCACGCTTGCGATAATGGTGTCGCATTAATGTATTATCCGCGCGAACACGTAACACTACCCGATAACGGTCTGGTAGGTTGAGTGTTCTCTCTTTGTTTCGCCTGTTTTGGATTTCTTTGAAACTTATCCGTTTGACCACGTTCCCTGGGAGAAATATACTAATGCCTTCCCGTGTGATGAACGTTTGGAATGAGTTCTGAATCCTCATCTCAGCTTCTGCAACAGTAGTATTCGGTAGAAGTCGTTCCAAGCTGTCCACTTTCTCCTTCACTACAGGATTCGTTTGCAGTGTATTCAACAGGAGTAGATCGTGGGCGATGGAGGTTAATGGCTTAGGTTTTGCTTTTGATCACCCTGCTTGGGATGCATGTGGTTTCGTATTCTTCTCTGGGACCTTCTCCCTTGTGCGATTTTCTAGTTTGACCAATAGCTCCTCGAACTCACTTGAAACGAAGCCAGCATCGATGTGGTCATCAGCAGCATAAGATTGAAATTAAGTCATCGTAGATATCTAGAATGTCCTCGTCGATGATGAACTTTGCTGACATCTGTCAAATAAAATTGTAAGTATTTGTCCAATAAAGGAAAATCATTCACACAACAGATAACAAATGTGACGGCATAGAACGGCATTAATGTTATTCTATTGGTAACCGACACACTTTATTAATAGATCTTGTGAAAATACTTCTCTGCGTCTTGAACCACTCGAACTAAACCATCGGATCCTGGGTGAATTTCATTGATGATCCCTAATGGCCAAAGTGCTGGTGTTGTATTTTCACAGCGTAATAGCACGACGTCATCTTTTTGCAGATTGGGCTGCTGCTTGAACCATTTGGGTCTATTCTGCAACTGGTTTAGATAGTCCTTAGACCAATGATTCCAGGATAGTTGCACCATCTGTTGAATGTGCTTCTATCTGGTTGCTAAGTTCATCTCCCTATAATCGTATTCTGGAAGGGCATTGAACGTTTGCCCAATTAGGAAATCTCCTGGATTTATAATGAACGAGTGATTTGGATCTTCCCAAAGGTGACATAGAAGCCTTGAATTTAAACAGACCTCAATTTGAGTTAACAGTTTGGCATATAATTCGAATGTAAGGTTTGAATTTCCAATTGATCTACGCAAATAGTGTTTAATGGATTTGACACCAGACTCCCACAATCCTCCAAAATGCGGGGTTGCAGGCGGATTCATATGCCACGCAATAGATTCTGTAGATAGATATTCGGCTGCAAATGGGTTTGCTTGATTTATTGCGTGACGTAACTCCTTCTCCAGTATTGCCTTTCCTCCAATAAAGTTTGTACCGCAATCTGAATAAAGGTCAACGCACAAACCTCGTCTACCTATGAACCTTCTCAAGCCTGCTATAAAAGCTTCTGAAGTGAGACTGGAGACTACTGCCTTAGTTGTCATACATATAAAAATGAAGAAGTAGGCCTTTTGTACTTTATATTTCTATGACTTGCTGTCTTTACTGTTATTCGCCCGGCGTAGTCTATTCCGAACTGCGAAAAAGGTTTTGTTTTGTAATGTAGCTGTAATTGATAACCACAGCTAGATTACGATATTCAGATGGACAGAGGTATGAAAAAATAAGATATGCGGGCTTGTGTTTACGGCTGTATTTTTTGAAAACTCTTCTCAAGACAACCAAATTCACAGATTCATTATACTTTACAAATTTACTTAATACTGGCTCAATTTCATGTGTAGTTATTATACCGCATCATGGCATATATTTAATTAAAAGCAATTTATGGCTCCTTCTAAAATTATCACAAATTACGCACTGATTCTATGTGACTTCAATTTTAACTTAACTAAGATGTCTCATTGCATATATTATTAAAATACCGAAAGTTGGCATATATTTAATTCTATGCAAGAAACCTTAATAACTATATTAATTAGTAGCCACACAATACTTATCTTAGAACACAAAATCCTTGTTCCCTTGCCAAAAACACTTGCACAAACTTCTAGCGTATATACTAAGTACCTTGATACGTTTTATTATATGCTTTGTTGCTGAAAACAAAAAGAAATATTAATAACTTGATCGGATGCTAGAAGTTGAGAAAGATCTTAAGGGTTTGCCTCCTTTTTATAGCCTTTGAGCGGCCATTTTAACATACGCCCCACAAGAAAAATGCAAATTAAGCATATTTTTCGGATTTTCCTGATTTGTACAATTATCTCAAAATGTGTCAATTTCCTTCAACTAATTTATTTTAAATTATCCATGAATTTTCATAATTTATTTCTGTAGAGATTTTAGTTTTTTTTGAAATTTATAAAGATGGCGACTCCTTGCCATATTATGACAATTTCCAATGTGGAACGCAAATAATTCTCATTTCTTTTGCATCTCGTTTCCACATCTATCTCTTTCCCACTTATTATGGGAATTAATTTCACCTTTTTTCGCGAATATTTGCTTACCTGGTAACTTTCGCGGTTTTTAAGTATTAACAACAGGTAGCGCACAGACAATTTAATGAAATCAGCTTTTCACCGTGTCAAGTTAACAGTCACGATCGCGATACTTTGTTAAAAAGTGCCGAGTTGTTTTATGTGTTTTTAGGCCGCAAATTATGGATTAATTATCCAGGTAAGTGTATTTTATTACTTTCTAACTATTTTTTATTAATTATTTATGTGTTCCAGTATGAATAATTTGCAAGAAATATACAAATTCTATTAAATTATTCATGTTGAAATGTGCTTTTTGAAATGTCAACAATGGCAAAAATTGTTGCATTTCACTTATTATAAGGTATGTACGTGTTGCGAGTTTTTATGTTTTGCATATTTAAACATTGTTGCATGTTTTGCAAATGTTTATTGTGCAAAGCATATGAATTTTGCAAAGCAAAGAAATTGTACTGTTTACATTTTGCATGTTTTTGCTGTTGTACTTCCAAGAAATTTGTTTCTTGGCAGTTTTGTTTGTAATTTGCTTATTCTTGTAGTTTTTTGAATACTACTTTGTTTCATTAGTTGCTTTAAACTAATATCTGTGTATGTTTTTTTTTCATATGCGTTCCTGGCATGCAAATGTGACTGGAGGAATCAGGAAGAAACTGAGGGAAGTGTGAAATTTGTTTTAATGTTTTTTATAATTATTTCAGGTGTGCTCAACATACCCCCCCCCCCCCCCACCGTTGAACAGTTTGTTCAACCAATGTTTGTTTTATTTCCTTAATTCCTCTTTTATGTTAATGATGAAATATCATTGTCCCATCTTTTTGTACCTTTAGCCGCACCTGGTTTCTATTTGGCAGATTAATGGCTTTCTCCCTGTTTCGTCGCCGTTGTATTGCGTGGACATCGATGCCCTGTAGCACATATCGTGGCAAGTATAGATCCACGCATTCTCGGGTAACGAAGCGTTGAAAGCTATTATTAGATATCATCTCAAACTCCTTTACATTTGTTGTTTCACGAAGGCTTGTTAAAGCAGAGATTCTACTGCCATTTACGACTGCTGTTTGCTCCGGATGAGGATCGGTAAATGGAGTCGGACCAATGAGTGTTGGTTGTGCCGCAATTGCAGCTCTTGTTGCTGAAAGATTGCTGCTTCTGCCTGCCGTAGATTGGTAGGTCGATTCCTGACAAGTTACCGGTGGATCCATGCTACCGCTTGCATTTGGCTGGTAGGTTGCTTCCTGACGGATCGCTGGTGGAATTCTGCTCCCTGATGGCATCAGTTCGTGAGCCAACTCTGGCCGAGGTCTTCCAAATACATGGCAGCCGGGGTGGCGTAGCATCCTGCGTTCAGGACTTCCTGCAGGGCTAAAGACCATGTCCTGCAAAATGTACAACGTGTCATCCTGTTCGTATGTAAATGACATCTGAAATGGTAGCTTGTCAGTATAATATAACATGAATGAAACAATTCTCAGCCAACAATGTGACACATATGAACAGACATATGACGACACTAATTACAGGCAGTTAGTCTTATGCTAGTGGTAGAGGACCAATTTTGGAGATTGGTCATAAGAAACTACCATTTCGCGTTTTGACTCGTACTACCCGCTCTAGCTCATCGGCACCTGCATGTATGTGCTCTATTATACCCATTGCCCAGCTGGTGGGTGGCATATTTTCGTTTTTGGCAAGGACAACATCCCCAACATGCATGTTCGGTTGCCTTGTGTCTGTTCTGCAATTAGTTAAGGTGGTCATTTGACCACCTATCCCAAAATTGTTTATTCAATGGTTGAATGTATTGCCATCTTTTGGACAATACTACAGGCTCAGTTGTGTATTCAGGCTCTAGAATCGCATTAGTGCTTGGCCAATTAAGAAATATCCAGGTATAAGGATGAATAAATCCTCTGGATCATTTCTAACATGGCATAGTGGCCTAGAGTTTAAACACGCTTCGGCCTGAGCTATTAGGGTTGCATACTCTTGAAACGTACATTTGGAGTATTGTAGTGTTCTTCGAAAATGATATTTTACTGACTTTGCTCCCGCTTCCCAAATTCCTCCAAAATGTGGAGAGGCTGGAGAGTTAAAGTGCCAGTTAATTTTCTTGGAGGAAAAATATTTTGCTGCTTCTGGTGTTGAGGCATGAATAGCTTGTCGTAAATCCTTTTCCAGAAGATATTTTCCACCAATTTAATTGGTGCCACAATCAGCATATATTTCCGTGCACAATCCTCTTCTAGCTACAAATCTCTTTAATGCTGCGAGGAATGCTTCAGATGTGAGATCTAACACCAATTCTAAATGTACAGCTTTTGTAGCCACACAAACAAAGATACAGAAGTAGGCCTTTTGTAACTTAGCGTTGCGTAACTCTGAGCTTCTTATAGTTAAAGTATATCAATTCCCACTTTAGTAAATGGCTTCGTTTGTAATGCACTTATGTAATCGGTTGGTAATGCAACGTCTAGGATCTATTATCCAATATCGATTTCGGCTAGTGCTGAGAACCAATGAGGGACCACCAGACACAGTTTCTACATGCAATTTGTCGATTAATGGCCAAGCTAAGTGGTGATCACGTGGTAAAATTATTGGGTGTTTCCTGTCATATGGAATTGAAGCATTGTAGAGTCGACCACCCAATCGTATTAAGCCATTATCATCAATAAATGGATTGAGCTTAATTAATTTACTATGTTGCGACAATGGTTTCCTGTGCAACATATCCTTATATTCTTCTGCGAAAGCAATTTGTTGAATAAGTTAAATATGGTTGTTTCTGCTTGGCGCCATTCCAGCGCGCTGATAAATTGTGAGCGTTTGCCTTGAGGATGCCGACAATTATGCATAAAACGCTGCACGTGTGCTGCTATTCGAACAAGGCGAGTATATAATGAGTACCGTAAAAGAAAATTATTCTCTAACTTTGCTACAAAATTAATTGTAAGAGGTTCCTTTGCCTCTAGATTGGTTTGTTCCAAAATATCTTTAAATTTCGGCCATGTATTTTGCTCCGCTGATAGCTATGATAGTCCGTGTTACCATAAATTATTATTCATCAAATCTGCAGCAGGCACTCCTCTTGAGGCCACATCAGCAGGATTGTGATTCGTTGAAATTTGGCGCCATTGCTCAAAGCATACGATGCCCTGAATCTCTACTACACGATTTGCAACGTACATTTTTCATTGTGAGGGATGTTCTTTTATCCATTGCTGAACAATTGTGGAATCTGTCCAAGCAAAAACTGGCACCTGTTGTAGGCGCATGTCCTTAATTGTAGCTTGAAGCAGTCTTGCTAATAGTAGAGCTCCATTTAGCTCCAAACGTGGTATTGTCGTTGGCTTTATGGGAGCTACGCTGGTTTTGGCAGTAAGCAAAGTAGTCGTGAACATACCATTCTCATTCCCTACGCGTAGATAGACTGCTGCAGCGAATGCATTTGTCGATGCATCGCAGAAGCCATGTAGTTGGATATGGGCATTCGATGAATAGTTAATCCATCTAGGGATTTGTAAGTTGTCGATAGACCTTAAGTTATTTTTTAACTATCCCAGTGATGTTCAATGGCTTCGGTAAACTTATTGTCCCATGCGCATCAAGTGACCCAAAATAATTGCATAAGCACCTTTGCTGTAATTACAACTGGAGCTATCTAATTCAAAGGATCGTACAGTGATGCAATATCTGACAAAATGGTTCGTCTCATTACTTTGGCGTGCGTTTTCCAAGGTTTGGTTAAGAACGAAAATTTGTCTGATTTAGGATGCCAACGAATTCCTAATATTTTTACGGATTCCGTGTCCAAAATCATCAATGCATCCTTGAATTCGCGTTGTTCTGGGGAAGATGTTTCAACAAGTACGAGTTGTTACTTGTCCATTTTCTCAAATTGACTCCTCCTGCTTTCAACATGCCAATTAGTTCATCTAATAGGTCTTTAGCATCCTTTATGGTCTCAGCTCCAGTGAGTAGGTCGTCCATATAAAAGTCCGTGGCTGTGACCTTTGAAGCTAGAGGCCATATTTGTTGCTCTGCACATGCTAGTTGTTGGAGCGTTTGAATAGCTAAGTATGGCGCAGAAGACGTTCCAAAGGTCACCGTATTCAGCTGAAAATCTTGGATCTCCTTGCTTTTAGGATGTCTCTAAATGATTTTCTGAAAGGTACGATGATCCGGATGTATGGTTGTCATACAGTACATATTTTCAATGTCCGCGTTCATAGCAATTTTATATTTACGCCAGTTGAGAAACGTGGCGAATAATTTATGTTGTAAAACTGGTCATTTTAATATGAACTCATTGAGTGAGTTACCATTTGACGTTTTCTCCGAAGCGTCAAATACTACTCTCACCTTTGTTGTCATGCTTTCTTTGATAACTGCATGGTGAGGTATGTAATAGTGTGGTTCGTTGCTGTTAGGGGGCGGTGTTTCCTCCATGTGACCCAACTCGAGATATTCATCTAAACATCTCTCATATTCGGACTTCAAAGCTTGATTCCTTTCAAGTTGACGTTGTATTCCTTAAAAGCGGAATTGCGTGTTGTCTTGATTGCCCCAGGTTAAGCACTACATCATTCACAAATGGTAATTTGACTTTATAAGTCCCATTGTGAAGAAGTTGGTGGGGGAGTTGATATCTCTGCTGACATTCTCTGTCTTCTTTGTTGAGAATTTGATTTGTGGGAAACTTTTCTGTTTCTCAAAACAATTTAAGTTGTTGTAGAGAGCAATACCTCAGCGTTTACCGTCACAACTGATGACCTAAGTTGTGACGGTAAACGCTGAGGTATTGCTCTCTACAACATTTGCTATTGACCCTAGTAAAATCCAAACAAGTATTGTATTAATGGCTGTAGGGGTAGTGTCAGATCCTTGTTGAATGCTGTTTAAGACTATCTGAGCGTAAACTCTTGCTCCTAGTAAGGAATCTACCCGTCCGGGCTTCCAAACTGTGGGATCCACTAATGGTAGTTTATTGAGATGTAAACATTCCCTTTTGGAAATTATTCTGTAAAGAAAAGGATCTGTGCTTTTGTTCAATTTAAAAAGTTTTCTTCTAATATTCTTGTAGACTTCGCTTTTCGTGATAGAAGTATAAGTGTGGTTTGTTGCTTTGAAATTGCAGTATGGGTAGTGATTAAGCCAGTTACTGATACTGCTGTTGGGCTGCTACATGCTGCTAGTTTCCTGAAGGCTTCCTCTGTAACGAAGGTTGATTACGAGCTACTATCTATGAGACATCGTAGAATATATGAGTTCCCGCTTTTTTTTTAACCACTACTAACGCTGTTGATAGCAGGGCATTATGGTCTTCTCTAGTTACGAAGTTTTGAGTAGTGTTTAAGTCTCCAGCAGTAGCTGGCTGTAGCCGTGAAGAACATTTATTTGCAGCAATGTTAGCTTGCTTGGTTTGACTTGAGTTCGAACTAACGTTGTTAGTGGTTGACTTATGCTCAGTTCTGACAGTTGCATGATTGGGTTTGTTACTGTTGTATTGTTCATGCAGGGTGCTATGATGGTTTTTGTTGCATCTTTGTCAGCTATATTTGCTAGTGCAATTGTTGATATGATGCAGGACTAAACAGTAGGTACAACGCCTTGATGCCTGGATTATCTAGTATCTGGATGGTATGCTCATCCTACGATAGTTCGGGCATCTTTTTAAAAAATTACTTGCAATGAATGCCAGGCTTTTGATTCCTCTTTGTAATGTGGTAGGACTTTGTTACTTCAGTTATGCTGTTTGATTTGGGTTGTGCGAAATAATTAAACTATCTGCTAGAGACTCTAATATTCTTAAACGCGTACTTAAAAACTGTTTAAATGACTTAAATGTTGGGAGTTCTTGTGTACCTCTCTGCACTTCTTCTCACAGTTTGAGGGTAATGAAGGGCAGTTTCCGTACTAACAGATGTATTAGGAGAACATCCCATGATGGTGTATCAACCTCTGTTGTATCAGTTATTGACTTGAGCCTTTAACAGACTCTGAATTTAGTTTGACTGAGTTAACAACAACCTTTAATTGATGATTAACTAAAATTCTCTTGTTCCCATATCTAGCTTTCAACTTGTTCCATGCTGGCATATAATCTTCATTTGTTACTGGGGTATGTCGCAATAATTTCTCGGCATCACCCACTAGACAAAATTTCAGATGATGCAGCTTCTGAACTGGTGTTAACTTTGTATTATCATGAACAAGAGAAATGAAGAGATCATGAAGTGAACGCCATAAATCGTAGAGACCGTTATATTTGGGCAACTGAATTTGCGGAAGGATCGATTCCTGTTGAACAACACTTGTTGAATAAATTGGTACTTGTCCCGAGCTTGATGTTTCAGTATCTGGGACGAATTTCCGCAGTCCTTCTACTAATTCTCCAATGTATTCGGAATATTTTATTTCTGTTGAGCCACGATTATCTTGCGTTAAATAGTCATGTTGCTTGTCATCAGAACTTTCTAATAAAGCCTGATTGATTGTCATATCTGTGTCACTATATATTTCCCATAGTTTCTTCAACTCTGTCACTTTAGACTCGTAGAAGCCTTGCGTTCGTTTAACAAAGTTCGTTTTTTTTTTCCATTGTCGATTAACCTTTCAATTCGCGCACGCAATATACTTTCCGTGAGGACTAGTTTCTCTACTAAATCCATGTTAATTTATGTATATATTCATACATATATTTGATTCCAAGTGTGGAACAAAATGAAAAGTTAGTCGAAGAACGTACTTTGATGCCGCGTATGACTAATTGACGTGTAAAATATATAAGTGATTTTTTTTCCGCAATTTCTAATCAATTCAATTAACCAACTATTTATTACGAGTTACTGACATGTAAGTTCAGCAATTAAACGCTTTCAAGGAATACAACGTCAACTTGAAAGGAATCAAGCTTTGAAGTCCGAATATGAGAGATGTTTAGTTGAATATCTCTAGTTGGGTCACATGGAGGAAATACCTCCCCCCAACAGCAACGAACCACACTTTTACATACCTCACCATGCAGTTGTCAAAGAAAGCACGACAACAAACTTCTCTAATACAAATCGGGAGAAAAACTAAATTAATTCATAATAACTTACTCAAACCTTATATTATTTAGGAGTCAAACTTCTAACTATTGTTTCTATTCTTTTTTACGTCACATGGTTTGCAAAAATCCACTAAAACAAGCACTACGTATTTGCAGGATCCTGATGATAATTTTTACTAAAACTCGTGCTCAATCCATTAAATCATACCACATCAATACGTCAGTGGGGAATGCACGTGGTATGTACTTCGAAAGTCTGGGAAGCTTGGCCAAATCGACTTCGGTATGGAAACTGGTGGTACATTTTGATTTTACTAAATTCGAAAGAGAGGAAAAGCTGCTCCAACAAAGGTACACTATCCTTTCTAATTTTTGTAACGACCTAAAGGCTATCATGCTAATGGATCCGTGTAAGGCATCCATTCAAGCGCTTAATGCGACATTTTACGAAGTAATCGAAAATAATGTCATTCTTAAACAAACCTTTCATCGCAGTACTAGAAAAACTAGGGGAATTGTGAATGGGATAGGAAAACTATCAACATTTTTATTCGGAACCATGGACGAGGACGATTCAAAGAGAATTGACGAGGCTATACGCACGCTCCAAAATAATCAAGACATTTTACATCAGGTAGTCTCAGAACAAACGTCTATTATGTCTAAAGCAATAGAAACTTTAAACAAATTTGAGAACTCGACGAATACTAAATTCAATTATATCCAATCAGTTGTAGGCTCCCTAGAAGAACGCCTAAATAACAAAAGTAAAATTGAACAAACAATGCATCTCTTTGATGAGTTATCCAGTTTCATTACATTTTCATTCAACCGTTTTCTCAGTAAACAAGAAGAACTCACTAATATAGTCTATGAAGCTAAACTACCCAGACTAGACAAACATATATCAAATTCACGAACCTTCATTGAAGCTCTAAAAGAGATACAGTTGGAACTTCCCCATGAACTTAAACTTCCAGTAAAGACGTCAATAGAAAACCTTCCTTTAGTCGCTCGAATTTCCAAGGTGGAACCGTTATACACCACCCAATTTTTAGTGTTTAATATAGAAATCCCGCTAATAAGCGACAAGTTCAAACTCTATAAGTTGACCAGCATACCCGCACTTTATAGAGTTAATCTTTACTACTTTGTTAAAACAAATTCAGAATATATGGCAGTTAACGAAAACCTAAAGCAATACATTTTCCTAAAGCAGAATGAAATGGATCAATGTCAAAATGCAATCGAGAACTTATTCATATGTGCTCAGAACTACCTCACGTACAATCAGAATACGAATAATTGCGTAAAAAGTCTATACTTAGGACACAACCTTACAAAGAATTGTGAAGTTAGAATCTTTAAAGTGAATCATGAAATATGGCATTCGTTAAATAAAGGTAATACTTTGTTATATGTTACCCCAAGTTTAAGCGATTTAAGAGTAAATTATAACAATGACGGATATTCTACCCAAATTGCACATAGTGGTATGCTAGAATTAAATAATGGTTGCAAAGCATCAACCAAGCAAATAAATATTGAAGCTACTAATGTAATTAAGACAACAAATGCTGTTATACAATTTTTCAATAACATAATCGTAGATAATATTACCGAAATTAATGAAAATTATGAAGAGAATATTTTTAAAAGTTTTAAACAGACCCAATTTGAGGGATACAATTTAGATAAAATGAGTATAAGTTTAAATCATTTAAAAGATAGATTAAAATCATATAAAAGTAATTCTGATCCTCAGCTTAAGACCTCATTAACTCTTACCACTGTTTTACTATCCGTAGTAATCATGGCCTACGTAGCCTACTGCTTATATAAAAAATACCTAAAATGTAAAATTAAAATACAGAGTAGTAATAATGTTAGTAGTGATAATAAATGATATAAATAAAATATGTAAACACGTATACAGAGAGAATAAAAACAACATTTAAAAAAAAAAAACAATTATTTATACACAATCAAACAAATTATTATTTTTCACTTTTGTAAGGGGGGAGGAGTGTTATGACGCAAACTCAAGACCTCGTACAGCACGTTAACAGCCATGTGATATGCGATCACATTTCTTTTACATATTTCCCAAATAACCGTCGTCATCTCAATCGTTTATTTAAGTAGACAACGTCCCCAACATTTTTGTTAAGTAAACAGATTATACTAAGGTAGAGTCAAAAATATTATTTTATTGCTTCAACATGCAAACATTTTCTTTGCCTTTTCGCGTTGTGTCCAATTTCACGTTCCCTTTTTCTGATGATTATGCGGTTTTATGCGTGAGAACGGTGCTGTACCGAGGCTTGGGGTTGAGTCTACATAATTGGAGTATACTTCAATCCACCGAACAGGAAAGACGTTGATGGAATTTTACGCATGTATGTGCTAAGTTTCCAAACCTAAAATTTTGATCGTCATTGTAAATTTATAACGTATTTCAATAAAACAATAAAATAGTTTCTTTCATAATCAAACCCAAACAAACAGGTGTTTTCTTTCTAATTTACCAGTGTAAATACGAGAAGTGTGCCCCCGCTCGCTGCGGTAATTGGGCGAGTGTAACATCACCCAGGATCCCATGGTTTAGTTCGAGTGGTTCAAGACGCAGAGAAGTATTTTCACAAGATCTTTAAATAAAGTGTGTCGGTTACCAATAGAATAACATTAATGCCGTTCTGTGCCGTCACATTTGTTTTCTGTTGTGTGAATGATTTTCCTTTATTAGACAAATACTTACAATTTTATTTCACAGATGTCAACAAAGTTCATCATCGACGAGGACATCCTAGATATTTACGATGACCTAAATTTAAATTTTATGCTGCCTGATGACCCCATCAATGCTGGCTTTGTTTCAAGTGAGTTCGAGGAACTATGGGTCAAACTAGAAGATCGCACAAGGGAGAAGGTACCAGAGAAGAACACGAAACCAGATGCATCCCAAGCAGAGTCATCAAAAGCAAAACCAAAACCATTAACCTCCAACGCCCACGAAAAAATTATAGACAACGGAGCTCAAGTGGACAGCTTGGAATGACTTCTACCGACTACTACAGTTGCAGAAGCTGAGGTGAGGATTCAGAACTCATTCCAAAAGTTCATCACACGGGAAGGCATTAGTATATTTCTCCCAGGGAACGTGGTCAAGCGGATAAATTTCAAAGAAAGAGAGAACACTCAACCTACCAGACCGTTATCAGGTAGTGTTACGTGTTCGCGAGGATAATACATTAATGCTCCACCATTATCGCAAGCGTGGCAGACAGAATCTAAAGCACAGGTTGTTGAGCAGGACCGTTTAACGTGGGGGGGGGGGGTATTAACGCATTTTTAAGAGTACCATCTTTTTCTATTGTTGGAGGTGTTTGCACTAAATCTAATACCTTCATTATTATGTCCACTGGTAATGCTTGTACTATGTATTCGTACTTTGTTTAGTCCTGAGTAATAATTTTCGCAGTGAACTGAATTTCTGCTTGGATGAACCATGCTTGTGGGCAAGGTGTCCAAAATGGTGGTAATTTTACTGCTACTGTATTGAGAACACACGCAAAAATAAAGAAAAAAGTATTATGTAAATTTATCACTCGTATAATTACTTTCGCGAATCTTTCTTTTTGCCGTTTTCTTAAAATACCAAGAGGAGGAAATGTTTAATGGTGAAAGTTATATCTATATCGTGGAACCCACATATACACACACATAGATAGAAAATTGTATTTTTGTGTGTTGTCTAATGTTTATGTGAATTAAGAAAATTTGGAAAAAAAAATATTTTGACATAAGAAGAAAAAAAAATATATAATTGAAAAACCTTATTATTTTATTCTTATTTTTTTTTTATTGGAGATTCCTTATTTCTTCGTTCCTTGTTTTGTTGTTTTTATTACTTTCTTTCTTCTCTCTTCTGTTATTGTCTGATTGATGATTGTTTTCTTTCTTCTCTCTTCTGTTCTTGTCTGATTGATGATTGTTTTCTTTCTTGTCTCTTCTGTCCTTTCAAAAACGATCTGATTGGTTCCTTAAATGTTCGAAATTGTCATTCGGGGTGGCACCAATCTTTTATGGTTTATGTGTTCAGTATTGAACTTTTTATTCGGGGTCACCAATATTAATGTCTGGTAGTTGGATGTTATTATTTATTGTTAATTCCTTAGTACCAACATCAATATATTTTATGATTTCACGTTGGGGTAACCAATATTAATGTCTGGTAGTTGGATGTTATTATTTATTGTTAATTCCTTAGTCCCAACATCAATGTATTTTGTGATTTCCTTCGTAGAAATCGACTTGAGCAAATTTGCTTTTTGTTCGTTTACATGGAACAAAAATAGCATATATTTTATTAGAGGAAGATTCTTTTATTATAATATATATATAACAATAAAAAGAATTGTTGGTTTTATTTAAAAGTAATAACAATTCTTGATTATTTTAATTTTCTAGTGACGGAAGACGGGATTTCAGGTTTCAAGCCAAATAAGAGTTCGTACGACGAGTATTTTGTTGCTGAATGCGGAGTAGTATTGTAACAGAATACCGCATAATCGATCCAAGTATCCCAGTTTTTGGGATCTTTGTTCGCATAACTCCTAAGATATTCGTTTAATCTTCGGTGATATCGCTCATGTGATCCATTTGACTGAGGGTGGTAAGGAGTTGTTTGTATCTTTTGTACTTTCAATAACTTACGAGTTCTTTTAAATAACTCGCTTAAGAAATTGCTACCTTGGTCGGTTAATAAATATCGCGGGGTGCCAAAAACGCAAATTATTTTTCGGACATAGGACTCGGCTATAGTGCTGGCTTCTTGATTTGGAAGTGGGATTGCTTGTACAAATTTTGTCAAGTCGTCTTGGAAGGTAAGAATATAATGATTTCCACTATCAGATGCTGGATTAATAGGTCTCACAATATCTAAAGAGATGCGTTCGAATAGTTTCTTTTAGGTCGTCATAATTTTCATAGGGATTTTTACCTTTTGTGTAACCTTACTCCTTTGACAACTATCGCAGGATTATATGAATGCTTTAACGTCTTTATATAAATTTTTCCAGACATATTTTTGTTTAATTCTTTTGATTGTACGGGCCACTCCTTGGTGTCCACCAATAGGATTACTAAGATACTCGCGAAGAATTTCTGTCTGTTAGAATTACAGGTTGATTTATTTTTGCATTTCCTGAAGACTTTTGAATTGGCTCTGAATCAACGTTTAGATCATTCTGCGTATGACCATTGGTAGATTATTTGATTTCGGGTTGAATTGTTCAGTAGGGTGCATTCGAGTTGAAGGATCGTTGCCTTTTTTTTTTTGTTACGTGAACTTGTATGATTTTGGAATGGCTTGTTGGTCAGGTTTGAACTGGGACGTTTTTTTGTTTCTGCAATTCCCGTTTTTGAGATCTGGTTATCACGTTGATATTAAAAATCCAGACCAGAGGTTTATGATCAGTCACCACCGTAAATTTCTTACCATATACGTACGGTTTGAATTGCTTGGTCGCCCATAAGACAGCAAGTGCTCCCTTCTCGATAGTAGAATAATTCTTTTCGGCCTTATTCAGGACCCTGCTTTCAAATGCAATAGGTAAGTCCGTACCGTCCAGATCACTTCTTTGAGAATACACCGCGCCAATCGCCGCATTACTGGCGTCGGTTGTGACAAAAAAATGTTTCTCGAAATTTGGGTATTGTAGAATTGGAGCTTGCGTAATAGATTTTTTTAACAAATTAAAAGACTCATCGCAATGAGCATCCCAATTAAAGGGAATGTCTTCTTTGAGTAGCTGATTCAATGGATTAGCAAGCTTGGAAAACCGTGGAATAAACTTTCTGTAATATCCTACCAGACCTAGGAAAGATTTAAGCTGTTTTACATTTTGTGGAGGGCGTACAGTTTTTACAGCTGTCACCTTGCGGGGATCGGGCTTTATACCTCTTTCGGTTATGACATGCCAAAAATAACTCACCTCTCTGCATAGAAATTTTCATTTATTGGGTTGGAGCTTTAAATTGTGCTTCTTTAAACATTCAAACATTTCTCGGAGCTTAGTATTGTGATCATTCAGGTCTCGTCCATAGGTGACCACGTCGTCCAGATAGACAAAACATCTTATACCTTGTAAGCCAGTCAAGACTCTATTCATAAGACGCTGTAATGTGGGCCGTGCGTTACGAAGACCGAAGGGCATGCGATTGAACTCGAAATGCCCGTATGGTGTACTTAAGGCCGTTTTCGGTTTATCCATCTCAGCCACTTGTATTTGATGATATCCGTTTCCTAGATCTAGCGTGGAGAAATATTTCGAGTCACCCAGTTGATTCAGGATGTCATCTATGTTGGGTAGTGGATGTGCATCAGCTATAGTAAGCTCATTTAACTTGCGAAAATCCACCACAACCCTCCATTTCTTATTACCCTGCGCATCAGGTTTTTTCGGCACCACCAACAGTGGCGCATTCCAAGGACTTGTGCTGTGACGGATTATGCCTTCTTCAAGCATCTGATCCACTTGTTTCTTGATTTCCTGCTTGTGTATCTCATGTAAACGATACGATCGAAGATTTACTGGAGATTGAGTAGGATCGACTGGAATATCGTGCGTAATGGAGAACAATGACTATTTTAGTTAATTATGCAGAATCATAATCACAAAAAAACCAATTAATTCAGTGAAAGAATTATTGAAATTGGATAAAAAATGACGAAGTTATAGCTATTTTAGCGCCGCATTCTCAAAAACGCGCTCTAGCATGATGACGTCACTATACACAATACAATTCGCGGTCTAACGCAGCGCGAGTGTAGTTGCTGCGCCGCCATGATAGAAAGCGCACGGGATTGGATTTGTTTTGTATTTATTTCATAAAATATTCATAAAATATCGTCTTATAAATATTATACTGTGCAAACTGGCATCGTGCGTGTTGTGTACCGTGACGTCATCACCAGATTCGCCGTTTTTAATTTCCGTTTTTTTAAACTTCAATAACTTTGTCATTTTTTGACGGATTTGAGTTATTCAAAAAGAAATATACTTAGAAATATATATTGCTTTTGATCTGATATATTAAATTTGAATATCTTGTAGTAAGATTGTTCTCCATTGCCGGAGTGAAGGTAAGTTTATCCCCCTCGAGATGAAAAATATCATTATATTCACGACAGATGTCTATAACTGACTACTCTTCTTCCGCGTTTAGATGATTGAGATCCAGGAGAGAAGAAAGTTTCGCTAAACGTTGCTCCACTTTGTCCTTGTTTATGACATTTTTAAGATTATATACGTCGAGTTCAACCAATCTTTGGAAAGGCAAATGCATTTTATTAGTTATTTCCGCTTCATCTTGGGAAGAATTTACTACGGTTTTGCACTGTATTGCTTTTCATCCAATAAAGTTTGTGCCGCAATCTGAATAAAGGTCAATGCACAAACCTCGTCTACCTATGAACCTTCTCAAGGCTGCTATAAAAGCTTCTGGAGTGAGACTGGAGACTACTGCCTTAGTTGCCATGCATATAAAAATGAAGAAGTAGGCCTTTTGTAGCTTTGCATTTCTATGACTTGCTGTCTTTACTGTTATTGGCCCGGCGTAGTCTATTCCGACATTCGACAAGAGTTTTGTTTTGTAATGTAGCTGTAATTGATAACCATAGCTAGATTACGATATTCAGATGGACAGTGTAGCGGTATGAAAAAATAAGATATGTGGGCTTGTGTTTACGGCCGTATTTTTTTAAAACTCTTCTCAAGACAACCAAATTCACAGATTCACTATACTTTATAAATTTACTTAATATTGGCTCAATTTCACGTGTAATTTTTATGCCGTATCTTGGCATATATTTAATTAAATGCAATTTATGGCTCCTTCTAAAATTATCACAAATTACGCACTTATTCTATGTAACTTCAATTTTAACTTAACTAAGACGTCTCATTGCATATATTATTAAAATACCGAAAGTTGGCATATATTTAATTCTATGCAAGAAACCTTAATAACTATATTAATTAGTAGCCACACAATACTTATCTTAGTACACAAAATCCTTATTCCCTTGCCAAAAACACTTGCGCAAACTTCTAGCATATATATTAAGTACCTTGTGTTATGGTCGTAGCTATTGCATATAGCAATATGCTGCATGTAAAATGTGGATGCATATAAGCTGGCCTTAAAGTTAAACGCACACTTAATGCACCCGACCGAGAGTAATGCTTCCTCAAGCTCGTGTGACATGTCGGTGAAGAAAAGTAAGAAGAAGGCAGCCTCCTCTGTTGTAGTCAAATCACCTCAAGTGGAACAACGAGGAGAATAAACCAAAAGATTTCGGAAACATCGGCCAAGATATAAACATTGTAAGTAAATTTAGAATATTTCGCAGCCCCCTCACTGATAAATTTTCCATTAATAGAATTATTCCCATCTATCTGCACAAAATAAGTCCCCCCAAAATTCGATTTAGAATTCGATAGCTCCTCAATATCAACACAGAAGTAGGAATCGTAGTACATTCAAGATTTCTACAAATATTCTACAAAATATTCTACCAATATTCCTTTCTCATAGGTGTAATATTTATAGCATACGGACATTTCCAAGAATCAGTACTACATCTAAGACATGCTTTAGAATGTATCCTCAGCATGAGCAAATTTTAAAAAAATTCCACGTGATGTAGAGAATCCACCAACATCACCTTTACATGTGTACACAATTTTCATAATTGCGGTCGGATAATTGCTGTTCTCATAGAGACTGTAACATTTTCAGACAATTCAGAGACCAAGAGTTCGCAACCAGAATTTGAACCAAAAATGTAGCGACATTATGATCGTGCTATGACAATGAGGTCGCTGAAAAGTTTTTTCTACACGCACCTTTAAGCACACAAAACGTTAAACGAAGAATATTATTATTAATCTTGATAATATCTTTTTCACATCGTAAATCTAAGTGTGATACTTTGTTTTAGATTCCTATTTCTTTAGATAATGTTAATACTCTTTTCGCTATAGTAATCTGTAGAACTGTTATAAGCACTCACCTTCTAAGGTGACAAGTCATACTGTGTTTTGGTTAGCTTGGTTATTGCGTCTATTTGATTCGTTTATTGGTACTTCTCAGTGGAATGTGTACTCAAAGTGTCATTGACTGCAAAAGAAAAAGAAAAGCAAAACCAATACGTGGGGTCACATAAAATAAATTCGAAGGAGATATTTATATGCCTGGGCTGTTGTCAATTTTTTTCAAGAAACGAATAATACTAAGGAAAGTGTGTATCACGTCGGTCACTTAAAATTGCATATTTTGGATTAAGGTTCTTGATAAATCATATAAGCGATACATTGGGCTGGCTGCCTTTATAACGTTTCTTATAGCAAGTAAGCAGTGGCATGCAGATCATCACGGAGGCGCCTCGGCGATGGATCCACAACAATGAATTCCATGCAAGTTGTTGCCACTTGATTTTTTTATACATTTGAATTAAGCAAAAAGGAAAAAAAAAATTCCTTGATCTGTTGCATATACATTTACGGCGTATACAATTTTTCATACATGAATAAGATTTATGTTAATAAATTCCTTCGGTAGCTTAGGCGCACATCTAGAAAAAAAAAAGAAAAAAAACACATGAAAACAATTCTATTTCGAAATTTTGTGATGAGGAAAAAAAGGATATATAAAATTTAAGCAGTAACTGAACTTTAAGAAAAACAAAACAAAAATACACATACAATTTAAAAACAAGAAATAGTTTTTATTAGATATATTATGAGTATATAATGTCACAAAGTGACTCCTTTTATTATTATTATTAATTAGTAATTATTATTACTACATAAAAATAAAACTTAAGGAACGAAATACCCATACAGTTAATTAAATTGAATAAAACTACAATTTTAAAAGAATACACAACTCGAACGAAAATATATTTAATAAAAAGAAAAAAATTGACAACATCAAGAGCAGCAACTACAATAGAAAATATATATCATGAATTAATGCAAGAATTTGTAAACCAAATCACTGCTGAATCCGGCTTTTTGTATAACTAATCCTTTAATTCTTCTTAGTATTATTATTATTACAATAAAATTAGTATTTCCATTGAAAGTAGGTACGCGCGTATATAATTTAGTTCATTACTATGTATTACCAATATTGGTAGTTAAATGTATCTTAACCATGTGACCGAAACGTATCTGAAAAAGAATAGTTACGTGACTGGATTCGCGTAGCATCCAATCAGATAAACTCGTACGAATTGAGATATATTATTGAAGCGTGCTCCATTTTATCTTTATTTTGTTATTCGGAATTTTACTTTGGTTGAAATTCACGATATAGAGTAACTTATAACATCTGAAAAGCGTGTTCGAACAACGGAGAAATTAATGAATAAAGTTTGGTTTATAACGTAATGGAAATGTAAGCTTTTGTTATTTCTCCTTTCACTATCCTGGCGCCCTCTATCATGAAGGTTGTATAGGTCCGCTGTAATCTCTTTCCAGGTTAACAAATGGACTTTGGAAGATTGTGCCACCTAAAGTCAATGGGAGGATGGGGCTTGGCAAAGAAAGCATGCCATTTGCGCCTTCAGTAGAATGTAGGTAAGTGACGTAAAGGTCCCTTCAGGACTGAGTGAATGCCAGATTTTGTATGTAGGCATTAAAATATTATGATTATGGTTGGTGATAGCGGCAGATTTCTTTTGGGAACCCCCCCCCCCCCACACTCTCCGCAACATAGCCAAGGTGCAAGCATGCCGCCCTGTGTCAACGCTGTCATCGAGTGATCTGTCAGCTCATGCTGGCAGTTTGCACTTCACGTCCTAACCAATCACTCTCTCTACATAATGCCATAACATCTGTACTTCCAAGAAATTTGTTTCGTAGCAGTTTTGCATGTAATTTGCTTATTCTTGTAGTTTTTTTAATACTACTTTGTTTTATTAGTTGCTTTAAACTAATATCTGTGTATATTTTTTTTTCAGATGCGTTCCTGGCATGGAGGATGTATCTGAAAATGTGACTGGAGGATACAAGAAGAAACTGAGGGAAGTATGAAATACTTGGTAGATTTATTTTAATGTTTTTTATAATTATTTCAGGTGTGCTCAACATACTCCCCCCCCCCCCCCCAACCGTTGAACAGTTTGTTCCACCAATGTTTGTTTTATTTCCTTAATTCCTCTTTTATGAATGACGAAATATCATTGTCCCATCTTTTTGTACCTTTAACCGCACCTGGTATCTATCTGGCAGATTAATGGTTTTCTCCCTGTTTCGTCGCCGTTGTATTGCGTGGACATCGATGCCCTGTAGCACATATCGTGGCAAGTATAGATCCACGAATTCTCGGGTAACGAAGCGTTGAAAGCTATTATTAGATCTCAAACTCCTTTACATTTGTTGTTTCACGAAGGCTTGTTAAAGCAGAGATTCTACTGCCATTTACGACTGCTGTTTGCTCCGGATGAGGATCGGTAATTGGAGTCGGACCAATGAGTGTTCCTTCTGCCGCAATTGCAGCTCTTGTTGCTGAAAGATTTCTGCTTCTGCCTGCCGTAGATTGGTAGGTCGATTCCTGACAAGTTACCGGTGGATCCATGCTACCGCTTGCATTTGGCTGGTAGGTTACTTCCTGACGGATCGCTGGTGGAATTCTGCTCCCTGATGGCATCATGGCCGAGGTCTTCCAAATACATGCCAGCCGGGGTGGCGTAGCATCCTGCATTCAGGAATTCCTGGAGGGCTAAAGACCGTGTCCTGCAAAATGTACAACGTGTCATCCTGTTCGTATGTAAATGACATCTGAAATGGTAGCTTGTCAGTATAATATAACATGAATGAAACAATTCTCAGCCAACAATGTGACACACATGAACAGACATATGACGACACTAATTACAGGCAGTTAGTCTTATTCTAGTGCTAGAGGACCAATTTTGGAGATTGGTCATAAGAAACTACCATTTCGCGTTTTGACTCGTACTACCCGCTCTAACTCATCGGCACCTGTATGTATTTGCTCTATTATTCCCATTGCCCAGCATATTTTCGTTTTTGACAAGGACAACATCACCAACATGCATGTTCGGTTGCCTTGCGTACCATTTGGGTCTGTTCTGCAATTGGTTAAGGTAGTCATTTGACCACCTATCCCAAAATTGTTTATTCAATGGTTGAATGTATTGCCATCTTTTGGACAATACTATAGGCTCAGTTATGTATTCAGGCTCTGGAATCGGATTTAGTGCTTGGCCAATTAAGAAATGTCCAGGTGTAAGGATGAATAAATCATCTGGATCATTTCTAACATAGCATAGTGGCCTACAGTTTAAATACGCTTCGGCCTGAGTTACTAGGGTTGCATACTCTTCAAACGTACATTTGGAGTATTGTAGTGTTCTTCGAAGATGATATTTTACTGACTTTACTCCCGCTTTCCAAATTCCTCCAAGATGTGGAGAGGCTGGAGAGTTAAAGTGCCAGTTAATTTTCTCGGAGGAAAAATATTTTGCTGCTTCTGGTGTTGAGGCATGAATAGCTTGTCGTAAATTCCTTTCCAGAAGATATTTCCACCAATCTCGTTGGTGCCACAATCTGCATATATTTCCGTGCACAATCCTCTTCTAGCTACAAATCTCTTTAATGCTGCGTAGAATGCTTCAGATGTGAGATCTAACACCAATTCTAAATGTACAGCTTTCGTAGCCATACAAACAAACTTTGAGCTTCTTATAGTTACAGGTCCAGCATAATCAATTCCCACTTTAGTAAATGGCTTCGTTTCGTTTACTCGCGGGGTTGGTAATTTTCCCATCAACTGGCTTCTAGTCGTAGTGCGATACTTGAAACTTGTAATGCACTTATGTAATCGGCTGGTAATGCAACGCCTAGCATCTATTATCCAATATCGATTTCGGCTAGTGCTGAGAACCAATGAGGGACCACCATACAGAGTTTATACATGCAATTTGTCGATTAATAACCATGTTACGTGGTGATCTCGTGGTAAAATAATTGGGTGTTTCCTGTCATATGGAATTGAAGCATTGTAGAGTCGACCACCCAATCGTATTAAGCCACTATCATCAGTAAATGGATTGAGCTGAATTAATTTACTATGTTGCGACAATGGTTTCCTGTGCAACATATCTCTAACTTTGCTACAAAATTAACTGTAAGAGGTTCCTTTGCCTCTAGATTGGTTTGTTCCAAAATATCTTTAAATTACGGCCATGTGTTTTGCTCCACCGATAGCCATGATAGTCCATGTCACCATAGATTATTATTCATCAAATCTGCAGCAGGCACTCCTCTTGAGGCCACATCAGCAGGATTGTGATTCGTTGAAACTTGGCGCCATTGATCAAAACGTACGATGCGCTGAATCTCTACTTCACGATTTGCAACTTATATTTTTCATCGTGAAGGATGTTCTTTTATCCATTGCTCAACAATCGTGGAATCTGTCCAAGCTAAAACTGGCATCTGTTGTAGGCGCATGTCCTTAATTGTAGCTTGAAGCAGTCTTGCTAATAGTAGAGCTCCATTTAGCTCCGAACGTGGTATTGTCGTTGGCTTTATGGGAGCTACCCTGGTTTTGGCAGTAAGCAAAGTAGTCGTGAACATGCCATTCTTATCCCCTACGCGTAGATAGACTGCCATAGCGAATGCCTTTGTCGATGCATCGCAGAAGCCATGTATTTGGATATGGGCATTCGATGAATAGTTAATCCATCTAGGGATTTGTAAGTTGTCGATAGACCTTAAATTATTTTTTAAACTATCCCAGTGATGTTCAATGGCTTCAGAAACCTTATTGCGCATCCTGTGACCCAAAATGATTGCATAAGCTCCTTTGCTGTAATTATAACTGGTGCTATCCAATTCAAAGGATCGTACAGTGATGCAATATCTGACAAAATGGTTCGTTTCGTTACTTTGCCGTGCGTTTTCCAAGGTTTGGTTAAGAACGAAAATTTGTCTGAGTTAGGATGCCAACGAATTCCTAATGTTTTTACGGATTCCGTGTCCGAAATCATCAATGTATCCTTGAATTCGCGTTGTTCTGGGGAAGATGTTTCAACAAGTAGGAGTTGCTTCTTGTCCATTTCCTAAAATTGAATCCTCCTGCTGTCAACATGCCAATTAGTTCATCTAATAGGTCTTTAGCTTCATGCTCTCAGCTCCAGTGAGTAGGTCGTCCATATAGAAGTCCGTGGCTGTGACCTTTGAAGCTAGAGGCCATATTTGTTGCTCTTCACATGCTAGTTGTTGGAGCGTTTGAATAGCTAAGTATGGCGCAGAAGACGTGCCAAAAGTCACCGTATTCAGCTGAAAATCTTGGATCTCCTTGCTTTTAGGATGTCTCTAAATAATTTGCTGAAAGGTACGATGATCCGGATGTATGGTTGTCATACGGTACATCTTTTCAATGTCCGCGTTCATAGCAATTTTATATTTACGCCACTTGAGCAACGTGGCGAATAATTTATTTTGTAAAACTGGTCTTTTTAATATGAAATCATTCAGTGAGTTACCATTTGACGTTTTCTCCGAAGCACCAAATACTACTCTCAACTTTGTTGTCGTGCTTTCTTTGATAACTGCATGGTAAGGTATGTAATAGTGTGGTTCGTTGCTGTTGGGGGGGAGGTGCTTCCTCCATGTGACCCAACTCGAGATATTCATCTAAACATCTCTCATATTCGGACTTCAAAGCTTGATTCCTTTCAAGTTGACGTTGTATTCCTTGAAAGCGGAATTGCTTGTTGTCTTGATTGCCCCAGGTTAAGCACTACATCATTCACAAATGGTAATTTGACTTGATAAGTCCCATTGTGAAGACGTTGGTGCGTGAGTTGATATCTCAGCTAACATTCTCTGTCTTCTTTGTTGAGAATTGGATTTGTGGGAAACCTTTCTGTTTCTCAAAACAATTTAAGTTGTTCAACTACGCCATCAGTTGTGACGGTAAACGCTGAGGTATTGCTCTCTACAACATTTGCTGTTGACCCTAGTGTTATCTACGGAATCGCTAATCGAACTTACATAGAGAATTTTTCTCTCACTTCTCCGCAATGATTTAAATAACAAAACGTTTACTTTTATTAAAAGTATAAAATATATTTTATTATTTTAAAAGAAAAGAAATATATATATAAAAAAAAAATACAAGAGTATGTAAAATCTATATTTTGTCGATTGGTTTAACACACGGCGATCTGAGATGAACTGAACTGTACTTCTTAAAATTATCTTAAACCAACAGAACATAAACATGAAAGTAGCTGAGTAGCACAATTCGCTTCTCGAGAAAATGTGTATGTTTACAAAGATTTAATAAAGTATCGTATTACAGTTTTCTTAGCAAACTACGAAGAAACAAAGTATGCACAGTAAAATGTTGCTGACTGTTCAGTCCACATACAATTGACATATCCCGCGTTGATTCTTCTCATGAACTTTATTCGTTTGAGCACCCGTGCCAAAAGATACGCCAAGCGTTGAACAAAACTCAAAGTAGATACACCTGAAAACAAAATAAAAGATACCGCATCTCACTCTGGAATAACAAAACTCGAAGGATACTTATCTAAAGAAAAGAAAGAAGGCAATCCTATTAATCTTCCAAATCCCAGATCACGCATGGCATATTCATAAATAATCCACGGGGAGTTCTGTATCTACTCACACTGAATCCAATTTCACCTAAAAATAAATTAGAAACTTATTAAATAAACAATAAACATACAAATATCTCCAACTTACCAAAAAAATCGCACTTCGCTGCGATTATTTACATTCTTTAATGTCATCAACATGACATTACACAAATCAGCTGCTGTCGCTCTCGCCGCAATAGAAACGAAACTATGAAATTAGCGTTGCCAGGGCAACGCATGTTTGAAGCAACAAAATAGCGGTTTGCGGCGGCTATAAATAAGCAGCGAGCCGCAGCAAAATCAACCATTCCTAGTTCAGAATTTAATCTGAACACATCAGAGTTTAATCTGATTTTTCCAACTATCCTAAACCTTATTTGCTTCCATCTAAGTAGGAATCTACTCCTACGGCAGAAGTTTAATTCTGCTGATATTCCTTTCCCAGCTAAAGTAGGAATTTACTCCTACTGCAGAAATTTAATTCTGCTAATATCCCTAGTCCACCTAAAGTCGGAATTTACTCCTACTGCAGAAATTTAATTCTGCTAATATTCCTTGTCCACCTAAAGTCGGAATTTACTCCTATTGCAGAAGTTTAATTCTGCTATATTTTCATTTCACCCGAGTAGGAATTTACTCCTACTGCAGAAATTTACTTCTGCGTGACATTTAGATTTGGTATTGCTACTGTGCTTACATGAGCAAGTTGTGTTTTCACGTGACAGTTCATTGTCCAGAATACATGCATATATATTAATTCAAGCATAGCATTTATCTATAAAAGTTTACTCACACGTTTAGCACTTGCTTAAACAATATTTTTTCTTCTTCTCTTTTAGAAACCAACATAGTGGCGAAATTGGAGTTATTCCTGAATTATTACGAATTTTTTAATTCATTTGGTTTTAAATTTGTTGAATTATTTTTTGAATTGTCATTCAATTAGTGAATTATTGTGGTAGGCTAAGGCTAGTTTTAGGGATTGAATTTGCATAGGTTAAGAACACTGAATTAAAAGGAGAATTGAATTTGTGATATTAGTTATAAGCAACATATATATTGAATAAAAATTTTATATTTGAAAAACTGTTGAGTTATCCATTTACAAACCGGCACCCCCTCCTGACGTTGAGCCCAGATCTCACAGTGGTCCTTCAAAGCCGGATAACTCAACTATTCAAATATAGAATTGACAAAAAATATTGCTTATCACGTCACATTGAGACAAACTAAGCCTCTCCATTCAAAATGCCTACAGATGACGAATGCAGTATATCTGAAGCCGGGGACAAGACCATTAGCTCAGTATTAGAGTTGGTTGAATCCCAAAAAGAGGTCAAAGATTTAATGGAAGACCTATTTAAAAGGCATCAAAGAGAAGGCAGGAAAAAGACTGTCAAATCGACAGAGAAACGGTTAAACACGGCATAGGGTAATTCGAAAAAGAGCGACAAATGAAGATCGCAAATTAGAATATTTCACGAAAGAGACATTTAGTGATGTACAGGAGTATTATATTGAAAAGGCAGCAAGCATGGAAGAAGACATCGACAAATTAGCACCAAAACCATCTGTCAGCAATCCTCCCAATACACAGCCAACATCTGCTAGCACAATGTCATGCAATAGCGTGAGACTCCCCAGAATCAAGCTACCAACATTTAATGGAGAATATTCTACATGGATCCCTTTCCACGATTTATTTAATTCGGTCATACACAACAATAATAATTTGAGAGACGTTGACAAATTGTACTTCCTAAAGGCTAATCTGGTGGGAGAAGCCGAAAAACTGCTCAGACACTACGAAGTGTGTGATGCAAATTACCAACCAGCCTGGCAGCTACTAAAAGAACGCTATTCAAATAAGCGAATATTAGTGAATGTACAATTAAAAAAATTATTGTCTATTCCATCCATAAGTCATGATACCGCCGACAATATCAAAAGGCTGCTAGACAATATAACTGAAGCATTACTAGCGCTACAAAATCTGGGAATAGACACCGACAATTGGGACCCAATAATTATATATTTGACGGTCCAAAAATTACACCCAGACACGCACCAATTATGGGAACAAAGCCTCCACAATAGCACCGATTTACCCCAATTAAAGACATTAAAAAAATTCCTAGAATCTCGTTTCCGAACATTAGAAATGAAAGGAAACAAAACTACGTCATCAACGACACAGAGAAAACCATTCTCTCCCAAACCCACCTATGGACTCTTGAACAATACTAAGAGCTCAAAACAAATACACCCACCTACAAAAACATACTCTTGCAGCCATTGCAAAGGAAATCATATAATATTCCACTGTCCGATGTTCAGAAATTTGACCACCCGACAACGTCACGAAGTTGTCACAAATAAGCATTTATGTACAAACTGCTTATCACCCAACCACAATTTAACAAATTGCACTAGCAACAAAAAGTGTTATCATTGCCAGAAAAATCATAACACATTGCTTCATTATGAGCAAAAACAGTCGGTGACAAAATCACCCAATCAATCCGCCCAAAAATTAAATATGGAAGCAAATCCACCCGCCTGTAGAAATGATGAACAACAAGTTCAAAATTTTCTAACAGCAAACATGAAAAGAGCTCTGCTCTCTACAGCTCTGATCAATGTCACTGCTGCATCCGGAATCACGATGACATTCCGAGCACTAATAGATTCCCGGTCGCAAGTCTCTATTATGACAGAGAAAACCTTTAAGCGTCTCCAGCTTAAAGGATCTCCAACCACCCACCAACTTATCGGACTTGGTACAACTCCCACCAAGACAGCTTTAAAACAAGCAACTGTCACAATCAACTCAATACATACTAAGTTCAAAATAGAGAGCAATATGCTCGTGATAAAAAAAATCACTGAATTATTGCCAGCTCAAACCATCGAAGTGTCTAGTTGGAGACACATTATCAACCTCCCACTAGCAGACCCTAGATTCTCAGTTCCAGGAGAAATCGACATCTTGCTGGGAGCAGATGTCTATGCAGCCATTATTAAAAATGGCATAAGGAGAGGAGCTGGCAACACTCCAACAGCCCAAAACACTGAACTGGGCTGGATTCTGATCGGAGCAGTACCAGAAACTAAAAGCATGATAACTACCATGCTATCCACCCACACCATGATCAATACTGATTTAGACAGTCAGTTAAAAAGATTCTGGGAATTGGAGGAATGCTCTGCTGCACCAGCACTATCCCCAGCTGTGCGAGAAGCTTTACCGGAAGACCACAAGGCGCCTGTCTTCTGGAAAATATGAGGTTAGTTTACCCTTCAAAGACTGCAGCATTCCCCAACTCGGGCAGTCTAGAAACATGGCTGTCAAACAATTCTTGCAGCTTGAAAAAAGATTCGCCAATGATCCTGAATTATTCAAATTATACAAAACTTGTATTGAGGAATACGACCATCTCAAACATATGAAACTTATCCCACATACACAATTATCAGCAGAAAATAAAGCATGTGACAAGATCACATACTACTATTTACCCCACCATGCAGTGCTCAAAGAGAGCACCACTACAAAGCTGCGAATTGTATTCAATGCATCTGCACGTACCTCTAATGGTAGATCATTGAATGAACAATTATTGATTGGACCTACAATCCAACCAACGCTTTGGACCACCTTATTGAGATGGCGTCTGTACAAATTTGCCTTCACTGCAGACATTGAAAAAATGTACAGGATGATTCAGATAAAACCTGAACATCAACATTACCAAAGAATAGTTTGGAGAAACTCACAAGGAGAAGAGTTAAAGGACTACGCTCTGACTACAGTTACCTTTGGTACAGCACCTGCACCATATCTTGCTATTAAAACTTTGCAGCAGCTAGCAAAGGATGAAGCAAGTAACTATCCCCTCGCTGCAAAGAGCATCATGCGCGACTTTTACGTAGACGATTTGGTCTCAGGCGCACACAGTCTGAACGAAGCTCAGCAACTACAACACGAGCTTATCGCAACCCTAGCCAAAGGAACTTTCAACCTACGCAAATGGACTGCTAACCATCATGAGTTACTCAAACATATACCACTAGAACACCGAGAGTTGAAAACAAATTTGGAATTCTCTGAACATGTGTCTATAAAAACTCTCGGCATTCATTGGTATCCATCTACCGACCACTTCTCATTCAAAACCAATGTTCCTGAGCCAAAACCCACGTATACGAAACGGATAATTTTATCTGAGGTTTCCTCTCTTTTCGATCCACTGGGATGGTTAGCTCCTTGTGTTATCACAGCCAAAATTCTGATCCAAAAACTCTGGCTCTCAAAATGTGATTGGGACGATGCTGTGCCGACAGACATATCAAGAGAGTGGAATCAATTCAAAGATCAATTACACAACATACAGAAAATACAAATTCCACGATGGCTAGGCTATCAGCCTAACACAACAGCGATGGAGCTACATGGTTTCTGCGATGCATCTATTCATGCCTACTCAGCAGTTCTATACCTGAAAATACAGGAGAACTCTAGAGTCCAATTAATAACAGCAAAAACCAAAGTAGCTCCCATTAAACCGGTCTCACTACCACGTTTGGAACTATGTGGTGCTGTCCTGCTTTCTCGGCTTATCAGACAAGTCAGCACCGATTTAGAATTAGAGAAAGTAAAGGTTGTAGCCTGGACAGACTCCAACATAGTTTTGGCATGGCTACACAAACATCCCTCCACATGGAAAACATTCGTAGCCAATCGCATCTCCGAAATCCATGAAAATATTCCACAAGCTATTTGGAAACATGTCTCATCCAAAAACAATCCCGCGGATGTAGCATCAAGAGGCATTCTGCGAAGCATCTTAGTCTCTGCATCGATGTGGTGGAATGGCCCAGACTGGCTACATCAAGATGAGGAATTCTGGCCTCAACAATCGTCAGATCTACAGACTCAATTAGAATATAAAAAATCAAAAGTTCTCACCAACACTATCGATGATCAAATGATTTTACTAAATAAATATTCTTCATTTCAAAAAACTATCAGAATAACTGCATACTGTTTTAGATTTATTAACAGCATGTGCAAAACATATCCCTCTACTCAGTATTTATCTGTCTCCGAATTAAAAAAGGCAGAACGATGCCTAATTAAACTTCTCCAAAAAATCTGCTTCCCCTCCGAAATTGTTCAACTACAAAAAAGGCTTCCCCTTCCTAAAAAAAGTCGAATCCTGTCTCTCAATCCTATACTCGACTCTGAAAATATCCTACGAGTTGGAGGTCGTCTCACACAGTCTCAATTAAATTACGACCAACAACATCCAATCATCCTCCCTAATAACCATCACCTAACCAACATTCTGATAGATCATATTCACCTTTATACCCTACACGGAGGGACCCAAACAATACTGAGTACTTTAAGAAACCATTATTGGTTACTAAATGCACGCAATACGATTAGACATCGCATTCACAAATGTGTTGACTGTTTTCGGTTCAACGCTAGACCTAGCTCTCAGCTAATGAGTTCTCTGCCCTCAGCTAGAATCAGTATATCGTTACCATTCCAACACACTGGGTTAGATTACGCAGGTCCGCTTGATATGAAAACGTCAACACTGAGAGGAGCGAGAATAACCAAGGCTTATATTTGTCTGTTCGTTTGCTTGGCCACCAAGGCCATACATTTAGAGCTCGTCTCTGATTTGTCAACACCAGCTTTCATAGCCGCCCTGAAGCGATTTGTCGCACGGAGGGGCCTCTGCTCTCACATCTACTCGGACCGAGGCACCAACTTCGTTGGAGCTAACAGACTCTTACAGTCAAATTTAGAAAAATCGATCAAAGCAATCGAAACTGATCTACCCAGCGAAATTGCAAACCAAGGTATATCTTGGCACTTTAACCCTCCTGCAGCACCTCACTTTGGAGGCTTATGGAAAGCCGGTGTAAAATCCACCAAGCGCCATCTTTACAAAACCATCAAAGAGGCGAAGCTCACTTACGAAGAACTATACACTGTTTTAGTTCAAATTGAGGCATGTTTAAATGCCAGACCTCTTTCCCCTCTGTCAAACGATGCAACTGACTACAATATCCTCACTCCCGGACACTTCCTAACCGGTCGACATAACCTCACTACTTGTGAACCTCCCCCACTCAATCCTCTCCAACATCCTCTTAAAAGATGGCAACTTATCCAATCGCTCTCCTACAACTTCTGGAGACAATGGTCAAGAGACTATCTCCATACTCTGCATCAAAGACACAAGTGGAAAGTTGAGAAGGAAAATCTAGAAATAGGTACTCTCGTTCTAATAAAAGACGACCAAATACCTATTGGAAAATGGTCATTAGGTAGAATAATAGATATCCATCCTGGCCACGACAACTTAGTACGAGCAGTAACTATCCAAACACCAAAAAATATTCTCACCAGACCAATTACAAAAATCTGCCCTCTCCCTTTAACATCTACCTCTCAATATTAATTTTTAAAATCCCCACCAAAATCCACTTCTCTCTGGCATTACTTAATCTCAAAACTTACCGTTATATTCGAATAAAAACGAGCTCAGAAACCGCCAAAATTCACTTCAATTTTGAAAAGTGACAAGTGCGCGTCGAGGTTTAAATTTGTTTTTATTTCAGTTGGGTATCTTTTGATTTTTTCTATTATCATGTCTGCCGCCGAGGAACTTTTGGAAATTTTCAACTCGGAATCTTTAGATTCCACCGACGTGGACATGGCACCCACTCCACCAGAGCTCTTAGCTCCTATAAAAAAGATCCGGCCGATCAGTCCTCCAACACCAAAAAAGGCAAGAAGGAGGATCAAATCAGCCATTGTCCGACCATCGCCTCCGAAGAAGGCACGGCAACAACTCAAATCTGCCATAATGCACCCACCATCCAAAAAAATTGTGCCTGTAAAAAAAATACGTAGGCCATTTGAAGCAAGGCCCGCTACAGCAGAACTAAAACGGCTTCAAAAGGAACCCAAGCCAAATGACAGCTTCGAATTTAAATCAAGACCGAGGGAGTACTGCCTAGGAGTGTGGGTTCAGACTCAGCCGTGGCTACCTGCAGCAGCTACTAAAACTTCTAGACACATGCCAGAATTACTCGAAGTGGTGCCTAGTGGAAAGATAAAAATAGCCGATATAGGGACCTCAACGAAGCCCAAGCAAGTACCTAATAGAAACTACAATCCACCATCGCAGGATGTTATACGGGAACCAATACCTCGATTAATGGATCTTCCAGCACATTATCGAATACCAAAAACGACAACCAAAGGTTCCACGACAACATCACCTCTGCCATTGCAGGATATTCTACTGGAACCCCCAATGCAGTTTAAGGACCCACCAAGCAATCCTCCAGCACCAAAGGATCTCTCATCAATCAACCAGGAACCATTACAACCAAGTCCAGGGATCCCAGTCGACCTGGTGGGACAAATCATGGCTACTCCCATCGTTATTAAATTGTTCGAAACTGCCTACGTGCCATGGGATGATATCAAATCAGCAAGGAAATTCTACAGATTTCGACTCCCTGGCGTTGTCACCATAAAGGTCACCAAGAAAAGGGACATTATACACTTCAAAACACAGATTACAGTAAGTCAATTTATAAAAACTAATATTTTATTGAAAGAGCATCTCCCCTACATATTTTTTCACTTGTCTTGTAGGCTAACGATAGATTATTTATTTATTATATTCCCTTTTTTTTTTAGGCGGGAAGATGTTCAGGCCACATACAATTGACATATCCCGCGTTGATTCTTTTCATGAACTTTATTCGTTTGAGCACCCGTGCCAAAAGATACGCCAAGCGTTGAACAAAACTCAAAGTAGATACACCTGAAAACAAAATAAAAGATACCACAAAGTATCTCACTCTGGAATAACAAAACTCGAAGGATACTTATCTAAAGAAAAGAAATAAGGCAATCCTATTAATCTTCCAAATCCCAGATCACGCATGGCATATTCATAAATAATCCACGGGGAGTTCTGTATCTACTCACACTGAATCCAATTTCACCTAAAAATAAATTAGAAACTTATTAAATAAACAATAAACATACAGATATCTCCAACTTACCAAAAAAATCGCACTTCGCTGCGATTATTTACATTCTTTAATGTCATCAACATGACATTACACAAATCAGCTGCTGTCGCTCTCGCCGCAATAGAAACGAAACTATGAAATTAGCGTTGCCAGGGCAACACATGTTTGAAGCAACAAAATAGCGGTTTGCGGCGGCTATAAATAAGCAGCGAGCCGCAGCAAAATCAACCATTCCTAGTTCAGAATTTAATCTGAACACATCAGAGTTTAATCTGATTTTTCCAACTATCCTAAACCTTATTTGCTTCCATCTAAGTAGGAATCTACTCCTACGGCAGAAGTTTAATTCTGCTGATATTCCTTTCCCACCTAAAGTAGGAATTTACTCCTACTGCAGAAATTTAATTCTGCTAATATCCCTAGTCCACCTAAAGTCGGAATTTACTCCTACTGCAGAAATTTAATTCTGCTAATATTCCTTGTCCACCTAAAGTCGGAATTTACTCCTACTGCAGAAGTTTAATTCTGCTATATTTTCATTTCACCCGAGTAGGAATTTACTCCTACTGCAGAAATTTACTTCTGCGTGACATTTAGATTTGGTACTGCTACTGTGCTTACACGAGCAAGTTGTGTTTTCACGTGACAGTTCATTGTCCAGAATACATGCATATATATTAATTCAAGCATAGCATTTATCTATAAAAGTTTACTCACACGTTTAGCACTTGCTTAAACAATATTTTTTCTTCTTCTCTTTTAGAAACCAACATAGTGGCGAAATTGGAGTTATTCCTGAATTATTACGAATTTTTTAATTCATTTGGTTTTAAATTTGTTGAATTATTTTTTGAATTGTCATTCAATTAGTGAATTATTGTGGTAGGCTAAGGCTAGTTTTAGGGATTGAATTTGCATAGGTTAAGAACACTGAATTAAAAGGAGAATTGAATTTGTGATATTAGTTATAAGCAACATATATATTGAATAAAAATTTTATATTTGAAAAACTGTTGAGTTATCCATTTACAAACCGGCACCCCCTCCTGACGTTGAGCCCAGATCTCACACTGACAATAAAGAAAATTGTTTCTTATCTAATATGAATAATCAAGTTATGCATAACACCTCCCTTACTAAAATCAAACAATATTCATAAAAGTAAGATTATTGCTTGTACGGACTAAATTTAAAGTTCTTCATTATAAAATGAATAAAATGCTTTCAAAAAAATTTGTTTCTCTTTTTTTTTTAACTGCGGTTCCTGTCCTCCAAATCTTCAATTCTTAGCACGCGTGATAGTGGACGTCACTTAACGTTGGACTTGTCTGACTTCTATAATAATGTACAGATTGTTCACTTTCAACCAATCTATTATTTCTTCTATTAAAACAGTTTTTAAAGAAGGTGATTTCACTTGACTTTACACATTTTACAACTATGTATATAATCACAATAGTAACTATTGCAGCAAAGGTAAACATTCCTCCCTGTACTCTCTCTGGTATTGGTTTCAACAATCTATTCAAAAAACTTTCCTCGTTTTGTAATTCGATACTCAAGTCATTCAGATCTTTCAATTTTGTTTTTAATGCAGTTATCGGCACCACATTAATTCTTACATTATTCAATTTCACATTTATGCAGTCATCTAGACCAAAATTAAATTTGTCTTTATTCAAATAACTATAGGTAACATTACTAGCTATTATTTCTGTTTCTATTGTTGTAAATTTACAATTTGCGTCTAAGAATAGAATTCCCGTTCCTTGAATTACATCTTCGTTCTGACTATCTTCACATTTACATTTGTATTTTGTGGGGTTATAAATGGCGAATATATATTTGTTTATGTCTAAACCATGGAAAATTTCAAAATTATTGGGAACATGACTGATTTTACAAATTTGAATTGACCTTTTCATAAAAACATTTAATACACATTCTTCTCGCCTCACAGTGTTATACATTATTAACTCTCCGCAAACATAATTCTTATGATACTTTTTACACTTATTCAAGTCTGGTAGGAGTGTATATTCTTCTTTATTTTCGCTAATTACAAAATACTTATCTTGAAAATCAAAAATGAATGATTGAACTGCTTTTATAATTGGTAGTATTATAGTTTCATATAATTCAAATTTTTCGTTTTCTAATATTGGTGCATCAACAAGTATGCTAATAGTTTTATCAGAAAGGTAAGCCTTAGTTTTACATTCTTGAATTAGGTTGTGATAATTTTCGGGAACTGGGTCAAATAACAAGTCTTCCTTATACGGATGCTTTTGCAAGATTTCAATAAATTTCACCGGTTTTAGTATAATTGGATGGACAATATTTGCATTCAGTAAAAGGATTGCTTGCTCCATTACGTCAGTTTCGATATCTAAGGCCAAAGTTTTATCCAAAACCTACCTGTGAATTTTTTCGAAGTATTTATTAATTTCTAATTTCTGGTTAATGTCATTCCGTTCGGCTGCTATACTATTAGTCTTTGCGATAATATCATTATTTTTTTTTCTTCGTGGGCATAATAGCTATTATGGAGAGCTTTATTCTGTTCATTCAAAGATTTCATGATTACAATTTGGGATTTGAGACTATTTTGGATATTTTCGCTATTACTTTGTAATGTTCTGATGGCATTTTCACAGTATTCACTATCTTCACTGTCCATCGTTCCGAATAAACCCTTCAATCCCTTACCAACAAAATTAGCCAGTCCTCTTTTCTGTCTTCCCATAATTTTATTCCTTTAGATTCCTAACAAACTATGTATGTCATCCAATCTTCTATTTATTCGATTGGTATGTTTAGATACCTTATTTCGTATTTCATCGCATTCTAATTTGTAGTTATTACATATTTCCCCTAATCCTTGGGACTGCTTAACTATACTATCTATACTTACTTCTATTTCATTGATATCTATGCTGTTAATTATAGAAATGTAACCTTTGATACGCCTCATTTTTCCCAATTGCTTGAAGTATAACCCATTTGAGGTCACTTCCTGAACCTTGATGGCATCACTTACTGTTACAGTGATCAACCTGAAAATGTTTGATTTTACTTTTATTATATTTAATAGATTGATTGTTTCTTCTAATTATAACAGAGTCCTCCAAAACTTTGAATATTCTAAATGGACCTGAATATTTTTCACTCAATTTATCTCTTCGATCATTTTCAACGAGGATGAGATCTTTAACCCTAAATTCCTTGATCTTAGAGCCCAATTTTTTATGATATCTCTCTTTAGCCTTATTTTTTCCATTAAGTAAATTTCTTTTAGCCTCCGTTTCCATACGAATTAATTTCAGTTGCAATTCCTGAATATAGTCGACCGTAGTATTAAGTTTCATGTTGCCAAACTCGCTTGGAACATTTTCTTTCCTTCCAAATAACATTTCGTGAGGGGTGAAACTTGTACTATTATGTTTTGTAACATTATGACAGAATGCTGCATACCTGAATAACTTTGCATATACCGGTTTAGTCCTATCCTTAGTTACTGATCTTATATACTCACCCAGTCTTGCATGTGTTCTTTCAGCTGACCCATTACTCTGTGGATAAGCACTGCTTGTTTTGAAATGCTTAATTCCAAAAAGTTTGCATAATTCCGACATGATTTCATTCACAAATTCTCCACCATTATCAGTAAGGATATATTTTGGGACTCCGAAATACAAAATCCATTCATTAGTAAATGCCCTGGCTATAGTTTCACCTTTCTTATCCTCGATTGGAATGTATCTTATATATTTGCTCAAGTCATCTTGTATTGTGAGACTATAAAGAGACTCATTCTCTTCTTTATAGGGGCCTGTGAGGTCCATTGATACCTTTTCGAGACTACATTCAGCACTAGTTACAATTTTCATTGGATGTCTATTAATTTTCTGCTTCTGACATGACACACATTTCTTTATGTATTCAATAACATCTCTATTTAAACCTTTCCAATAGAATCTCTCTCTTATTGCTCACATTAGCACTGCTTGGGCTAAGTTCCCGTCATTGGCTTCAAACATTTCTTTCAAACCTAATCCATTCTGCTCTGAATCCAACAAATCTTCCCCAAAAATCTCTCTTATATTATCTTCCACTTCCTTTGTATATCTTTCATTTGTTCTTTCTACCGGATATATCAAGTTTCTACTTAACTCATCTGCTACTATATTATCTACTCCTTTTTTGTATTGTATTACATAATCATACTCCTCAAGCTTCAATCGCCATCTTACAAGTCTTGACTCTGGGTTTTTTACATTGAATAGCCATGTCAACGGTCTATGATCGGTTTTAATTTTAAACCTTCTACCATAGAGGTATGGCCTAAAATATTGTGCAACCCATACCACAGCAAGGCATTCGTTCTCAGTTGTGCTATAGTTACGTTCAGCGCTATTTAGAGTTCTACTAATAAAATGAATGGGTAAATCTTTTCCTCCATACTCTTGGGATAGAACTGCGCCCATGCCAGAATTGCTAGCATCAGTTGTGAGGATAAACTCTTTGTTGTAATCCGGGTACTGAAGCATAGTAAATTCTTTCAATCTTTTCTTCAATTCTTCGAAACTACTTTGTTCTTTATTTCCCCAGTAAAATTCAATGTTCTTTTTCAATAACCTATTCATTGGTGTCGTTATAATACTGAAATCTTTTATAAATTTCCGATAGTATCCTATCATTCCTAGAAAACTCTTTACTTCTTTTTGATTCCTAGGTTCACCCAATTTATCAATCGCTTCGACCTTCTTTAAGTTAGGTGAGACACCCTTACTAGTAATTAGATGACCCAAATATTCTACTTCGGTCTTCATAAATTCCGATTTATCCATTTGAATCTTTAGATTCGCATCCTTTATTCTTTTCAAAACTCGCCTCAGTATTTCATTGTGTTCTTCTAAATTCTTACCATAGACCACTACGTCGTCAATATATACAAAGCAACCTCTACCTAACAATCCATTTAATACGGTATTCATCATCATCTGGAAGCACGCTGGTGCATTCTTGAGTCCAAATGGCATTCGAGTATATTCGAAACTCTCATGTGGAGTCGAAAAAGCTGTTTTTCCATGCTTTCCCCACTTAATGGAATTTGATGGAATCCTGATGTCAAGTCAAGGGTTGTGAAATATTTTGCTTGTCCCAATTGGTCCAAGATTTCCTGCATATTCGGTATTGGATAATTATCGGTTATCGTTATCTCATTAAGTTTCCTGTAATCGATCACCATTCTCCATTTCTTTGTCCCACTTGAGTCCAGTTTTTTCGGCACAATCCACTAAGGCGGATGACACCATTCTCTAGCAGTTTCCGAATCTGGGTTTCAACTTCATCCTCATGAATCTTGGATACCTATAGGTTTTAACATTAATTGGTGATTCGCTGTTTGTTCTTATATGGTGCTCAATAACAGAAGTTTCAGTCAGATTATCACCTTCCAAACTAAATGTATGGTGAAATTCTTTAATTATATTATTCAAAGTTTCTAATTCTTTCCTATCTCTTAAATGATTCTTTCTAATTCCTACCCATACTTTATTAAATCGTTCATTGCATGTAGTAGACAGTGACGTAGTAGATTCGTTCAGAGATCTGTTCTCTCCAATACGTTGATCAACGCAGTTTGTTGTCATTTCTTGATTTTTAAATTCGAGCTTCATTTCAAGATAATCATTATATATTATGTTTTTATTTAAATCGATCATAAATTCATCTCACTTAAAAAATCGCTACCTATGATCCCATCATAGAATCCGATTACATCTTTCGTAACGACATAAAACTTAGTTTTGATAGAATAATAGTTTTTATTTAATTCATTACAATGATTCATAGGTATATTAACACTACCTATACTAGATCGACTGGAGCGACCAATCCCCTTAAAATAAATTATGTCATTAAAATCAACATCTTCTTTGTAGACGCAATTTTCCTTAATTAGGCTTATACCTGCCCCTGTATCAACGAGAAATATATAATTCTGTCCGTCATAATTTAGTGTAATGTGAGGGCTTTGATGACAATTGGAAACAACGCCCTCTATTGTTCCCGTTTTCGAAAATTTGAACCCATTTCTTTCATTGGAATTCCCACTACTTTCATATTAGAAGGATCACGGTTACCTGCATCAGCCGTATTTTTACTACCAATATACTTGTTGGTTGCTCGTTGGTAAGTTTGCCCTACCTTTTTATTTCCTCGATCAAAATTCTGTTTAATTTTGAAACAATTCTTTGATATGTGGCCCATACCTCCGCAGTTATAGCATCTTGGATTAAAATGATGAATTTCAACTAAATTTCTTCCCGTATACTCCTTATCTTTGCAACCGTAATATCCTAAACGGATTTCTTCTTCCATTGCTAATTGGCTCGCCTCAGCCAGAATTTTAGGACGTTGAGTGTCTACAAAAGTCCCTATTTCCTTTCTCAATCCATAAACGTATGCATTTAACATATCCTTCTCTATAGCTACCTTTTGTCCGTAATAAGACGAATTTTCTGAATCCTCATTAAAAAGAGCTTGTATGCGTCGACGAGTTAAAGCTTCAGATCTTTGCGTATACTGCATAACCGTTTCGTTGTGGTTTTGTTTTAATTTAGTCATTTCTAAATAAAGCTGCATACTCGAGTCAACCTCTCTAAATACCCTATTCAACTCATATTTCAAATCCTCCCATCTAGTAAGTTTTTTACTCATGAGCAAAATTTCAGCATTTCCCGAAATACTACTTTTAATAATAGGCAATAAGCACTTTTTCTGCTGCTCAGTCGCCAACTGCATAGCATTATCGCAATTTTGAATAAAACTATAAGCTTTAGAGGGATCACTATCAAAATGTGTAATGACTTTAATTAAATTCTCTAAGCTCATCCTAACCTCCGCGTTACTGCAAACAGTAGGATGTATACCTGCCACAACATTATTTATAATTTTCTCTTGACCTAATTTCACTTTATTAGATTGATTAGTTTCCTCTCGCTCTACACTATTATCATTTCTATCTGGACTACACAATAAATTTTCTTCAACGGGTACACCTTCTCTACAATCTTCTTCAAGAAGACACAAGAACGTTTTCTTGAATAGCTACGTGAACCGTAAAAGATCCTATATCTTTCCGTATTATTTTTCTGAGATATCTGATTATTTCTAATTATTTTATCAAGGGTTAATGTGATCGCTAGTCCACTAACGTCGCCCACACAATTGAATGATCTTTTGAGGGTATCGGTATCGAAATCGTAATTGCTTTCGCTGATGCTCGATTTCTGACTCATTATGATTATTATTATTATTTTTGTTTTTATGTAAACAACAAAAGGTGAAATTCAGAGAGGAACCTAAAGTATTCTAATTCACTTCTTTAATATTTCGCAAATTTCTAAGCAATTTGTGTGCTGCTCTTTTCTTATTCACTCAATTTCCACAAAGCACCCAAAAAGAAAAACTGTTTGCTCTTATTTCATCACAAAAATTACCACAATTCACAAAAGTTCTACGTCTAAAATATTTGATTTTGTTTTAAATTAAATTTTTCTTATTCTTATCAAAAATAAAACAATCAAAGATATATGAAATTTTCAAGATTACATCAATAAAACAAGATATTGTAGATAATAATCAGGAAATATTTCCCATCATTAGACTTACAGTAACAAATAGAGTTTTGAGTCCATTACAGACGCAGATGCCAGTGCTCCCAAAAATCGAACCATCCAAGTGTACTTATTACTTAAACAATACGTAAATTATGGAAGTCTTCCCGCTCGTCCTCCTTTTGTCTCCTTCTGTCTTGGGACTCGGTTAAATCCTCCAGAAAGTTTTGCAAAGCGAGCAAGTGATATCCTCTTTTACCTCGTGAATTAAACACTCGAACAATCTCACCAAAGAGAAGATCAATTTTCCTCTTTCTTCATTTCGCGAGATGAACACTTCACGAATTAAATTTTCTTTAAAAAATTTTACCGCTGCCACCAACTGATATGTACGGAATCGCTAATCGAAGTTAGAGAGAGAATTTTTCTCTAACTTCTCCGCAATGATTTAAATAACAAAACGTTTACTTTTATTAAAAGTATAAAATATATTTTATTATTTTAAAAGAAAAGAAATATATATTTTAAAAAAAATACAAGAGTATGTAAAATCTATATTTTGTCGATTGGTTTAACACACGGCGATCTGAGATGAACTCAACTGTACTTCTTAAAATTATCTTAAACCAACAGAACATAAACATGAAAGTAGCTGAGTAGCACAATTCGCTTCTCGAGAAAATGTTTATGTTTACAAAGATTTAATAAAGTATCGTATTACAGTTTTCTTAGCAAACTACGAAGAAACAAAGTATGCACAGTAAAATGTTGCTGACAATAAAGAAAATTGTTTCTTATCTAATATGAATAATCAAGTTATGCATAACACTAGTAAAATCCAAACAAGTATTGTATTAATGGCTGTAGGGGTAGTGTCAGATTCTTGTTGAATGCTGTTTAAGACTATCTGAGCGTAAACTCTTACTCCTAGTAAGGCATCTACCCGTCCGGGCTTCCAAACCGTGGGATCCACTAATGGTAGTTTATTGAGATGTAAACATTCCCTTTTGGAAATTATTCTGGAAGGTAAAGGATCGGTGATTTTGTTCAATTTAAAAAGTTTTCTACTAATATTCTTGTAGACTTCGCTTTTCGTGATCGAAGTGTGAGTGTGGTTTGTTACTTTGAAATTGCAGTATGGGTAGTGATTATTACAGTTACTGATACTGCAGTTGGGCTGCTACATGCTGCTAGTTTCCTGCAGGCTTCCTCTGTAATAAAGGTTGATTACGAGCCACTATCTATGAGACATCGTAGAATATGTGAGTTCCCGCTTTTTGTTTGAACCACTACTAACGCTGTTGATAGCAGGGCATTATGGTCTTCTCTAGTTACTTTTGAGTAGTGTTTAAGTTTGCAGGAGTAGCTGGCTGTAGCCGTGAAGAAGATTTATTTGCAGCAATGTTAGCTTGCTTGGTTTGACTTGAGTTCGAACTAACGTTGTTAGTGGTTGACCTATGCTCAGTTCTGACAGTTGCATGATTGGGTTTGTCCATGTTGTATTGTTCATGCAGGGTGCTATGATGGTTTTTGTTGCATCTTTGACAGCTATATGTGCTAGTGCAATTGTTGACATGATGCAGGCCTAAACAATAGGTACAACGGCTTGATGCCTGGATTATCTGGTATTTGGATGGTATGTCCATCCTACGCTAGTTCGGGCATCTTTTTAAAAAATTATTTTCATTGAATGCAAGGCATTTGATTCCTCTTTGTAATATGGTAGGATTTTGTTACTTCAGTTATGCTGTTTGATTTGGGTTGTGCGGAATTAATTAAACTATCTGTTAAAGACTCTAATATTCTTAAACGCGTACTTAAAAACTGCTTAAATGACTTAAATGTTGGGAGTGCTTGTGTACCTCCCTGCTCTTCTTCCCACAGTTTGAGGGTAATGAAGGGCAGTTTCTGTACTAACAGATGTATTAGGAGTATATCCCATGATGTTGTATCAATTATTGACTTGAGCCTTTAACAGACTCTGAATTTAGTTTGAATTGGTTAACAAAAACCTTTAATTGATGACTAACTAAAATTCTCTTGTTCCCATATCTAGCTTTCAACTTGTTCCATGCTGGCATATAATCTTCAGTTGTTATTGGGTTATGTCGCAATAATTTCCCGGTATCACCCACTAAACAAGATTTCAGATGATGCAACCTCTGAACTGGTGTTAACTTTGTATTATCATGAACAAGAGAAATGAAGAGATCATGAAGTGAACGCCATAAATCATAGTTACCGTTATATTTGGGTAACTGAATTCGCGGAAGGAACGATTCCTGTTGAACAACACTTGTTGATTAAATTGGTACTTGTCCCGAGCTTGATGTTTCAGTAGCTGGGACGAATTTCCGCAATCTTTCAACTGATTCTCCAATGTATTCGGAATATTTTATTTCTGTTGAGCCATGATTATATTGCGTTAAATAGTCATGTTGCTTGTCATCAGAACTTTCTAATAAAGCCTGATTGATTGTTATATCTGTGTCACTATATATTTCCCATAGTTTCTTCAACTCTGTCAATTTATACTAGTAGAAGCCTTGCGTTCGTTTAACAAAGTTCGTTTTTTTCTATTGTCGATTAACCTTTCAATTCTCGCACGCAATATACTTTCCCTGAGGACTAGTTTCTCTACTAAATCCATGTTAATTTATATACATATTTATATATATATTTGATTCCAAGTGTGGAGCAAAATGAAAAGTTAGTCGAAGAACGTCCTTTGATGCCGCGTATGACTAATTAACGTGTAAAATATATAAGTGATTTTTTCCCGCAATTTCTAATCAATTCAATTAACCAACTATTTATTACGAGTTACTGACATGTTAGTTCAGCAATTAAACGCTTTCAGCGAATATAACGTCAACTTGAAAGGAATCAAGCTTTGAAGTCCGAATATGAGAGATGTTTAGATGAATATCTCTAGTTGGGTCACATGGAGGAAATACCTCCCCCCAACAGCAACGAACCACACTTTTACCTAGGATAGTTTTGTTCATGCCAATAGATTCTAGAAGGTGTTATAGGGGCGGGGTTTAGAGGGGGAACGAAATTTTTATCAGAAATCCTCTACGGGCTATGGTTTGCGAGAGATTAGCGATTTTACCTTTTTAGATATAGTTAATATTAGTAATAATTTAAGTTTTTTTTGCTCATGGGAGTGCTGCGTAGGCCTTTTTTATTATGATTGTTCTTGAGCGCCTAAATGTAGGCTTTTGGTTTTGAACTAATATTAGTAATAATTAAAGTTAACATTAGGAAATTTTTGTTCATGCCAATGGATTCTAGATGGTTGCGGTGGGAGTGCTATGGGGGACGAAATTTTCATCAGAAATCCTCTACGGGGTCTGGTTTTCGAGATATTAGCGATTTTACCTTTTCAGATATAGTTAATATTATTAATAATGCAAGCTACCTAGGATAGTTTTGTTCATGCCAATAGATTCTAGAAGGTGTTATAGGGGCGGGCGTTAGAGGGGGAACGAAATTTTTATCAGAAATCCTCTACGGGCTATGGTTTTCGAGAGATTAGCGATTTTACCTTTTTAGATATAGTTAATATTAGTAATAATTTAAGTTTTTTTTGCTCATGGGGGTGCTGCGTAGGCTTTTTTTATTATGATTGTTCTTGAGCGCCTAAATGTAGGCTTTTGGTTTTGAACTAATATTAGTAATAATTAAAGTTAACATTAGGAAATTTTTGTTCATGCCAATGGTTTCTAGATGGTTGCGATGGGAGTGCTATGGGGGACGAAATTTTCATCAGAAATCCTCTACGGGCTTTGGTTTTCGAGATATTAGCGACATCTGTTTGGGCGCAAACGCCATTTCTTGAGTAAGGTACCCTAGCGGCCTTAGACGGAACTATCAGCATGCCTTTATTTTGCCGTTTTCTTTTATTAGCGGGAGAGTTCTAGATAGCGGCATGACATCATCATGGTTTTGCTGCACCTAAATAAGTTTTCTTAGCAGGGAAGTTGTAGATATCAGCAGGGATTCTAGAAGATTTCAGTGAGGGTTCTGGGGTATGTGTGTATTGAAAAGTCTCATGTTTTATAAACATTTGTTTTTATTTCCAATAAAATTTCTTATTACGAAAGTATTTCTTATAGCACATTGTCCAATATAAACTTGGCAAGATGGCGCATTTGTGTTAATCTCTATTAGTTTTCCACAGTTGTATTCATCTTCGACGTTAATAATGATTTCACCCTCTCCAACTATCTTCTGCATCCAATGAACTTTTTCAGTTCCCCTTACATATATGGTTTTGTTTCGAAGCAGTGGTTCAACTATAGTGTACAGCTTGTGATACGGTATGTAGCCATCATCCCAGCGGAATCCATGAAAATTGTGTTGAAGCCATTTTATTTGTCTCTTTTTTGCTGAAGTCAAATCTTTGTATCTGAACGGTGGTTGAAATATAAAGTGCTGCATCTGGTTTTCATTGTTGAAAATTGCCAGTTCTTTAGTGATGAATTCATTGAGGTTTGTTTTGAATCCTTGGATGTCTACGATGACAGTCATCTTCTTAATTTAACTTTCTAACTTCACTTGTCAACGGACTGTATTCTACTATTCGATCGTGTAGAAGCAGGCAATATGCTGTTGTATTAGCCGGTATATTTTCAGATGTCTTGAATTCTAGTCAACAGGTCCAGTTTTTATTGTTTCATTTTGAAGTGAACAATCAATGACAGCGATCGGAGCATCGGTTTTGAACTTCTCCCATGTGAGGAACGGCTCATACTGAGGACCATATTATGATTGTGTAAACTTTATATACATCTCATACAGCACTGCGCATCTATTCAAATCAAATTTCATATTCAAATCATCGTAGGGATAAGAATCTGAGTACAAATGAACTGTAACATCGGTGAGTTGGCAGTGATCAAATTTGCTAGCTTCCTCGGTTTTATCATTCCTTCGGTTCGTTTGTAATACTAAGATAATAAATCGAGGTTTCTCCAGTTGAGTGGAAGTCTTAACTGACCAGGTTGGATGCGTGGATTTCGGTAGTACTGGATACTCACAAATGTCCCAGCTGCGGAATGGTATTTGTATCGGGCGACCTCTCCCGATAATTTTAAATAGTTGCAGCTTTTCATCATCGGATACTGTAACATGCGGAATGCTCCATTGAAGTTTGGTAATTTCAATTTTGTACCACATCTGTGGGTGATATAATGGCATTATCGTCTGTCCTGCTCCGAATCAATATGAGTTCATGTTTCTAATTTATCAGAATTTTCTTGTAATCTACAGCGAATTCCAATAAATATTTCAGAGGTACACAATAGTTAAACAGTCCATTGGCTGCTATAACGGATGAATCAGGTGACCAACTGCCGTTGAGTAGTATCCTGCTTACATTTACATTTAGCGATACGTAGTTTTTTAATGTTGTCGCAATCCCAAGATTTCTTGTACGATCGATTTCCACTGCATTCAATTCATAGCGTATTTCCTCAAAAAGAAATGGTAGAGCATTGTTAGCTAATTTTGCAGTTGCTGAAACGGTTCCATCCAGCTTTGTTAGAGATCCCTCAATGTAAAGAAAACTCCTGCTGGGTAGAAAATTCAAGTCCTGATGTTGTACAGAGATACGGATTTCATCGCTGTTTTTAAATGATGTTAGAAATGGTAAATAGGAGTGATGTTCAAATTTAGTAACACTGTTATCAAAGCGAGCGTCTGGTGCAATGTCTAGTATTCCTTTATTCATTGTTTCAGCGTTAAGCCTATCGATTGTAAATATGCTGTATTTGCAGGTGTTAATGTAGGTCTTGACCGCATCAAGGTTGTCCGCTGACTAATGATCTTTTCTGCTCCGAACTCGTATTTATCATTATTGTATATCAACATGCTGTGGCTTCAAATGTAACCTGATGGTTACGGTCTCTCCTCTGAAGTTGATTAAGTCACCGTCTTGGTCAAGGAGCTTCAATGTTAGAGAACTTATACGTTTGGTGTTCACAGGCAAATAGATTATATTTTTGGGTACCTCCACTATTTTATACCCAGTTCCAACGTTCGGGGACAACTCGTGGAGAGTGTGTACTTATGTGTTGTTGAAGAATGATCTTGATATAATATTACATTCGATGCGTATAGTATTTACTTTAATGATGTTGACTGGCAACTCTGATGTATGCACTATATTAGCAGTCAAATTTCTTTTACTGAATCCTAGCAGAGGAGCTATGGATATCTGTTTTTCAAAATGTATTTTTTCAGTTGCCTTAACTTCACTCGTCAATGTATTATTGTTAGCCTTTATCTCAACCTTTATCCTTCTCCCTTCTTTATCCAAGTATTCTTGTACATATTTTGATATATCATCAATCTCATAGGATACAACAGGTATCTCAACAACCTCATTCCCTACATGAACCAGATTATTGCTCACATCAATATTTGGTATAGAGTTGTATGTTTGAAAATTAAATTAAATTAATCCACAAACATAATCCGTTGCTAGCTCCAGCGGAGGAAAGTACTCAGCAGTGAGTAGAGATTAATTTCCCGTGAGAGTAAGTGTTAATGAAAATGTGATTGATAATGAACTGTTACAATTTCAATATAGATACATTTATTTATAGATAATAATTAATGGTTATAACAATTATATAAAAACTCTAAACATAAGTGACCGCAAATTACTGCTTCATAGTTCTGATAAGAACTGTAGTTGTACGTAATATTACTACCCAAGTAGTTTATGAGCTCCCTTGGTGGTTGGAGATTGCCAAAACTATCAAAGTATTCGATGTTATCACCTTTGTTGTAGTACGCTACCCAGTGTGTACCTGCTCCAGTTGAGATGTCCAAGTTAACAATACCGCTTTCTCGCTTCCATGGCTTTTTAGGTAGATTATCACGCATAAATACTCCTCGGAAGTGTGGCAAGTGTGTGGTATACTTGTGAAGATCCAACTCGTTTAGCGATCTTTTGGGTAGCATCTTTAATAGTTTTTTGGTTGAGGTTGTAGATAGAGTCCAAGTCCTTTTCTGTACGGCTTCAAGAACAGCCCGTTTCCATCTTTACCAACCGCTATAGTTTCCATTGCTTGGTTATGACATTTGCTTTCTTGCAATTTTGCCTTTGCCGCACTGGTGTCATTTACTGCTTTAGCTATGCATACTACCGGCAGGTGCTGAATGCTGAAAGCCCAGCAAACAACGGAATGAGGAACGGAAGTGCCCCGCCAACCTTTGGTACAGGTATCACTCGTGGGGTTTTTTTAAATGATTTCTTCTTTCTTTTCACAATATTTTTAGCTGCACTAAGAGCTATTTTTGTAGATTCCATTGGTTTCCTTTGGTTTTCTGACTTTTAAAATTTTACGTGCATTTTATACTGCTTCTCGGAATGTGGGTTGGCGTTTATTTTTAGCCTTAAGACCCATATCTAGCTTAATTTTAGCCTTCATTGCGTTTGATATAAGCCAGGCGTTGGCACGTTCACTCAAATTTGCATTCGTAGATTATGCACGCTGCCAGGCTTTTTCAGCTAATATTTTATCAGCTATATGTCGATCATTTGTATCTTTATGTCGGGAGTATGCTATATCATGTTCCTTGCAGGCTGCATCCAGTGGATTAATGCCCGGATCTCCTTTCGCCAATCTTTGTTGTAACTTTTTTCCTGGCCCACAGTACTGGCATCCTGGTAGATGTAATTCTACAGGTAATTTGCTGATGACTGAATTTAATAGTCCTCTGCCCCCTTTCAAAGATTTTCTGGAGCGTTTCGATTTGTGATCCAGACATAAGGTTCCGATGATACTGTTGAAATGTAATATAAGCAGGTATATTTATAGGAATCCCGTTAGTCTTCAATATGCGGTTCATTAAACAACAACAAGCTTTTCCTGTTCGAAATGCTGATGTAGCTGTTATGAAGGTGAAAAAGAAGCATGGCCCCCTATTGCCTAATAGTATATGGAGCATCATTGTTGGACCATCCAATTGTGGAAAAACTAATGTTATGATAACTTTGCTGGAACATCCCAATGGCCTGAGATATGAAAATATTTACTTATATTCAAAATCCTTACATCAACCAAAGAATGAATACTTGAAGCGAGTGATGACTCCCATATCAGGATTGGGGTATTATACATTCTCAAACAGCTGTGACGTTCTACCTCCAGAGGAAGCCAAATCACATTCACATTAAATAGAACTTTGGGTCCAGTGTCTGATCTAGTTACTCTGTCATTGGTAAGAACATCTGCGTCCAAAAGAAAAGCCGGTTTTAATCTATCTATGTTAATATTTTCGTTTTTTCCATTTATAAGAATTCTGAAGGATTTATCATTTTTAGATAGTATTTTATGTGGTCCTGTATAAGGAGGGTTCAGACTTCCTTTATATATAGGTTCTTTTACAAATACGTGTGTACAAGTGCGAATTTCTTGTGGTACTAAAATGTTATTTTGTTTTCTTACTCTTTAAGGCTCTGGACGGATTTTGTTTATGTTTTCTTGGATTTCTTTAGCCAACGCAGTAGTAATTCTAAGTTGCAAAGGTGATTCTGCTCTGCAGCTACTAACTCGCCTGGGAGTCGCAGTGGTTGGCCGTACACTATATGTGCTGTCGAAAAATCTAGGTCTTCTATTAGAGCTGACCGTATGCCTAAAAGAATCCAGGATTGCTGATTTAAGTTGTCTGTGGAATCGTTGTTGTTCTTATACGATGATTACCTAAAATTTCAGAAAGTTCTTTAAAGAGCGTTGATTCAAATTGTGGGCCTTGATCGGTAGTTAAAACTCTAGGTAAGCCATAGCGTGAGATCCAATTTTGTACAAAGGTTTTACAAACGTTATCTGCTTGGACGTTTTTGAGCGGTATTGCTTCTGGCCAGTGTGAATATCTATCCTTCATGGTTAATAGATATGTATATCCTTGTGATGGTGGGACAGGTCCCCCTATATCGAGGTGGATATGCTCCGGCAGGAGCGTTGAAATTACCGTGGGGAGAGACTGTATATCGATGAACTTTTGCTTTTTGGCAGGCGATACATGTCTTTGCCCAACGATTTATTTCTTTATTGATAGATGGCCAAAAATATTTTGCGGTTATGAGTTTTCTTGTTGTTTTGATTCCCGGGTGTGATAAACCATGTATAATATCAAATACGACGCGTCTCAAGCTCGGTGGTATCTATGGTCTATTTACGTTCGTGGAAACTTCGCACCAGATTTCTTTGTCTTCGAGGGGAATTGGTATGTTTTTAAGGTTAAATGAAGAATTACGTTGGTTTGAATCTGTTTTTTTGATTATGTCTTTTAACTCGCAATCGGCTGTCTGTTCTTCAACTAAAGTTTGAAAATCTAATTTAGGGGAATAACCAATAGTGTCTATATGGGCTCTAGATAAGGCGTCAGATACTATATTATTTATTCCTTTTATGTATCTTATATCATTCGTGAATTGTGAGATAAAGTTCAAATGGTTGGTCTGGCGAGGCGATTTTTCTGTTTTCGAGTTCACAGCATTAATAAGGGGTTTATGGTCTATATATACTGTAAAATATTTTCCTTCTATGAAATATCGGAAATGTTTTATTGAGATATACATTGCTAATAGCTCTCGGTCGAATGTGGAATACTTCTGTTCTGAGCTTTGTAGTCTTTTTGAATAGAAACTAAGTGGTTCCCATTGGCCTGAATTAAGCTGTTGCAAGACGGCACCTACTGCATCTGCAGAAGCATCTATCCAGATGCTAAGCTTTGCTGATGTGTTAGGATGCACTAGTAAAGTGCAGTTTTGTAAACTTGATTTAATATTTTTGAAAACCGTTTCATGTATATCCATCCATTTGAAATTAGGTTTAAGGCGCTTCTTTGATCCTGTGTGTCTAAGCAACTCATATAACGGTGCAGCCATTTTAGCTTTATTTGGTAAAAAACGATGGTAAAAATTTACCATACCCAAAAAGCGTTGCAGTTTTTTATGTGTGTTCCGTGTAGGGAGGGTACTCATCTATTGCTTTCACACTGCCTGTGGATTCAGTAATCCCTTTATGACTGATCTTGTGTCCAAGGAAATCTAATTCCTTGGCACCGAATATGCATTTGGATGGGTTTACACTGATGCCATATTTTTCTAATCTTTGAAACAAAAGACGGAGATGATCTTTATGTTCACTTGCTGAAGGCTACCTATTAAAATATCGTCGATGTATGCGAAGGTAAAGTTGAGGTCGGATACTACCTCATTAATAAAACGCTGAAACGTTTGCGCCCCGTTCTTCACGCCGAAAGGCATTCGTAAAAATTCGTAAACGCCAAATGGTGTTATAACTGCGGTCTTATAAATATCTTCCTGTGCTACCGGTATCTGATGGTATGCCCTAACTAAATCGATTTTCGAGAATACTTGACAATTGTGCAGATTTATCGTAAAATCCTGTAAATTTGGAAGTGCGTATTTATCGAATATGGTGGCAGTGTTTAATTGACGATAATCTCCACATGGTCGCCATTCGCCGGATCCTTTTTTAGGGACCATGTGTAATGGCGAGGCTACCGATGAATTGGATGGTCGACATATGCCTAATTTTGTCATTAAATTCAATTCCTTTTTTGCATGAATCGAAAATGCGTGATATGCAGTTGACTGATAGTTCTGTCACTTGATCAACCAGCTATCTATTTCGTAAATCAACTAGTAAATTGAATTTATATAAAAAATCTGCGCCGATAATGGCGTAATCGACACCTGCAATTATAAAAGAAAGTGTAAACTGGCGACGTAAACCGAGGTCTAATGATAAAGTTGTAACACCATAGGTTAAGATTGAGCTTCCTTTTACGGAGACTAAAGTGAAATCAGATTTATGAGAAAATGAGCTGCACATCTTTCTCGGGATGATAGAAATCTCGGCGCCTGTATCTATAAAATAATTCATCTTTGACGATTTGTCGAAAACAAATAAGCGGCGTGAAATTGAATCGAACTTTGTTACCGCGCACGAAGTATCTAGGTTTAGTTTTTTGAGTCTTGTTGTTTATCATGTTTATGGCAAGGCGGTAGACATTTTTGGGCTTTTTCTCCAAATTTTTTATGGTACCAACAAATATTTCGATTTTGGTTAGACTGGGAGCGGTTTCTAGAAAAGAAGCGATTATTAGATTTACTTCTTTGATTTGATCTTGGTTGTCGGGCTTCGAGTCGTTTTATACGTGTAGTTAAATTTTGAATCATTTGTGCCATATCGGTTGAAGAACTGTGAGTAGGTATACATGATATGTTTGAAATACTCTGAGATATAGCAGATATTTTTGAGGACGACATTGAGTCATATATCTTATCTGCTAGTAAAGATTTCGTTCTGACTGTGACTATCTTCAATGGCTATAATACATGATTGTATAGAGACTGGAAGCTTGTTGATCCATAGCTTTGTTAGCAGCGATGGATTAACGAGACTATTACCACCAGCTAGGGACTCCCTATGTCGGAATAACTCTGACGGTTTGTAATCCCCTAGTTCGACCTTGTGTAGGAGTGAATCTAGTCTTCGTTCTTCTGAATCTCTGCTCCGATCTAGGAGGGTAGATTTTAGGTTTTCATATTTATTTTGATTTGGTGGATTTAATAAGATGCGACAAAGTGATCGTACTTGGTATTAGAGGTAGTAATACCCTTCACCCGGAACTGTGTCTCTACCTGAATAAACCAGAGATCGGGTCTAGCTCTCCAAAATGGGGGGATTTTAAATGTCGCGACATATGGCGTGAAGCCTGCATTATCTTGTGCTTGAGAATTACTACCTCTTGACAGTGTGGCGTCTCTTTCCGAACCTAACTGATCCCTACTTTGTTCACCCGTATTTGTATTTGTTTTTGCTTCTGTCGACATAATGGAGTGATTGTAGATTACGAATTGAAAATATTTTAAAACTTAATCGAGATCGTTCATATTAATTTTGTGGAATAAAGAAACATAATCATTATAAACGAAGTTTTTAATTAATTCGAATTCGATAGGACCCTTCTTATATCTTGTTAAAACTTTATGTTATGTAATAAATTTTACGTTGGTAAAAATTCGGTAAATCGATTGGATTGTTTTTAAATTGATTTTATTTATTTATTTGGAAAAAAAAATTCAATGTTAAAATGAAATTACTGACTCCGTCTCGTTAATGGAAAAGATTTTATTTCTTTTTTATTTTTCTGATGAAACTGCTATACTACTTTTACTTTTATTTCCTATTGGGTCCTTATGTTCTTACCAATATATCAGATGCGTACTTTGTGTATATCTTACGAACCTAAAGAAAAAAGAATTTTACGAATTATCTGAAATTACATTTTTATCTATGGAACAAAGCTTATCTATATCGATAACTGACTGCGAATTCATTATGTGAAAAACGGTGCTATACATGTGTTGCCACGTGTTGAAATAGATCCGACGAAAAATTAAAAAAAATATTTGCATCAGAGAAGAAATACGGTTCCAGTATGGTTTTATTCCATTTTAGTTTTTAGAATTGCTAACATTGTTGTTACATTGCGATTAATTTTTAATTGATGGACGACTTACATCTGTCGCCTGTGGCTGTTTCCGCATGGTGTACTTGCAGTTCTTTGTTGATTTTCAGCTTTCAGTTCTTGCGGCCTTTTTGCTTCATAGCCTCTTGGTTGTAATTTTACGTAGTTTTTATTTGCGTTGCTCGTTAACTATTAACAATGATTTTTTTATGAGCTCACTCCACTAATTTTCGCAATTCACAAATTGTAGTTAGATTACTCGGAATCTTTGTTTATTTAAACGTCGGGGTCACCATTTTGTAGTGCTTATTTGGTATTTTGGGTGGTAAATATCAAACGCACTAATTAAAACGTTAAAAAGTAAATTTATTTACAAAGAAAATTTTTGTATGCGAGTGAGCGCTATGACCTGACAGAGAGTGAAGTCAGGAGGCGGAAATTCAGAAGCGCACATGATCGTATTTAATTTACAAATTTGGCTACATTGTTTTCGATTATATGATTAGAGCTAACTTCGCTCAAGCGCGAGATTCAAAATTTAATTAAACTTATATTTATGCTGTCGCTACAAGTTTCTTACCAGAGTCAAAATCGAGCCACCAGTCAAATTGGAACCAAAAGAAGGAGAAGAAGAAGAAGACAGCGAAATTGTCGAACTTTTACTCCTCCAAAACGAAAATATGTTAAAATGAAGGCTAGTAGCACACCTATAAACGATGGAGATTATTCCTTAACATCTGAAGAAGAATTCACAACGCCTAAATATTCAAGAACATTGACAGGAAGGTCTAATCTCACCTCCCCCGATACGTCTGGATACATAGTTTCAAACTATTTAAAGCTATTCACTGATAATAGCCCTAAAATTGATCCAACCTATGGAGTTTACTATGATGACAACGCGTGGAGAATCGGTAACCCAACGTTTCATGTTGATGATGTAGGAAATATTGTTATCAAGGGGAAGAGCTATAAAACAACTTTGGGGTTATGTGAGCTGCTATTTATGAAAGATCCTGTAAAAAGTCTACATACTAAAGAGGATTTAACTAATTATGGATCTATTACCAGAACAGTTAAGTATAAAGCTATAATCAGTAAACTTATACAGCATAAAGGCATAGGACTAATGCGTCTGCCTAAGGAAAACATTGATCACATTTACTGGGATGACCCAAATGAATTAATTGATAGACTGCGCCTTCTAATGCATGAAAGCAGGCTGGAAACAACAGTCACAACAATGAAATTGTATCTATCCTGGAGGAGTTGCGAGAAGCAGATATTATAGTTTAAATACTACTTCATTACCATACTTCTACACAATCTACAGATGAGCGTTGATAAGTTTGGACGTTTCTCTAAGCGAGGATATCTTGGGAAACCAGATGAACGTGGAAAAACAGGAGCTCAGGGGCCAGCTGGTGAACAAGAAATTCAAGGCCCAGCTGGTAAACAAGGAGCTCAGGGTCCAGCTGGTGAACAAGGAGAGCGGGGTATTGGATTTAATTTAAAGATAAACTTAGACCACGATCTAAACTCAAAGTGTATAAAACGACTTGGTGAGCCCCTTGAAAATGATGATGCTACTACCAAAGACTACGTTGACAAGAAAATTAAAAAAAGTGTTGAAGAAATACAAAAAAACTATTAATATAGAGGTGGCAAATTTAACGCTATATATCAATGGCGAAATCGCGTAGATTGAAAACTATCTGTTTACTTCAGTAATAAATAAGAAAGACTTGACACCAAAAGATGGTGTATATGAGTAAAAACTCTTGAGAAATCTGTTTCATTTATAATTACTATGAGTAAGAGAAAAGTGGTAAATGAGCTGTATAAACCAGCGAGAAAAAATTTTAAACGACGTCGTGTGATTATGAAAGGTCTAGATGACTTGTGGCAGGCAGACTTGTTTGAAATGGATCCCTACAAGTATGTGAACAAGGGTTATCGCAATCTGCTGACAGTAATTGATACTTTCTCCAAATATGCATGGGCAATTCCAATTAAAAGGAAAACTGGTGTAGAAGTAAGGGATGCCATGCAATCTATATTAAGCGAGGGACGAATACCTAAAAACCTGCAGACTGATGATGGAAAGGAATTCTAAAACAACCTCTGTTGAGAAAATTAGGAAACACTAATTCTGTATTTAGGATTACTTGAACTTACAAAACGCTAAGTCAAGTATGTAAAAAATCACTCGTACTGAAATGAGGTTTCACTGATTCCAGTACTGGGATAGGATTGGATAGAGGATTTGAGCAGAAGACAACTACAGCCGATTAGATTATAATAAAAACTGACTTCTTTATTCCACAAATGTTCCCTATATATATATATATAACAAAATTAATAAAAGTAAAACGGAAATAAATAATCAATATTCATTGTCAGCAATAACTGCTGACTTACACATATTTTTTTTTTACTTTCATTCAATATTGCAACAAGCAACAACAGTCGGGTCACCGTACTACAAAAAAATATTAAATTCAACAAGTGCAATTGCTTCGTAAGCAAAAACACAAAAGTGAATTTACGGTAATTACGTGTAAGGTGACTGACCGACCAACTGCTCGTGAATTATGATGTCTTATATTAAATTATGATTATTTCTGTTTTTTTTTTATGCTTGAACATCCTGGGCCCCCTTGAAGTCTCCAACTTCAAAGCTGTAATCTTGAGCTTCTGGGTTCCTTCAGGGTAGTGGGATTGGTTTACTCTTAAGCATCATGGTCCGGTTGTTCTTACAGTGCGTTAGGCTTAGATAGATGATAATAACACTGATGATTGCTACGGTTACGTATCCTATGGTAAATTGATGTACATCATGTGGTTGGAGATCTTGTAGTTTAGTTTGATGTGCTTTGATGTTCTTGATTTCCTTGATTAAGTTATCAAACTCCTCTCCATGTGTTGTTAACCTTGACCGGTAGAATACTGGTGTTGAATCTCCCTCAAAATTGTCAAGATCATCTGGAGTAATATTAAAATTCGGTTGAAATGACTTCTTATCTGTCCGAGTTTGGAGATCATTAGATGTTTCGATTAGCAACTCATCATCTTTCATTGCACATCCGTGTTGCATGGATAATATTCCAGTTCCATCTAGAGCTTTATGAATGATACCATTGCCACAGATGAACGTGGGATTGTATTTCTTATCTAGGCAAAATAACCATTGATTTGGTGCAGCTAGTTTAATGACCATTTTATGGGAGGAAGGTTTTCGTCTTTCATGATTACCAATGTCCCTGGCTGAATGTTTGGCTGGTGATCCATCCACTTAGTTCTTTTCTGGAGTTCCGTCAAATATTCGATCGACCAACGTCGCCAAAACTCATTCCGTATATGAGATACTAGTTCCCATCTGGCCAATAATGACATTTTCTGTTGTTCGATTACTGAATCTACAGTAGATGTCATTGGTTCTCCTATGATGAAATGCGCAGGCGTTAAAGCTACTAAATCATTCGGATCTGATGATAGAGGTGTAAGAGGTCTCGAGTTAAGGATGGCTTCTATTTCCGATGTTACCGTACATAGTTCTTCATATGTAAGAGATGCAGATGCGACTGTTCGTTGCAAAAAATGTTTTGTTGATTTCACAGCCGCCTCCCAAAGCCCTCCGAAATGAGGTGATCGGGGGGGAATAAAATGAAATTGGATCTTTTGGTCTAGGCATCTATCGACAATCTTTGTTCTTGACTTGGTAGTGGATAACATATCACTAATTTCCTTTAATTTATTGTTAGCGCCTACGAAATTCCGGCCATTGTCGCAGTAAATGTGTCCGCATCTTCCTCGTCGGGCTGTGAATCTTCTTAATGCCCCTAAGAAACCTTCTGTTGATAAGTCGGACACGACCTCCAAATGGATTGCCTTCGTGGCGAAACAGCAGAAAACAGCAATATAAGTTTTTTGAGGTCTTTTACCTCGAATCTTGTAGTGTGTGTATACTGGGCCGCAGAAGTCCACACCACAGTTAATAAATGGACGTGCCTTTTGAACTCTATCTTTAGGAAGATTTCCCATTTGTTGATGGCATAATTTCGGTCGGATTCTTGTGCATCGGACGCAATTGTTGACAACGGATCTTGCTAGATTTCTACATTGTAAAATCCAGAACCTTTGCCTTGCAATAGCCTGCAGTGCTTACGGTCCAGCATGCAAATGTAACGAATGTAAATGATTCATCAGTAACTTCGTAATGAAATGGTCAGCTGGAAGTACTATTGGATGTTTCGTATCATATTCAATGCCTGCATTATCTAATCTTCCCCCTACTCTTATGACTCCTTGTATGTCAATAAATGGAGCTGCATTTTTTAATTTGCTGTTTCTATGTACTTCATTATTTTTATGTAAGCTACGAAGTTCTTCTTGGAAACTGCAGTTTTGCATTTCCTTACAGATGACAATTAAAGCATCTTCGAGTTCTCTTACGGTTAGAAACGAAGTGAGGTTTCGCCTACGTTTTCCTTGTTTGAACATTTGTACACCTCTAAGGATATATGCCATGACTCGTTGCAGTTTTCGAAAAGAGTTGCCATGATCTATAACATAAACTGGGTGCTGTTTGCCGTGATCTAGTGCGGTTACAGTTAGTCTTACTGTTTTTTCTTCTTCTTGTAACCTGATGGTTGTAGCTGTTTGCTGAGGCCACTGCATCTTTGATGTACTCAAGAATGCTGGACCCTCGAACCAAAGCTCTGCATTCACTAATTGCCCTGGAGTCAATCCCCTGGACACGATATCAGCAGGGTTGTCCTTTGTATTTACATATCTCCAACTTGTACCTTCTGTTAGTTCTTGAAAGGCGACTACTCTATTCGCTACAAAAGTTTTGAGTAATGATGGATCTCCCTTGATCCATGACAAAAATATCTGCGAGTCCGTCCAAAAATGTATTTCATCGAATTTTATGTTGATGATGCCTTTTACATGATGTACTAAGTGAGCAGCGAGCTTTGCGGCGCACAATTCTAATCTTGGAATTGTGATCGGCTTGACTGGAGCTACCTTGGATTTTGCGCACAGTAACTTCACTGTCACTTTGCCTGTTTTATCCGTGGATCTGATATATAATGCAGTTCCGTATGCCCTTTCACTGGCATCTGAAAAGGCATGGAGCTCGATGTTGATTGTGGGTTCATTGCTAAACATGTATCTTGGAATTTGAATATCATTGAGTTTCTGTAATTCTGTACGAAATTGCAGCCATGATGATTGAAGTTCACTGGGTATTTCATCGTCCCAGTCTAGTTTTAATTTCCATAATTTTTGAATAAATATCTTACTCATGACCACTACTGGATTTACTAACCCCAAAGGGTCGAAGATTTGTGACATGTCGGCCAAAATTGTACGCTTTGTGAAATTCTTATAAAATTTAAGACATGTCGTGATTGTAAACCAGTCCATGATAGGATGCCATACTAGGCCTAACGTTTTTATGTGTTCACCTTCCATTTCAGAAAAGTTTAATTTGATCTCTAAATCTTCTATTGGTATATTTTGGACCAATTTAGGGTGGTTTGCACACCACTTCCTCAACTGAAAACCTCCAGAGCTTAATAGTTGCTTTAATTGTCTCTGAGTGTCTATTGCTTCATCTAAGTCATCACTTCCTGACAATACGTCGTCAACATAAAAATTCTTCACAGCAGCTGCTCCCAACGGATAATTTCCTGCTTCTTCGTCGGCCAATTTTTGTATGCACTTTACTGCCAAATATGGTGCAGATTTTGTACCATACGTGACTGTACATAGTTGATAATATTTAACTTTATCTGTTGGTTGTTTTCTCCACATGATTAATTGCAAATTTCTATCCTCCTCAGCTACCAAAATTTGTCTGTACATTTTGGCAATGTCAGCAGTGAAGACATATCTGTTGATACGGAACCTCATAATGATTGTACTGATGTCTTCTTGAATTTTGGGTCCATTTAACAATAAGTCATTGAGTGATAAGCTGGTTGTAGTTTTCGCAGAGCCATCGAAAACTACTCTTAGTTTTGTCGTACTACTTGTTGGTTTCAAGACACAGTGGTGCGGAAGGAAGTAGTAAGGCCTTGTCAGCCTTTGCGGGTCTAATTCTCGCATGTGTCCCAACCTGATGTATTCGTCTAAGAATTCATTATATTATTTCCTTAATTGTGGTTCCTGTGCCAGTTTTCGTTCGATGCTTATTAATCGTTTGAAGACTAATTGCTTTGATTCACCTAGCAATTTTGGATCGGTCAGAATTGGCAGATTTACAATGAATCGTCCTTCAGCACTTCGACTCACAGTTGATTCAAAATATTCCTCACATTTTTTGTCAGATGATGACATCATTGGTTTGTTCGGGCACTGTTCTAATTCCCAAAACCGTTGTAGTTGTGTCTCTAGATCAGCATTTGTGATTCCACAAAATGGTGTTATATAATCCACACTTGATACCTTGCCTAGAACTATCCAACCTAATGTGGTGTTTTGTAGCGTTGGCAGGTTCTCATTTATTCTGAATTGATTATTTCTCATTATTTCCCCATACATTTCCGCCCCCAAAAGAATGTCAATCTTTTGCGGTAAATTAAATTGTGGGTCTGCTAAAGACATGTTGCTTGGAATATCCCAACTATCAATATTTATGTGTTGCTGCGGCTGGTTCGTTGAAATCTCCTTGATCACAAAAACTTGCAGTTGAGTTGCATAATCACTGACTTTGGACTTTAACGTAATGTTAAGTCTATTGTTTATTTTAACTCTTGAATCACCAATACCCGATATATTTAAATTCACCTTGTCGTCTGATAATCTTAATTTTTTTCGAAATTTCTCCGGAATCTAATAACAATCTGCATTGTATTGATTTCCCATCCTTGTCGATGACGTCTGCAAGAGCTGTTCCCAGGAATACGTATCCAGCGTAAGCGTCCCGAGTTTGAGCCGCTAAATTGGTTGCTGTCGTTGCCTGACTACCGGATGGCTTCATAATCTGAGTGCTAGCGTGCTGATTTGTTTGATAATGGAGCAACGTGTTATGCCTTTTGTTGCATTTTTGGCAACCTCTTGACCTGCACTGACTGAAATTGTGACCACTCTTAAGGCAATTTAGGCAAAGATTTAGTTCTTTAGCCTTTTCTTGACGCTCGAATGCTTGCATTCTCAAGAACATTTCGCAGAAGTATATTGGATGATCGTTCTTGCATATAACACATTCAATTTGATTTGTCTTGTTAGTTTGGTTGGTAATGAAGACAGAAGGCTTGCTTGATTTCTGTGGATATTTTGAAATCAATGATTTTTGGCCCAAGGTTTCTAGTGCTTGGAACCGCTTTTCTAGAAAGCTCAGCAATTTTTCTACTGACTGTAAATCTCGTGGCGATGACAATGATTGTTCGAATAATGCATGCGTGTTTTTATCCAATTTTTTCAGTTGCATGTGAATGATGATCGGGTCCCAATGCTCCTTTACTGAGAGTCCCATGTTTTGTAGAGTAAGCAGACATTCTTTTGTAGTATCATGCAGATTTTTTAACGCTGACGCAGATTCTGTCGTAATCTGAGGTTGTGCCATTAATTTCTCTAAGAGCGCTGTTACCAACAATCTTTTGTTTTGATATCTATTCTGTAGCATATCCCATGCAATTTCATAGCTGTCTTCTGTCAATGGAAGATGTCTGATTAATTTTTCAGCTTCACCTGAAAGGTTCATCTTGAGGTACCACATTTTCTGTGAGTTCCCTATTGGTTGATTATGAACCAATTGTGAAAACAGATCAAAAAATTGCTGCCACTTTAAGTAATCCCCATCGAACTTGGGTAGGGTTACTTTCGGAAGTTGTAAGCTCGATTGATTAGTAGGCACGGTCGAGCTTGTATTTACGTTATCTTCTATATCTTCATTGATTTTGATTAATATCTCATGCACCTTCTCCTGAAGTTGAAAATATTCATTCATATTATATCCGCAACTCGTAATATCATCTGTATTTTCCCAGATGCTTTTATTGTTGTCTTCTATTTGTTCCCAATAATTTGTTATTGTGCTTCTTTTTAAGTCGTAATATTGTTTGGTTTGATCTTTACTGATTTTAATGCCAGCAATAATATTTGTGAGCGTAATCATTACGCTCTTTTGTCTTCGTAGCAGACGAATAATAACGTCGCCATTTCCTATGTCCGTACAGTCAGTATTGCTATTTGCCCGTGATTTTGGCAAATTCTCATGGGTTTTCAGCTTTGAAGTGTGTTTTTCTCTTTGCACGGATTTTGTTGATGCACCTTTGGATGTGCTTGAACTTGCATGATTAATTACTGTTGTTAATTCGGTTTTGAAGTCATCATATCCCTTTTTTACTATTTGATAGTAATCATTAGGAAAATATGGGTGACCGACAATTGATTCATCGTATTGATCTCTAATTTGATCATCGTTTGCTTCAAATTTGGTCCACAAATCTTCTAATGCTTGAAGTTTAGCTTGAAGGTATTGAAGACTCTTCTTGTCCGGAGATTCGCTTCGGTACTCGTTTGCTAATTTTTCAATGTCTTTCCCAAGTTGTGTTTGATTGACCGCTAAGGCTTCCATGATTAACTCTTAACTTGAAACAAATTTTCGTTTTTCTATTCACTGCACAAGGTAAACACAGTCTTCTTTTGAATAGTGCTCTTTCTTTAACGGGGTCACCAAAAAATGTTCAGAAAATTAGGAAACACTAATTCTGTATTTATGATTACTTGAACTTAGAAAACGCTAAGTCAAGTATGTAAAAAATCACTCGTACTGAAATGAGGTTTCACTGATTCCAGTACTGGGATAGGATTGGATAGAGGATTTGAGCAGAAGACAACTACAGCCGATTAGATTATAATAAAAACTGACTTCTTTATTCCACAAATGTTCCCTATATACATATATATATATATATAACAAAATTAATAAAAGTAAAACGGAAACAAATAATCAATATTCATTGTCAGCAATAACTGCTGACTTACACATAATTTTTTTTACTTTCATTCAATATTGCAACAAGCAACAACAGTCGGGTCACCGTACTACAAAAAAATATTAAATTCAACAACAAGTGCAATTGCTTCGTAAGCAAAAACACGAAAGTGCATTTACGGTAATTACGTGTAAGGTGACTGACCGACCAACTGCTCGTGAATTATGATGTCTTATAGTAAATTATGATTATTTCTGTTTTTTTTTTTTTTTAATGCTTGAACAACCTCTTTAAAATCTAATGCGGAAGCATGCAATTAATCATTACTCTACGTACAGTTTCCTCAAAGCATCAATAGTGGAACGATTTAACCGAACTCTGAAGGATATGATGTGAAAGGAATTCAGCTTTAATGGAACTTATCAGTGGATTGGTATGGTGAAGAAACTGCTCACTGAATACAACTCAAGGATACATCGAACTACAAAAATGAGACCACGTGATATCAACACATCCAATGAGAAACAACTGCTTTTATCTGTATACAAACATATAAAAAATTGGAGATTTTGTACGCATCAGCAAATACAAGCATATATTTGAGAAAGGCTATACACCAAACTGGACAGCTGAGATTTTTAAAATTATTAAACTTCAAAACACAAACCCCATCACATATCGTCTGAAAGATTATCAAGGAAATCCAATCACAGGAGGCTTTTATGAATTAGAGCTGCTAAAAGTTAAACACCCAAACGTATATCTCGTAGAGAAAATCTTAAAGAACAGTGGAGATAAAGCTTACGTTAAATGGCTCGGATTTTCATCAAAACCCAATTCTTGGATTAATAACAAAGACGTTTTATAATTTGATGAAGAAACAACTATAATACAATTTAAAAATAAATGTATAATTAGAATATCTTAGCCTGTACTACAATTAAAACAAAGTACTTAAATAAATGAAACTAAAACTATAATACATGTTTTTATTTACAATAATGAGCTTAGATTTCTATACTTTCCATTCCTGTTCCTTGTTGATCTGAAACTGAACTTTCTGCGCTTGTTCCTTGTTGCTCTGGTGGAATTGAGTAATGTCCCCATGGTAGAGTAACCATTGTACCACTCAAAATATATCGCTTGTTATCATATGGACTTAAAGCTATCTTCTTTTGGTTGATGGTGTAGACATTGTGGTCATGCGATCGTTTGCAGCTCTAATATGCAGTAAAGCTGCTTGTTGTTCAGGCATTCAACGTAGTCTTGGAACTTTATATGCCTCTGAACAACATTTGTCTTTATTCCCTTGGCTTTTTTTACAGTTTAACCATCATTTATGCGTAGGCTATACATTTTCGAGCGGAGGCCTGCAAATTCACACATGATTTTGCCGTTCAGCTCATAAGACCAGGAATCTTCTTATTCATAAGCGGTATATTGAACTGATTATTTACAGGGTAATCACTTGTATCGAATTTATCAATATTTTCAACCATAAAGTCATATATGTTACTCTCTTCAATTTCATATATTACGGAGTCTGTATCGGTATACATGACTGTTCAGCGATAAATAAATCTAAAAAGAAAAAAAAAAAAACAATTAAACCAAGTCAAACCAACCTAAAGTACTTAACTTAAGTACCAGCCAGGGAAATCTACTGGCATACTGTCCTCCCACGTAGAATTGATACCTACGTACCTACATCCATGGAGAATTAGCTGAAATGAAAAGAAAATATGAATTAATTAATGCAATAAACCATGAATTATTTAGAGAATAAGAAAAATTAATTGAATTTACAAAAAAAAATACAAAATTTCCAATTTTTCCCCATACATATAACATGTAAACAGATGTACGTAAACACAACAACAACACTGTGGGAAATGGAATTTATGTAATATTTAGATAAATTTCAATTTCTATCACTCGAAATTTATACTAATCATTAAAAAGGAGTCATAGAACACAATAGCTATAACAAAACACCTTCCCGCGAACTATTTCAAGGCAAATTACGCGCAAATTTTCACCTTTGACAGTTCTCGCAAGGGATAGTAACTTGCTTAAATATCGAGTTTTCACAAGGTTTTAAAGTGTAATAACTCAATAGAACCGAAGTTCATGAGTTATTCAATAGATTTGCTACATAAAATTAACTTCCCGCGAGGTTTTTCCGCGGAAAAACAATGAATGAAAATCTTACCTGAAGACAGGTTAAGATTGCGAGTTATGAAATAATAGAACTTTCGTACAAAATAAACACACACAAACACTAATTATTGAGCACAATACAATTAGCACAACTTACCTTGGTCTTAAGTAGCACTACACACAGGAAAAACACCACTGAAACTCGCTACCGCGGAACCGCGAAAAGAAAACTATAAACATCGTGGAACTGTCAAATTTCATGTATTGCCAACATATGGCACATGAATTTAGGGTATTTTTTAATGAGGAATCCGATGGAGGTATTTAAAAAGTCCTAAAGTATCTCAGTAAAAAGATATTTGCTAATTTATGATTTCTCATATAACTAATGAGAAGAAAAGAGATAGCAAGTGGAAGTGAGATGAAGAAAAATACGTTCCACATCAATTTTTCTCAACATGGATGACAAGAATTTAATTGCGCCATGTTATAGCATAATTTGGATATTTAATTGTCATTCAGTTAAATTAAAATATGATGGAGATCTTTTTGTGAGGAAATATAGGTGACTAAATTCCGCATCGAATTAAATTAAGCACATTCCTTAGCTTTTCATAACAAAGACTTAAATTTCATTAATTGTAAATCTGCTTACAATTGATTTCTCACCGCTGCCCATCACAATTCTCATGAAATCGTCTGCACTATGCAAGTAAACAAGATCATATTGCATGAGAATTGTGATAAGAGAAGGCGCAGTGACAATTATTTTGTAGGTAGGTAAGCAAAATACATATATCTGATTTCATGTGACTATGGGAACAAAATAATTTAGAATTGTTGCTGACTTTGATATTTTTGGATTTTCAGTAGATAATTTTGTATAAAAAAGGGACTTTTCGAGAAAATAAATTATTAGTTATTCGTCCGAAGTCGAGAGCGAATTTTCATCGATAAATGTATTAAGGTTGAGTACCTTCAATACTTTACAACTGTTTTCTATTGAGGTTGAGTACCTCAATACACTTCGCCACTAGAACTACCGCTTTGAGGTTGAATACCTTAAGGCACAAATCCTATTAAGGTTGAGTACCTTAATATACCACGTTAAGGAAGTCGCGGGCAAGCAAAAGAGGATAGCATTATAAACATAATTTGGTGACCCCGACGTGATTTCACGTCACATTAATCATATCAATCAACTGGAGGACAATCTATCATCATGGAACAGCTGCTAAAGCAACAAACGGCAACAAAAGATGAGATAGAAAGAATTATCTCTAATCATAAAAAGCAGCGTATTGCTAACAGAGATCTGAGATTTTACAAGAACAGTTTAAGCCGCCTGGATGAGCAATGGACAAGGTACGACAAGACCGATAGTGAGCTTCGAAAAATTTGACAAACAAGTCAACCCAGACTACTTCCATCATTATGAGGAATTCAAAGAGGGTTATGAAGCCAGAAGAGAACAAATTTCCAACACGATTCATGAACTGCTTCAAGAGGAGGTTCAGCAATCTTTACCATCTCATGATACGGTCTTGAATCCCAATAAAGATATTCAACATCAAGATGAGCAGCAAACGCGAAAGCCAACAGATGAAGTGTCAAAGGGTGCCAAGCCCAAAAACTCAATTGCATCAAAAACTCATGTTGATAACGTCAAGAGTTCGTCATCAGATGCATTACGAGGACTTGTCCGCAAACAGCTGGCAATTATGGCTGCACTGAAAAGAGTACTGGAAGGTGTCAATACACAAGAATCATCAGGAGCATATTACAATGTTAAAAGCAATACAATCAATGAGTACTGGGCACAACTAAGGACTATCAACCAATCCATTTGAGAAGCTACAGAAGACATTTATGACTGCTATGGATATGACCCAGAAGAATATTATAGAGTTGAGGAAGCCACGCAAAACATGCTGGCGAAGTTACTGCAAAGGTCCGAAGAGATCTTAAACTCAAATATGGATCAACCCAGATCAACAATATCAACACAGATGAAATTGCCAAAGATCTCGCTGCCACAATTTGATGGTGACTACCTCAGATGGAAACATTTTCATGACTTGTTTTCACAAATGGTTCACGAACAAGACATTGGAGGAGTTCAGAAAATGTGGTTTCTCAAAACCAATCTAACTGGTAAAGCCGAACGCCTAATCAGACATTTGCCAATATCAGATGCAAACTATTCAACGGCTTGGGATACCCTTACAAAACGATACAACAACAAAAGGTTGCCGACCAGAACATTGTTGGAAAAATTGTTAGGACAACAAATAACCACACCAGACTCTTCTACATCAATAAAGAGGCTACATGACGCTACAAGGGAATGCAGCTTGGCATTGAATAATCTTGAAATCCAGACAGACACATGGGATCCAAGATTGCTACACTTGCTTCTAAAAAAGGTAGACAAATCAACCCATGTTCTATATTAGCAAGGATTACAGGCACCCAGAGATCTACAATCAGTAGAAGAGTTCCTGAAGTTCTTGGAACTTCGGTTCCAGGCTCTAGAGACACTAGGCTCACAGAAGGCAGACGGTAGACTCATCAACAAATCATCAGTACTGGTCACAGGAGCCAGCCCTACCCTTTGCATGGCTTGTCAGAAGCAAAATCAATTATTTGCATGCCCTAAGTTTTTAAAACTTTCACCCATAGAGCGTCGCAAGATGGCATACCAAGTAAAAGTGTGCACAAATTGCCTGAAGAGTTCCCACCAAGTAGCAGATTGTCCGGCAAGAGGGTGCTTAAAATGTAATCAGAAGCACAATACATTACTTCATCAACAAATTCAATCTAAGAGATTTGACGATCAGGCAGTTAAGAGCATCATCGTTCAACCAACAACAAGTTCCAAGGAGCCATCAGCAAGCTTGGCAGCAAGAACGAAAACACTCAAGAGAAATAATGTTCTGCTTGGAACCGTATTAATAATGATACCAAATGGCAAGGGCGAAACAATCCGATGTAGAGCGATTCTTGACTCAACACCCCAGTTATCACAACAAACTTTAACTTGTGCCATCTCTACAACAGAAGATATCAATCTAGAGACGCAAGTGGAAAAATTTTGGCAATTAGAAGAAGCACAGTCAGTTTCTCCTAAACTCACAGCAGAACAAGCTAGATGTGAACATCAATTTCAAAACACCATCAAGCCCAGTGTTAACTGGGCGTTTTATTGTCAAGCTACCCTTTAATCGAGACACCAAGGAATTAGGCGAATCAAAAGATGTAGCTCTGCGCCGATTTCTAGCCATCGAACGAAAATTCGAAAGGAATCCATCATTACATGCACAATATATGGACTTCATGAAGGAATACATCGAACTCGACCACATGAGAGAAATTAACTTCAACACTGTCACTAAGCCATATTATTTCTTGCCACACCATGCTGTGGTAAAACCAGACAGCACAACAACGAAATTAAGAGTAGTGTTTGACGGCTCCTGCAAATCATCATCAAACACTTCGTTGAACGATATTCTGTCAACTGGCCCAAACATACAAAACGACTTATTTTCAATATTGCTTCGTTTCCGCATCCCACGGTTTGTCTTCACAGCCGACATCGAAAATATGTACAGACAAATATTAATGGATCCAGAGGACCAGAAGTTTCAATTAATCTGGTGGAGAGACAACAGCACCGAACCTATAAAATGTTTCAACCTGCGCACTGTTACATATGGCACCACATCAGCACCATACCTTGCGACTAGATGTCTTCAACAACTAGGAAAGGAGTTCAAGGTGATTTATCCACTGGCATCTGAAACAATTGAAAGAGACTTTTATGTAGACGACGTAATGACGGGGTCTAATAGTTTGGTTGAAGCATTGCAGTTACAGAGGCAGTTGCAAGAAGCTTAAGGAGTGGCGGATTCAAGCTCAGGAAATGGTGCGCCAATCATTCCCAATTATTGAAATCTTTCTCAAGAGAGTCCGAACTAGGCATAAAAACATTGGGCCTGACATGGATACCTCACTCAGATGAATTTTGCATCAAAACATTGTGCACTGAGCGTAGCAGGGTGACAAAGAGAACAGTTTTATCGGACATTGCACATTTGTTCGATCCGCTGGGCATCTTAAGTCCTGTGATAGTTTCTGCAAAGATTTTCCTTCAAACCCTATGGCGTCTTAAACTTGACTGGGATGCAGCCCTCCCTATGGAACTACACACATTTTGGACAAAATTTCATCAAGAACTGCCATCACTCGCTAGAATCAAATTTCCAAGACATATGTTTTCTGCAGCAGTTCCATTATCAGTACAACTGCATGCCTTCGCTGACGCATCTGAGAAGACCTATGGTTCTGCAATATATTTGCGTTCCATAAACCATGAAGGCGTTACAATCATGCGACTCCTATGCTCTAAATCAAGAGTAGCTCCAGCCAAACCATGCACTCTTCCACGACTAGAATAATGCGCAGCAAAACTGACTGCAGAACTAGCTAGCCGAGTCAGATCCGATCTAAACTTGAAGGACGTCCAATGCTATTACTGGACTGATTCAAAAATCACATTGGACTGGATCAATTCGGATCCGGCATTATATCATACATTCATCGCCAACCGGATCGTGTCTATTCAAGAAATATCATCAACAGACCAATGGAGGCATGTAAGCTCAAAACAGAATCCGGCCGACCTTGTATCGCGGGGAGTACATCCAGAAAAACTAGCTTCTCAGAACATTTGGTTTTATGGTCCTCTATTCCTTCATGGCACAGAAAACCACTGGCCTCCACAATACATCAAATCATACACGGACCTGGAAAAAAGGCGCACGAAAGCTATTCGAACAGTCTTTAGTGAAGATTCACACTTTGTAAACAGCATAGAACATCAGAATAACTTCAGTAGATGGCAAAGAATTGTTGGTTATGTTTTGAGATTCACACGAAATTGTCGACCTGTCCATCACTGTCGCAACAGAAACCAGCAATTAACAACAAAGGAACTTGACGAGGCTACCACAATCATCATCAAATTAATTCAACGAAGGGAATTCAGGGAAGAATTATCACAATTACATCGTACGGGGTATGTCCATAACAGCAGTCCTATGAGCAGCTTGTCCCAAGTCATAGACAACCAAGGCTTAATCAGAGTAGGAGGGCGATTAGAAGCAGCTAATTTACCCTTGGATGCAAAACACCCAATACTACTTCCATACGCACATACCTTTACTAAGCTATTGATGACACATCTTCATGAAAGCAATCTACACTGTGCACCACAGACACTTTTGGCCACAACGCGCCAAAGATATTGGCCCATCAAGGGTAAAACTATCGCTCGATGAATAGTGGGGAAGTGCATCCGATGCGCCAAGGCCAAACCAAAGCTCCTCAACCAATTCATGGGGAACCTTCCTGCACACAGAATACAACCAGCACGACCTTTTACAAACGCTGGAGTAGACTTCTTAGGAACTATTTGGATTCACTTTACTCTGAGAGGCAAACGTCCTCAGAAAGCATATATTGCAGCTCAAGGAACTTGAAGAAAACCTTCACCATGGAAATTCACAACAATTAATAACCTCATATTGCACAGCTAAAGGGATTCAGTTTCATTTCATTCCACCTCGAGCTCCACATTTTGGCGGCTTGTGGGAGGCCGCAGTGAAGTCAGCCAAATATTTCCTGCAACGAAACATCGGATCAGCCTCATTGACATATGTGGAAGTTGAAACACTTATGATCGAAATTGAGGCCATTCTGAACTCTCGGCCATTAACGCCATTATCTAGTGACCCAAACGATCTAACCGCTCTCACTCCTGGAAATTTTTTAATCGGAGAGCCACTCACGACCGCTGCAGATCTAAACGCACAACCTTCAAAGAGCAGCCTTTCACAGCGATGGAAACAAGTGTGCATTCTAAAAAATCAGTTCTGGCAAAGATGGTCCACGGAATACCTCAGCCAGTTACAACATCGTTACAAGTGGAAACAACAATCAAATAATGATCGTCCAGGAATGATGGTGGTGATAAAGGAAGAAAATCTTCCCACAACCCAATTGCAGCTAGGTCGAATCATAGGAACAGTCAGGGGACAAGATGGATTGGTGAGAGTAGCAGACGTGAGAACGTCATCAGGCATATTACGAAGACTCATACATAAACTAGCACCATTGACCATTGAAGATGGCAGTGATTCAACTCATCAAATGCTAGGCAACTCTTTGACTATCGAAGACTCCAAAGAACAAACGTCGCATTCAAAATACTCGCAGAAACGCAAGACTTCGCCAAACGCTTCTTCAATAACAACAGCATCCACCTCAGAAGGTGCAACATCAGTTGCCTCAGAAGGTCCAACGGTATCTATCTCAGAAAGTGCAACATCCCACAAAAGAAGACATCGTCAGAGTGGTGCAACAAGCTTGTTGCTATTTACCTGCTTAATCTTGCCAGTATTCAGTCAAGTACGAATTAACGAATTCAAATCTAAACCAGGAATATATTTTGAGCCCATGGGCAACGCTCACCTCATATCCAACGAATGGACGCTCGTAGTGCACTACAACATGAGCCCAGTTTGGGAAGAATACGAAACTATACGTTGTGGCATAAGCAATTTGAGTAATCTTTGCAACATAATTACTGACAAGATTTCCTGCGAGCCTATCCTAAACCAATTTCAAGGTTTCCTAACCGAAATGCAGAATGGTAATGAGCTCCTACTTCATAGTCATAAAAAGGTGCGATCGAGAACAAAAAGAGCTCCCTTAAACTTTGTAGGCAGTCCGGCCAACTCCTTATTTGGGGTTTTAGATTCAGAATATGCCAACCAGATGTCTGAAGTAATTGAAAATATGAAGAGCAATGATCACTATCTTCTAGAGCTCATTAAGAACCAAACCTCAGTAATTGACTCAACTACCAATGTAATCAAAAGGTCACAAGAAAGGACAGAGAGTCAGTTCTTGGAGTTTCATAAATATTTCAATACAACCATCTCTCAACTCAACAACCTAACACATGAAGCCCACCAGCTAAGAATTACACAAATATTTACAACACTTTCACTCCGGTTAGTAATGGCTATCAATAATTATCAACGGATCCAATCAACGCTGTGGGACGTACTAATTGATACTCATCAAGGGAAAATAAATCCTTACCTATTGGCGCCAAGACAGTTCAATAAGGAGCTCAGTCATATTCAAGAGCATCTGACATCATCACTGAGATTGCCGGCGAAACCTGAGGACTTGATAAAATTGTACAGCATCATGTCAGTTGATGGACGAGCCAGTCCTAGCCACATGATCTTTCGGTTAACTCTACCATTATTCACATCTGAACAATTTGAAATGATGCACTTGGTGTCAACACCATTTTTAAAGAACAACAGTCTCATGATGATTCAACCATCAACAGAATTCTTGATAATCAATCTCCATAGAGATCAGTATTATCCTCTACAAGAGAACGAACTAAGATCATGCCGAGTAGGCGAATCAGGAATCATCTGCAAGCAGCATCATCCGATCTATAACAAGCAGTCCAATCATAGCCTGTGCGAGATCAGTCTGCTGACACAATCAACACCAAGAAACTGTTTTCTTACATCAGCTCACTCCCATCGATGGATACAATTAGCCACCGCCAATCATTGGATATACTTGATGCCAACACGAACAACCATAAATATTGTTTGTGAAGGGTCAGTTCATCAAGAAGTCCTCGAAGGTTCTGGTATGTTAGAATTAAGCCCACAATGCTCTGTCCGAGATGAATCTACCGCTATAAGGGGCCACAACATTATCTCCAGCCACTCAGAAGGTCAATTTATTACCACACCAAGATTCACCGACTTTATCCGTACACTAAACAACACCAACACCGACCTCGCATTGAAGGTCTCCCCAGCACAAGGCTTCATGCAAGACATCCAAGAACTTCAAATGAGAATAAACTCACTCAAGGAAATGGAAAGACTAGCTCCCACGGACATCAACTTTCATGATACTCATCAATACACCATTGGTTACACAAGTTTGCTATTAATATTGGCTCTCATAGTATACGTGACATGGAGATATAAACAACATACGTTTGGACATCAAACAATACACCATAGACCACCCGTACCATTGCCCAGAACCACTTCCCTCGACCCATTACAGACAGACGATCTTGAGCCAGATCAACGCGGGGAGAATGTTCAAGCCTAGCCATATGCATAGTATTATAGCACATTCCTTAGCTTTACATACCAAAAACTTAAATTTCATTAATTGTAAATCTGCTTACAATTGATTTCTCACCGCTGCCCATCACAATTCTCATGAAATCGTCTGCACTATGCAAGTAAACAAGATCATATTGCATGAGAATTGTGATAACAGAAGGCGCAGTGACAATTATTTTGTAGGTAGGTAAGCAAGATACATATATCTGATTTCATGTGACTATGGGAAGAAAATAATTTAGAATTTTTGCTGACTTTGAAATTTTTGGATTTTCAGTAGATAATTTTGTATAAAAAAGGGACTTTTCGAGAAAATAAATTATTAGTTGTTCTTCCGAAGTCGAGAGTTTTTATTTAGCGAATTTTCATCGATAAACGTATTAAGGTTGAGTACCTTCAATACTTTACAACTGTTTTCTATTGAGGTTGAGTACCTCAATACACTTCGCCACTAGAACTACCGCTTTAAGGTTGAGTACCTTAAGGCACAAATCCTTTTAAGTCGCGGACAAGCAAAAGAGCTTGACCGCATTATAAACAAATGTAAAATACCTTGTACAGAACAATCCAAGACAGTTATTCCTATACTTCTCAGTCAGAGTCAAGCTGGAATATACCTGCGAATTGTTCTCTTGTTTGCATAAATTGTACGTGCATAAATATTTTATTAGAAATAAAGTAAATTTATCTTGTTTAAAACATATTTCAAGACAGTATTCCTACACTACTCAGTTGAGTCAAGTTGGAATATATATGCGGAGTTGTTTTTTGCTCATGTTGAAATTTATAAACCTAGATTTAGTAATATATTATTGAAATAACGTAGACTAATCATAGATAAGTGTCTCGCTTTAATTTAGAGTGCTTAAGTTAACTTCAAATGAATTACAAATTAAATCGAATGTATCTCTAATTATATGCGTTCTGATTTTAATATACCGCTACACTAACATAATCCACCAGTTTAGCATCACCACATGTGGCTTGTGAACGGTTCTACATTAACTGTTCCATTACACACGTGCCAGAATTGCGGTATTAATAAATAATACGGGAATTTTACATCAGCCTATTATACGGGCATATGGTGTGACCTTTTCCCATATCGTTTTATAGTTCCAGGAACTAATTATTGCAATTTAAATTGATTGGTGTTCCTACAGGAACCTAGCTACTTGCATAAACATTTTGGTGGTTCCATCCAGGAACTAAGATACCCTTGCATACACATTTTGGTGGTTCCATCCAGGAATTAGAAGCATTCGATTTCGTGTAATTCATTTGTTAGATTCTTAAGTCCATTCGAATAAAGCAAGCATCAAGTCACGTAGCATTAGCAAGCCATAGCTATATACATTACCGTTACATAATACACTCATAACGGCAAGATGTCTTCGCTACAAGGATTATTTAATAAGGAAGCGGTATTGAGAGACAGACTAAACAAGTTTATTGAGAACGCAAAAAAAACTGCAATACCTAAACGCACTCAAGGATTCTACGAAACCAGAACTTCAGATTTAAAAAAAATCTGGGAGGTTTATAGCGCAATTGACTTAGAACTCAATGAATTATTGGTTGGGCAGGATTCAGATGAGTCAAATACATTTCGGGAAGAAGATAACTACAGTAAATCAGTGCTCAAGTACGCAGAATATATGAGCGAGTTAGTGCAAGGCTTACGGAGGTATTCAACTGTTATAGAGTCACAACCTAACACATCTGCTTCAATGCAGTCAACCACAACAATTATTCAACAAGAATCCTCATTGCCTAGGATTGCATTACCTACATATAATGTCGATTATGATCGATGGCGATCATTCCATGATCTTTTTGTATCATTAGTACATAAAAATACTAGACTAACAGATGTGCAAAAATTACATCATTTAAAAATATGTTCAGTTGGTGAAGCCGAGAAGGTCTTAAGACACACTCCCATAATAGATCAGGACTATACACCAGCCTGGAGCAAGCTACAGGAGCGGTATGAGAACAAAAGAATTTTTGTAAATCGCCAACTTAAAACTCTAGTCAACCAGCCCAAGCAAAATTTGGAATCAAGCAAGGGCATCAGATCATTGCTTGACACAACTGAGGAGTGTCTACAGCAATTGAAGAGCTTACCGGTTGACACAAGTGCATAGGTTGTAGTACTAATCCATCTATTAATTCAGAAGTTGCCATTCATGACGCTGAAGTTATGGGAAGAAGACCAAGGGGCAAGTCAAGAATTGCCAACATTAGCACAATTCACCAAATTTTTAAACACACGCTTAAGGGTGTTGGAATCCATTGCGGATGTATTGGTCACTAAGGCACCGCAATCAAAACCACAAGCAAGACAAACAACGTTGACTTGTCACACTGCATGTAAGAGCAGATGTCCAGCTTATGATGGAAATCATTTTGTTCAAAGGTGTTCAAAATACAATAAAATGAACACAGAAGCAAAACGAAAAATCATTAAGAATTCAGGACGCTGTCTCAATTGTTTGTCAAGGAATCATCTGATAAATGCACGCACTAGTAAATACAAATGTTATAAATGCAATCAAGGGCATCACACCACACTGCACGATAACCACGACAAGGAACAACCTAGAACAACGTCAGAGAAATTCAAGAGCCGTTCGTACGATGGCTCGTTCGTACCAAAACACGCCAAAACAACACAAAATAAAACACACCATGTTGACAGCAAACAAGTTAACAATTCTCCTACAAGGTTACAATCAGCCGACGGTACTGATGGGTTAAACACTACCCAAACGTTCGTAGCCAGGGAAGATCATCATGCATTACTATCGACAGCGTTAGTAATGGTAAAGAGTAAGTTTGGTGAATTTACATGTCTGCGCTGCCTGATAGATAGTGGATCTCAATCCTCATTTATAACTGAGGCAGCCTGCAAAAAATTAGATGCTACTCGCACTCCAACATCAGTAGCAATAACGGGCTTAAACACTAGTCCTTCTGTTACAGCTCATCAACAAACAAGTCTACAACTGAGTTCCTGTGAATTCGATGGAACTACAATTGAAGAAGACTTTCTAGTTTTGAAAGGCATTACAACTTGTCTACCGACAAGATTGATCACCAGAAAGGAGTATCAACATCTACAAGGAATACAACTGGCTGATCCCACTTATTGGAAACCTGGAAAAATAGATGCCCTACAGGGTTTATGCAAAGATAATTCAATATGGAATTAGACGAGGATCAGATACAGCACCTATAGCAGTGAACACGATCTTTGGCTGGGTCCTACTAGGATCTACTACCAACACAAATGACGATAAGGTAACAATCTGCACAACTACAATTACTGATATTAATCTAAACAAACAACTCAAGCTATTTTGGGAGCTAGAGGAACTCCCAACACAAACTATTCTGAACCAAGAGGAAGAAGAGTGTCAAGGAATATTTCGAATAACATATCAACGACTGAGAAACGGAAAAAACAATGAAGCTCCTATATTAAGACAATCAAGGCCACAAGCTCTTAAACGATTCTTAGCCTTACAACGACAGTTTTTAAAAAACCCTGAGTTGGAAAGGGATTATAGAAAGTGTCTGAATGAATATATAGAGCTTGGTCATATGGAGGAAGTAGCTCCTCCTACGGACACTAAACCACATTACTACATTGCACACCACGCAGTTTTCAAGGAAAGCACTACAACAAAGTTAAGAGTAGTATTCGACGCCTCAGCTAGAACAACAAATGGAAAATCGCTCAATGATTATATGTTAAAGGGGCCTACGTTGCAACCAAAATTATTCGCAACACGTCTCAATTGGAGAAAATACAAAATAGTGATGAGTGCAGACATCGAGAAGATGTGTAGGATGGTCTATGTGCACCCAGATCAACGCACATACCAACGAATCCTTTGGCAACATCCCAAGACTATGCAACTTCTAGACTATGAACTCAAGACAGTCACATTTGGGACTTCGTCTGCTCCGTACCTCGCTGTGCGCGTACTTCAGCAGCTAGCAGAAGACGAGGGTACTAACTGGCCGTTAGCCTCAAGGGCCACATACACTGACTTCTACGTGGACGACCTGTTAACTGGAGCCGATAAGACCACTGATGCTAAACGACTTCAAGTAGAATTCTTAAATATGATGAAGACAGGTGGGTTCAATGGGCCAGCAATGATCCGAAACTGCTTGAAGATATACCCATTGGTCATCGCGAAGTCAAGGGCGCATTAACATTTGCGGACAACGAATCAACTAAAACATTGGGAATACGATGGCATCCCGCACTGGATTATTTTTCATTTCCGGTTACTCAAAGGAATACACAAACGTTATCAAGTAAGCGAACAATATTATCTGAAATTGCGTCGTTGTATGATCCTCTTGGTTGGCTTGCACCCATAATCATTACAGCAAAGATCTTAATGCAAACGCTGAGGATTACTGGCTGTTCTTGGGATACACCAGTTCCAACCGCCATTCATACACAATGGCAATCATTCAAAACAGGCCTACAACAGCTGCAATTGTTAAAAATTCCAAGATGGATTCAATATATTACCCATGCACGCATGCAATTGCATGGATTCTGCGATGCCTCATCAAGGGCTTATGCGGCTGTTGTGTATTTGATAGTTGAAGGACAAGATGGACGCATAAGATCAACCTTGCTTACGGAAAAATCAAGTGTAGCGCCCACTAAACCTACCACAATACCCAGACTGGAGTTAAATGGAGCAGTTCTCTTGCAAGGTTGATCAAAACAACCATACAGGACATGCAACTACTCGATGTGCCCATATTCGCATGGACAGATGCAATGATCGTGCTTCAGTGGATACGAGAACATCCGTCACGGTGGAAGACCTATGTAGCTAACCGGGTAGTAGAAATTCAAGACATAGTAAAACACGACTGTTGGCAACACATCTCAACAAGTCACAATCCCGCGGATCTAGCCTCTAGGGGTATCTCATCGTCCAGTTTAATTAATAACAACCTGTGGTGGCATGGGCCGACATGGTTGAGCCAGAAGCAAGAGGACTGGCCAAGATGAAATCACATCACAGAACGCACGGACTTAGAAGCAAAACCATCAATATCAACCACCTTCCTTACTAAGTTGACCGATGACATTCTTTTAAGGTATTCTTCTATATCACGATTAATTCGAGTGATAGCAACCGTTCAACGATTCATACACAATTGTCGAAATACACAAAACCGACGCTTGAGTTGTCTTACTAGCGTTGAATGGAATAACAATTCTAAGGCTAGTACAACAAATAGCATTCCAGGAAGACTTCAATCATCTAATGCACAATGAAACATTATCTCGTAATAGTAGACTGCTTAAACTCAATCCGTTTATAGACTCCAATGGCTTGATACGAGTAGGTGGGAGGTTGGCCAATGCTATGTTATCTTACGCACAAAAACATCCAATCATTTGGCCACAGCACCATCATGTGACACTATTGTTGATTGATAAGATACATTCAGAAACTATGCATGGCGGACCATCCCTAGTATTGAGTACAAGTCGTGAGAAGTTTTGGATTATAGATGCAAGACGCAGCATTACTAGCAGAATACATAAATGTGTTGCGTGTGCCAAACAACGCAGTGCAACAATCACCCAACTGATGGGAAATCTACCTGCTCCCAGAGTAAATGCTGCCAAGCCATTCTCAAAGGTTGGCATTGATTATGCAGGACCTGTAACCATACGAGTCTCGTCGCTCCGAAATGCCAAGCGACACAAGGCCTACTTTTGTCTATTTATCTGCATGGCCACAAAGGCAATTCATTTAGAGTTGGTATCAGATCTCACTTGAGAAGCCTTCATTGCTGCATTGAAGAGATTTGTAGCTAGACGAGGCTTGTGCAGCGACATTTACTCGGACTGTGGCACCAATTTTGTCGGAGGCAAGTTATTGCTGGAAAGGGATCTTGCTCAAGCCATCAAGCAATCAACACCAGAAGCTTCCCAGTATCTTGTGTCCAAATCAGTTACATGGCATTTCAATCCTCCAGCTTCTCCACACTTTGGAGGTATATGGGAGGCTGGTGTGAAGTCAATTAAACATCATCTGCGTAGAACATTAGGAAATCTGATCTGTACCTTCGAATAGTATGCAACAGTGCTCGCTCAGATCGAAGACTGTGTAAATTCACAGCCGTTATGTTATGTCGGAAACGACCCTGATGACTTAGTTATACTCACACGAGGCCATTTCTTAATCGGTCAACCGTTAAATGCGATTGTTGAACCTAATTACTCTACGGCCAAGATACTGCCATCACAAAGGTGGAAGCTATTACAACAAATGACCAAACGTTTTTGGGACAAATGGTCGATGGATTATCTGAACCAATTACAAAATAGGCCAAAATGGTTAACCAAACAACCAAACATAAAAAAGGGAGATGTTGTATTAGTGAAAAATGAAAATATGCCACCAACCAATTGGCCATTAGGCATCATCGACCAAGTTTATCCTGGAGCTGAGGGATTGGTACGAGTTGTTCAGGTAAGAACTCGAGACCGCACGTTACAGCGACCTATTTCAAATATATGTCGACTGCCCATAGAAGAGTCTACAGAACAAATCGGTGATACCACAAGATGACCATTAAGAGTATATTTGTGTCCAAATGTTATCTGTTTGTTATGTTGTTTGGTGACTGTCCCCATTTGCATTCAAGATATTAATACAGTACTATTCCAGATGTCTAATATTGAGAGTCACGATGAAGATGTCCTATACATCCTCGAGGACATCCGCTTTTCTCCTCCAAGAAGCCCTCTCGAGGAGCTATTTGTAGATCCCGGATGAGAAGTGTTGACTGGACTTCCAAAATCATCCCCCTACAATGCTCCCTCCACATCTGCAGTTGTGCAATGCGCTCATTCCAATGGCCAGGCATCTAAGCAGCAGCATTCAGCAAAGTATGTCATCACACCACATACAAATTCCAATCCAGCTCAACCAGCAATCATCAATGGAAAACAATTGAACTCGCTCACACACTTGAAACCCACAACAACCATTTACGAGCTCAGAATGCGTGCAGAAAACACACATCAACGGTTCATCACTCGAGAGGGGATTGACATCTATTTGCAGCGACACGTTCTGGAACGCATAGATTTCGAAGCCATTAGCAAAGCGAAACGCAAAACCAAGACAATCAATCTTCCCGATCGGTACCAAATGTTTTTGCATGTACGAGCTGACGGTGAGATCAAGTTCAATCGCTATCACAAACGCGGCATACAAAAGTTGAAGAATCGGTTGAATGCAGGCATTCAACGAGGGGGACAATGTTCAGCTATAAATAAATCTAAAAAGAAAAAAAAACAATTAAACCAAGTCAAACCAACCTAAAGTACTTAACTTAAGTACCAGCCAGGGAAATCTACTGGCATACTGTCCTCCCACGTAGAATTGATACCTACGTACCTACATCCATGGAGAATTAGCTGAAATGAAAAGAAAATATGAATTAATTAATGCAATCGACCATGAATTTTTTAGGGAATAAGAAAAATTAATTGAATTTACAAAAAAAAAATACAAAATTTCCAATTTTTCCCCATACATATAACATGTAAACAGATGTACGTAAACACAACAACAACACTGTGGGAAATGGAATTTATGTAGTAATTAGATAAATTTCAATTTCTATCACTCGAAATTTATACTAATCATTAAAAAGGAGTCATAGAACACAATAGCTATAACAAAACACCTTCCCGCGAACTATTTCAAGGCAAATTACGAGCAAATTTTCACCTTTGACAGTTCTCGCAAGGGAACTTGCTTAAATATCGAGTTTTCACAAGGTTTTAAAGTGTAATAACTCAATAGAACCGAAGTTCATGAGTTGTTAAATAGATTTTCTACATAAAATTAACTTCCCGCGAGGTTTTTCCGCGGAAAAACAATGAATGAAAATCTCACCTGAAGATTAAGATTGCTAATTATGAAATAATAGAACTTTCGTACCAAATAAACACACACAAACACTAATTATTGAGCACAATACAATTAGCACAACTTACCTTGGTCTTAAGTAGCACTACACACAGGAAAAACACCACTGAAACTCGCGACCGCGGAATCGCGAAAAGAAAACTATAAACATCGTGGAACTGTCAAATTTCATGTATTGCCAACATATGGCACATGAATTTAGGGTATTTTTTAATGAGGAATCCGATGGAGGTATTTAAAAAGTCCTAAAGTATCTCAGTAAAATGATATTTGCTAATTTATGATTTCTCATATAACTAATGAGAAGAAAAGAGATAGCAAGTGGAAGTGAGATGAAGAAAAATACGTTCCACATCAATTTTTCTCAACATGGATGACAAGAATTTAATTGCGCCATGTTATAGCACAATTTGGATATTTAATTTTCATTCAGTTAAATTAAAATATGATGGAGATCTTTTTGTGAGGAAATATAGATGACTAAATTCCGCATCGAATTAAATTAATTTATGTTGATGAAAACCAAGGCATTCTGAGTAATTAGCATTATGGTTGCGGGTTCCACACACAAAAATGGCGGTTCACACCCTATATAAAGCCGAGCATTTGCATGGATCGCTCTCTTATATTTTTCCAAGTCAAGCAGTCTAGATCGTGGTATAGTGTTCAAGTTTAGTTTTTTTTTTTTTTTTTTGATTTTATTCACTTGTGCAAATTGTGAAATTAGCTTATAATCTACTTATGGTAAGCATAAGCTCTCATGCGATTTTCTGGTGAAGGGAAGTAATCATAGTGACAATTGTGTTAAATTTATTGTGCGTTAACAACAACATTTGTTAAGAAGATTAATTAAACATTTTCCTTTTTTTTTTATTCTTTTTTATTAAAATTAGATTTCAGTGATAACAGTTTTTTATTAATAACGTAAATTACCTTGTACAGCACAATCCAAGACAGTTATTCCTATACTTCTCAGTCAGAGTCAAGCTGGAATATACCTGCGAATTGTTCTCTTGTTTGCATAAATTGTATGTGCACAAATATTTTATTAGAAATAAATTACATTTATCTTGTTTAAAACATATTTCAAGACAGTATTCCTACACTACTCAGTTGAGTCAAGTTGGAATATATATGCGGAATTGTTTTTTTGCTCATGTTGAAATTTATAAACCTAGATTTAGTAATATATTATTGAAATATCATAGACTAATCATAGATAAGTGTCTCGCTTTAATTTAGAGTGCTTAAGTTAACTTCAAATGAATTACAAATTAAATCGAATGTATCTCTAATTATATGCGTTCTGATTTTAATATACCGCTACACTAACATAATCCACCAGTTTACCATCACCACATGTGGTTTGTGAACGGTTCTACAGTAACTGTTCCATTACACACGTGCCGGAATTGCGGTATTAATAAATAATACGGGAATTTTACATCAGCCTATTATACGGGCATATGGTGTGACCTTTTTCCATATCGTTTTATAGTTCCAGGAACTAATTATTGCAATTTAAATTGATTGGTGCTCCTACAGGAACCAGGCTACTTGCATAAACATTTTGATGGTTCCATCCAGGAACTAAGATACCCTTGCATAAACAATGACTTTACATTTATCATCAAACTCGCGCTGCATAAAACTGTAATGGAAGTCGTAGAGGCATGTTTTTGAAATTTCCAAGACCGCCATGCCGATATAGAGTGGCTTATTAAACAACATTTTCAGTCTCCTTAATTCCACAGCAACTAAATTCTCATAAAATATTTTCGTACTGTGGAAGTTTGGAGCTGCAATCAAAGCTTTGGCACCATGTCGGCCTCCCCATTTTACGCAAAGCTTGATGTCACTATACTTGTGTACATTTTCCATGGTTTTACCAAACGCAGCATTATTCATCTTTTTATAGCTGTCTTTTTCATGATCGCTGGTAGCCTGTTTCCGTTTGGAGGTATTCAAATCAATGTATGGTTTAAGCCAAGCTGACTGGTTGATTTGCAGGATCTGGTGTACTTTTTTTAGGTTGAGGCCATATGATAAGCATTGCTTCAAATTTCGATAGTGTATAATATATTTTACTTTATGGTATAATGTTGTCAAAAGTTTTTCTAATTTTGAACCTGGTGGTGCTGTATGCTCAGAGCAAAACGGTAAGCCTTTATGCTTATCATGCTGATGTGGTGGATAGTCTAACTCAACTTCGAGTATGTATCCAGTTGGTGAATCTTGAGGAATTTGGAAAACATCAATATCGGGACTATCAGCCCATCGGAATCATCTGGTAGGTAAATGTTGTGACATGGCCCATCCATAAAGGTTGTTAACATCATAATATATCAAGTATTTTTGTTTTTCATCTGGGTTAAAATCATCCATATATTTATTGTTGGCTTTACTGTATCTATTGGAACATTGGCTTATACCTCCCCGAATACCTCTCTCTACGAATAGCAGTATGTCAACATCAGTTATCAGCTCAAGTTTTACTTGGTATATTTTAACATTGCGTCCTACGTTAGATCTGGCATGGTGTAATAATGTGCAGGATCTAAATTGTACGTCTTCATACAGACATCTCGAAAGTTCTCGAAGACATCGACCAATAGAAGGACATCAGTTGTCAGGTATAGATCGGAATATTCGCCAAATGTCTGTATTTCAAATGTCCTCCACACCTTTTCTGCGCGACTGTAGTCCTCAGCAGATATATCACTGTCAGTCATTTTATTATAGAATTTCTCCTGTGCCGGTAAGTGTTGGAAATCCAATTTTTCCCAATCGTCAACGAAGTCGTATGGGAAGACTCCTTTGCGCGTAAGTAGTTTAAAGTCATCATCATCCAATTCCTGCCATACAGTTCTTGTAATATTTAATTTACCCATTGGCAGCAATGATGATAGCTTATCTAAGGATTCAGCCATAAAACGGAAGGAATCGATGAATCTGAATTTGATATGACTGCCTTCAACGTGCTTTTTGAACGAGATATATCTTTCTGTACTAACAGATGTATTAGGAGTACATCCCATGATGTTGTATCAATCTCTGTTGTATCAATTATTGACTTGAGCCTTTAACAGACTCTGAATTTAGTTTGACTTGGTTACCAAAAACCTTTAATTGATGATTAACTAAAATTCTCTTGTTCCCATATCTAGCTTTCAACTTGTTCCATGCTGGCATATAATCTTTATTTGTTACTAGGGTATGTCGCAATAATTTCCCGGTATCACCCACTAGACAAGATTTCAGATGATGCAGCTTCTGAACTGGTGTTAACTTTGTATTATCATGAACAAGAGAAATGAAGAGATCATGAAGTGAACGCCATAAATCGCAGTTACCGTTATATTTGGGCAACTGAATTCGGGGAAGGAACGATTCCTGTTGAACAACACTTGTTGAATAAATTGGTACTTGTCCCGAGATGATGTTTCAGTAGCTGGTACGAGTTTCCGCAATCCTTCTACTAATTCTCCAATGTATTCGGAATATTTTATTTCTGTTGAGCCATGATTATTTTGCGTTAAATAGTCATGTTGCTTGTCATCAGAACTTTCTAATAAAGCCTGATTGATTGTTATATCTGTGCCACTACATATTTCCCATAGTTTCTTCAACTCTGTCATTTTAGACTCGTAGAAGCCTTGCGTTCGTTTAACAAAGTTCGTTTTTTTTTCATTGTCGATTAACCTTTCAATTCGCGCACGCAATATACTTTCCGTGAGGGCTAGTTTCTCTACTAAATCCATGTTAATTTATATATATATTCATACATATATTTGATTCCAAGTGTGGAACAAAATGAAAGGTTAGTCGAAGAACGTACTTTGATGCCGCGTATGACTAATTGACGTGTAAAATATATAAGTGATTTTTTTCCGCAATTTCTAATCAATTCAATTAACCAACTATTTATTACGATTATTGACATGTAAGTTCAGCAATTAAACGCTTTCTAGGAATACAACGTCAACTTGAAAGGAAGCAAGCTTTGAAGTCCGAATATGAGAGATGTTTAGATGACTATCTCTAGTTGGGTCACATGGAGGAAATACCTCCCTCCAACAGCAACGAACCACAATTTTACATACCTCACCATGCAGTTGTCAAAGAAAGCACGACAAGAAAGGTGATAGTATTATTTGACGCTTCGGCGAAAACGTCAAATGGCAACTCACTCAATGAGTTCCTATTAATGGCACTAGTTTTACAAACTAAATTATTCGCCACGTTGCTCAACTGGCGTAAATATAAAATTGCTAAGAACGCGGACATTAAAAAGATGTACCGTATGACAACCATGCATCCGGATCATCGTACTTTTCAGCGAATCATTTGGAGACTTCCTAAAACCAAGGAGATCCAAGATTTTCAGCTGAATACGGTGTAGCGTATGTACATAGTACGTAGCGTACATATTTAAAAATAAATAAAATAACTAATAAAATTTTAAAATGTAGAACGGAAAATTTGGAAAAGAATTAAATATTGCATTACGAAGTAGCCTAAGGAATCATATTATAAAAAATACATGTGAAAATTTAAATCAAGCATACATACACTTAGAGTGTTAGAATTTCAGATATAGTAAAAATGTATGAAGCATCTGCGTATGCATAGAATAAGTATATATAAAAATGTCAGATATAAATATTTAGTAGTATTGAAAAACTCATAGCATCAAGGCTACGACAGCGTACAATACGATACAAAAGTATTTCAATAAAATTATAAAAATATATTAAAATTAAAAAATAAAAAAAATTAAACTAATCAAGAATTGTTATTACTTTTAAATAAAAACAACACTTCTTTTTATTGTTATATATATATTATAATAAAACAATCTTCCTCTAATAAAATATACGCTATTTTTGTTCCATGTAAATGGACAAAAATCAAATTTGGTCAAGTCGATTTCTACGAAGGAAATCACAAAATACATTGATGTTGGTACTAAGGAAATAACAATAAATAATAACATCCAACTACCAGACATTAATATTGGTGACTCCGACGTGAAATCACAAAATACATTGATGTTGGTACTAAGGAATTAACAATAAATAATAACATCCAACTACCAGACATTAATATTGGTGACCACGAATAAAAAATTCAATACTGAACACATAAATCATAAAAGATTGGTGACACCCCGAATGACAATTTCTAACATGATCTTTGGTTCCCCCCACCTGTGGTAAGCAACCAATCAGATCGTTTTTGAAAGGACAGAAGAGACAAGAAAGAAAACAATCATCAATCAGACAAGAACAGAAGAGAGAAGAAAGAAAACAATCATCAATCAGACAATAACAGAAGAGAGAAGAAAGAAAGTAATAAAAACAACAGAACAAGAAACGAAGAAACAAAGAATCTCCAATAAAAAAAAATAAGAATAAAATAATAAGGTTTTTCAATTATATAATTTTTTTCCTTCTGATGTCAAAATATTTTTTTTCCAAATTTTCTTAATTCACATAAACATTAGACAACACACAACAATACAATTTTCTATATATGTGTGTGTATATGTGGGTTCCACGATATAGAAATAACTTTCACCATTAAACATTCCCTCCTCTTGGTATTTTAAGAAAACGGCAAAAAGAAAGATTCGCCAAAGTAATTATACGAGTGATAAATTTATATAATACTTTTTTTTATTTTTGTGTGTGTTTTGTTGTTTTGTGAAAATGCCTGACGGAAATAGAGGAGATAATAATGATAGAGCAGTTCTCAATACAGTAGCAGTAAAATTGCCACCATTTTGGATACCTTTCCCACAAGCATGGTTCATCCAAGCAGAAATTCAGTTCACTGCGAAAGGTATTACTCAGGACCAAACAAAGTACGAATACATAGTACAAGCATTACCAGTGGACATAATAATGAAGGTATTAGATTTAGTGCAAACACCTCCAACAGTAGAAAAAGATAGTACTCTTAAAAATGCGTTAATACAGCGATTTGCCGAGACTGAAGAGAAAAATCTAGAACTCCTCCTTTCAGACACCGAAATGGGTTGATAGAAGACCTTCAGAATCTTTCAAAAAAAATGAAAGTCCTAGCAGGTCCATGTTCAGAATTTTCTGAAAGCCTTATAAAAAAACTATGGATGCGAAAATTGCCGACAAATATAAACATAGCGCTAACAACCGCAGGCAACAATGGCATAGACGATCTTCTTAAATTAGCTGACAGAATTCACGAAATAGCGAAAACCCAAAATATTTCAGGATTCACTTCAAATAATTACAACAGCAATTTTGACTTAATAAATGGAATTGATAACTTAGAGAAGAAAATAGACACATTGGTACAATTAATTAAATATATAACTTTTCATAATAAAAATTTTTTTTTTCAAATTTCAGGAATGGTTCCAGAAGTCGTTCTTCAAGTGGTATTAGATTTACTACGATCTGTTGGTACCACAATAAATTTGGAGATAGAGCAACGAAATGTATACCACCTTGTACTTTAAAAAAAACTGAAAATCCAAAAAAAACTAGTTAACCCCGCGACGTATTCATGTTCTTTTAATAATAATTCAAAACGTTTATTCATTTTTGACAAAGAAAACAAATTTAAATTTTTAATAGATACTGAAGCAGACCTTTCAGTCATACCCACCACTTTTTGTATCAGATACAAAAAAGATGATCCTTTAACTCTGGTAGCAGTGAATGGCTCTACAATTCAAACCTTTGGTACAAGGTTATTTAAAACCAATTTTGGCCTGAGAAGGGACTTCACATTTCCATTTGTAATTGCCGAAGTAAACCGCCCAATTATAGGAGCCGACTTTTTAACCAAATTCAATCTGTTGGTAGATTTGAAAAAAAAAACGTCTGATAGATGGTAACACAAATTTATCGGTTAATGGCTTAACCATAAAAGGAAACACACCATCACCAAAACAATTTACTATTGAAAATGAATACGGAAACATTTTAAAGCAATTTCCATCGCTAACAGAACCTCCTCGATATGGAGAACATGTTAAACATAACGTTGTACATCATATTACAATGAAAGGAAAACTTCCTTTTACTAGACCACGCAGATTAGATGGAGAAAAATTCAAAATGGCAAAAATGGAGCTTGACCATATGTTACAATTAGGTCTTTGCCAACCATCATCATCTTCAACAGCTACAGCACTACATTTAGTGGCAAAGAAAAATAGTTCAGATTGGCGTCCTTGTGGGGATTACAGACTGTTAAATACTATCACAAACCCAGACAGATACCCAATCCCACACATACAAAAAATTTCTTTAAATCTTAGAAATTGCAAACTCTAAAATAGACTTATTCAGAGCGTAACATCATATCCCAGTAGCTCCAGAAGACATATACAAAACGGCTATTACAACACCTTTTGGACTTTATGAATTCACGCGTATGCCCTTTGGTTTACGAAACGCGGCGCAAAACTTTCAGAGATCTATGAAAGAAGTAACAAAAGGTTTGAACTATGTGTTTACATACATTGATGACATATTGATAGCAAGCCAAAATGAAGAAGATCATGAAAAACATTTAAAAGCACTGTTCGAAAGACTAGCAATAAATGGAATAAACATAAATGTGGCGAAATTTATTTTTGTTTCTACTTCCCTAAATTTCTTAAGCCATTTAATAAATAAGGATGGAATACTTCCTTCTCCTGATAGAGTAAAAATAATTCAAAATTTTCCTTCTCCTTCATCTGCCAAACACATACAGCAATTATGTATGTATGGTAAACTACTATCACCGTTTCATACCAAGATTAGCAGAATTACTAAGCCCTACATACAGTAATTTAACACTCTTATTAAAGAAAACAAAAAATACTAAAAATTTGTTGTGGCCACAATCTTGTGAAGATAACTTCCGACGTATAAAAGAAGCTCTTGCTACAGCAACACTGTTAAAGCATCCCATTGAAGATACTACTTTTAATGTAACGGTAGACGCTTCATCTCTTGAAATAGGTGCAGTTCTACAACAGTTCCACAACAATTGTTGGGAACCATTAGCTTTTCATTCGAAGAAACTAACAAAATCAGAAGAAAAACACTCCGCTTTCGATAGAGAACTTCTGGCAGTCTATTTATCAATCAAACATTTTCGACACATACTAGAAGGTCGTATATTAGTAATTTTTACAGATCACAAACCACTGACAAATGCTATTTGGACCAAAACGGAGAGAAGTCCAAGACAAACCAGACAACTAGACTATATAACACAGTTCACATCAGACATACAACACATCAAAGGAAAAGATAACGTGGGAGCTGATGCTTTGTCACGCATACCATGCAGTCACGAAGATTACAATGAAATTGAAAATAAGAATAAAATTGATCTACACATAATTAGGTTAGCACAAACAGACGAAAAAGAGTTAACACACCTTATCGAACAACAACACAAAAATACGAAATCAAAATACAGACTAATAAACTTGGATATTCCGGAAACCAACTATAAACTGTGGTGCGAAGTGTCAATAGAAAAAGCTCGCCCTTACTTACCAACCAAACTGAGGAAAACAATTTTCAAAATATTACACGGACTATCGTACCCAGGTATACGTGCTACAAGAAAATTAATTAGTAACAAATATTTCTGGCCAAATATGAATAAGCAAATTAATGAATGGGCCAAGGCATGCTTACCGTGTCAACAATCTAAGATACACAGACACACAAAATCACCATTTGGAAATTTTGAAATACCAAAAGGTAGATTCGAACATGTGCATTTACACATTGTAGGACCACTACCCAATCAAATACTTTTACACACATACTGACAATCATCGACAGATACACACGATGGCCAGAAGCTTACCCTATCAACTACATCATCGCAGAAAACATAGCCAAAACTTTTTATCGCCAATACGTATGTCGTTTCGGAGCTCCTTTGCAAATGACAACCGATCAAGGAGCTCAATTCGAAGCGAAATTATTCCACGAATTTGCTAATTTCCTAGGTTGTCACAAAATTCGCACAACTCCTTACCACCCACAATCCAACGGAACAATCGAAAGATTACACCGACAATTAAAGGCTTTCATTAGAGCCACGAAAGACACAATTAATTGATCTTCTCATTTACACACAATTCTTTTAGGTATACGTACCACGATTAAAGAGGATTTGCAATGCTCTCCAGCAAATTTAGTATACGGACAAGCAATAAGAGTTCCAGGCGAATTTTTCGTAAAAACGAATGACAACATAACAGAATCAAGCGATATGTTTAAAAATTTACACAATTTTTTTATAAATGTGCCGCCAATGGATTCTTGCAAGTCTACTACTACATTCAACGTACCAAAAACACTGAAAGATTGCAAATTCGTTTTTATTCGCAACGACAAAATAAGACCAAGTCTTCAATCACTATACGAAGGTCCTTTCAAGGTAATGGAAGGAGGTGACTAAAGCTTTATCGTCAATGTCAACGGCAAATCACTAAAGTCTCTATCGACCGTTTGAAGCCAGCATTCTTAGAGAAAATACCCGAGCAAAAGATCATGACAAAAAAAACAAAAACAAAAATGTTTTTACCTTTAAAGTTCGTTATTTACGTTTTCGTTGAATACTGAGAGGGGAGTGAATGTAGCGTCCAAAATCCGAAACTACATATTCATATTTACATACTTAAAAATAAATAAAATAAATAAAAAAATTTTAAAATGTAGAATGGAAAATTTGGAAAAGAATTCAATATTGCATTACGAAGTAGCTTAAAGAATTATACTATAAACAATACATGTGGAAATTCAAATCAAGTATACATACACTTAGAGTATTAGAATTTCAGTTATAGTACAAATGTATGAAGCATCTGAGTATGCATAGAATAAGTATATATAAAAATGTCAGATATAAATATTTAGTAGTATTGAAAAACTCGTAGCATCAAGGCTACGACAGCGTACAATACGGTACAAAAGTATCTCAATAAAATTATAAAAATATATTAAAAATAAAAAATAAAAAAAATTAAGCTAATCAAAAATTGTTATTACTTTTAAATAAATAGAACAATTCTTTTTATTGTTATATATATGTATATTATAATAAAAAAATCTTCCTCAAATAAAATATATTCTATTTGTGTTCCATGTAAATGAACAAATATCAAATTTCCTCAAGTCGATTACTACGAAGGAAATCACAAAATACATTGATGTTGGTACTAAGGAATTAACAATAAATAATAACATCCAACTACCAGACATTAATATACGGTGACCTTTGGAACGTCTTCTGCGCCATACTTAGCTATTCAAATGCTCCAACAACGACGACCTACTGACTGGAGCTGAGCGCATAGAGGATGCTTAAGACCTATTAGAAGAATTAATTGGTATGTTGAAAGCAGGAGGATTCAATTTGAGGAAATGGACAATTAACAATTCGTACTTGTTGAAACATCTTCCCCAGAACAGCGCGAATTCAAGTATACATTGATGATTTCGGACACGGAATCCGTAAAAACATTAGGAATTCGTTGGCATCCTAAATCAGACAAATTTTCGTTCTTAACCAAACCTTGGAAAACGCACGCCAAGGTAATCAAACCAACCATTTTGTCAGATATTATATCACTGTACGATCCTTTGGGTTAGATAGCACCAGTTGAAATTGCAGCAAAGGTGCTTATGCAATCATTTTGGGTCACTTGATGCGCATGGGACAATATGGTTTCCGAAGCCATTAAACATCACTGGGATAGTTTCAAAGATAACTTAAAGTCTATCGACAACTTCCAAATCCCTAGATGGATTAACTATTCATCGAATGCGCATATCCAAATACATGGCTTCTGCGATGCATCGACAAAGGCATTCGCTGCAGCAGTCTATCTACGCGTAGGAGATAAGAATGGCATGTTCACGACTACTTTGCTTACTGCTAAAAGCAGTGTAGCTCCCTTAAAGCCAACGACAATACCACGTTTGGAGCTAAATGGAGCTCTACTATTAGCAAGACTGCTTCAAGCTACAATTAAGGACATGCGCCTACAACAGGTGCCAGTTTTTGCTTGGACAGATTCCACGATTGCTCTGCAATGGATAAAAGAACATCCATCACGATAGAAAGTGTACGTTGCAAATCGTTTAGTAGAGATTCAGGGCGTCGTACGGTTTGAGCAATGGCGCCACGTGTCAGCCTCAAGAGGAGTGCCTGCTGCAGATTTGATGAATAATAATTTATGGTGGCATGGACCATCATCGCTATCGGCGGAGCAAGATACATGGCCGAAATTTAAAGATATTTTGGTACAGACCAATCTAGAGGCAAAGGAACTTCTTACAGTAAATTTTGTAGCAAAGTTAGAGAATAATTTTCTTTTACGGTACTCATCATATACTCGCCTCGTTCGAATAGTAGCACACATGCAGCGTTTTATGCATAATCGTCGGCATGTACCGAGCTCACGATTCGTCCGACTTACATTTTGCAAAGTTATTAATGCAGGTCAGATTTTTTATGTCACAACAAGCGAAATGGTGTTACATAGTTTTATGATGTTGTGATGATGACTATGTGAAGCACTACCGTAACAGGCATCCTCAAGACAAACGCTCACAATTTATCAGCTCGCTGGAATGGAGCCAAGCAGAAACAACAATATTTAAACTTATACAAAAAACTGCTTTCGCGGAAGAATATAAGGATATGTTGCACAGGAAAGCGTTGTCGCAACAAATTAAATTAATTAAGCTCAATCCATTTATGGATGATAATGGCTTAATACGATTGGGTGGTCGACTCTACAATGCTTCAATTCCATATGACAGGAAACACCCAATTATTTTACCACTTGATCACCACGTAACGTGGTTATTAATAGACAAATCGGATGTAGAAACTCAGTATGGTGGTCCCTCATTGGTTCTCAGCACTAGTCGAAATCGATATTGGATATTAGATGCTAGACGTTACATTACCAGCCGATTACATAAGTGCATTACATGTTTCAAATATCGCACTACGACTAGAAGCCAGTTGATAAAAAGGAGGCAAACCCTTAAGATCTCTCTCTTCTACAGCGATCGTACATGAAACTTCCAGCCTCCAATCAAGTTATTAATCTTTCTTTTTATTTTCAGCAACAAAGCATATAATAAAAGGTACCAGCGTATTATATATGTTAGAAGTGGGAACAAGGATTTTATGTACTAAGATAAGTATTGTGTGGCTCTTAATTAATATACTTATTAAGGTGTCTTGCATAGAATTAAATATATGCCAACTTTCAGTCTTTTAATAATATATGCAATGAGACATCTTAGTTAAGTTAAAATTGAAGTGACATAGAATAAGTGCGTAATTTGTGATAATTTTAGAAGGAGACATAAATTGCATTTATATATATGGCAACATACGGCATAATATATGGCAACATACGGCATAATAATTACACATGCAATTGAGCCAGTATTAAGTAAATTTATAAACTATAGTGAATTGGCGAATTTGAGTGTCTGGAGAAGAGTTTTCAAAAAATACAGCAGTAAACATAACCCCACATATCTAATTTTTTCATACCGCTACACTGCCCAACTGAATGTCGTAATCTAGCTGTGGTTATCAATTACAGCTACATTACAAAACATTTATTGGTTCCATCCAGGAATGTGTGTCTGTTTACTGTTGTAATTGCGAATAATTCTGGTTACACTCAATTTAGTCATAAATATTTCCTTAGAAATTATCTTTTCGAATAAAAACATCGAATATTAAGTTATGCTTAGACGTGGTAGTTTAGTAAAGAAACCTTGAAAAGTAATATAAAACTGTGCTTAGACTTGGCACTTCTAGTTAAAAACTTCGAAAATTAATTTATAAGTGTGCTGAGACGTAAAACTTTAGGGTGCTCAGACGTATATATATATACATATTAATTATTAGCCACACAATACTTATCTCAGTATACAAAATCCTTGTTCCCTTGCCAAAAACACTTACACAAACTTCCAGCATGTATAATAAGTACCTTTTTACGTTTTATTATATGCTTTGTTGCTGAAAATAAGAAGAATGATTAATAACTTGATCGGATGCTGGAACTTGCATGTACGATCGCTGTAGAAAAACTGAGAGAGATTTTAATGGTTTTCCTTCTTTTTATAGCCTTTGAGCGGCCATTTTAACATATGTTCCACAAGAAAAATGAAAATTAAGCATATTTTTTTGGATTTGCCTGATTCGTACAATTATCTCAATCTTTCCTTCAACTAATTTATTTTAAATTGTCCATGAATTTTCAAAATTTATTTATTTAGAAATTTTAGTTTTTCGGAAATTTATCAAGATGGCGACTCTCTGCCATATTATGACAATTTCCAATGTGGAACGCAAATAATTCTCATTTCTTTTGCATTTCGTTTTCACATCTATTTCTTTCCGACTTATTATGGGAATTAATTTCGCCTTTTTTCGCGAATATTTGCTTACCTGGTAAGTTTCGCGGTTTTTAAGTATTACCAACAGGTAGCGCGCAACCAATTTAATGAAATCAGCTTTTCACCGTGTCAAGTTGACAGTCGCGATCGCGATATTTTGATAAAAAGTGCCGTGTTGTTTTTTGTGTTTTTTCGCCGCAAATTATGGATTAATTATCCAGGTAAGTGTATTTTATTACTTTCTAAGTGTTTCTTATTAATTATTTATGTGTTCCAGTATGAATAATTTGCAAGAAATATACAAGTTCTGTTAAATTATTCATGTTGGAATGGTGCTTTTTGAAATGTCTACAATGGCATAAATTGTTGCATTTCACTTATTATAAGGTATGTACGTGTTGCGAGTTTTTATGTTTTGCATATTTAAACATAGTTGCATGTTTTGGAAATGTTTATTATGCAGAGCATATTAATTTTACGAGGAAATTGCACTGTTTACATTTTTCATGTTTTTGTTGTTGTACTGCCAAGAAATTTGTTTCTTCTGGCATGGAGGAGGTACCTGCAGATTTGACTGGGGGAATCAGAAAGGAATTGAGGGAAGTATGAAATACTTGGTAGATTTGTTTTGATGTTTTTTATTCTTATTTCAGGTGTGCTCAACAGGTTTTGTTATGTTGACTCTTGCTGCTGGTAGATTACCCATCAATTGTGCTGTTATTTCTTGGCGCTGTATAAAACAAGTAATGCATTTGTGTAGTCTAGTTGATATACAGCGCCTTCCATCTAATATCCAAACTGAATTTCTAGTTGTATTCAGCACTAAGCTGTAGCATGTAATGTCTCTAGATAAACCTCATCAATAAAAATCAACGTGACATGATGATCATGAGGTAGGATTATAGGATGTTTTCTACTATATGACATTGTCGCATTATCCAATCGTCCTCCTACTCGTATTAATCCATTGGTATCAAGCATTGGTTTCAACCGTGCAAGTTTACTATTCTTGGATATCGTTCTTTGATGCAGTAAATCTTGATATTCGTCTAGGAATGCTCTTTGTTGTACCAATTTAAAGCTTGTTCGTTGTGCATGTAGGTATTCGTGACATGTTAACGTAGTAGTGCCTTTGCTATGCGGATTTTTACAATTATGTATGAAGCGCTGTATCCTTGCTATAACACGAACTAAACGTGTGGAAAAGAGTATCTTGCAAGAATGTCACTGTTACAATTTGTCAAGAAATTAGTCGCAGATGATATCCTTTGTTCTATTATTGTTATTTTATTGATTTCTTTGGTCATTGGACATTTATCTGGTGGTTGTGTTAACCATGTGTGTCCATGCCACCATAAGTTATTGTTCAGAAGCTGCTGTATTGTAATGCCACGTGAAGCTACGTCAGCTGGATTGTGGCTTGATGGGATATGCCGCCAGTGTTCGCATTTTAAAGTGTCCTGAATTTCTACAGTCTGATTGGCTACATAGATCTTCCATTTGGAAGGATGCTCTTTCATCCACTGCAGTACTATTGTAACGTACGATTAATTACTTCGTTCAGTTAAATAAAATTCAAATAAAATTGCTCCGGCCGAGCGGTAGTGAGGGAGCAATTTCACGCCAATATTTGGAGTCAAAACGTACTAGTGCACTCCAATTAGGTCAGTTTGGACCAACTTTGAGCTTTTCTCTCTTATGAGAAAGCTCCCGGTTCGTTTTCTGGGTGTGCTGCTTCGTACTCAAGCTTTTCCCTCCTATGAAAAAGCTACCGGCTCGTCCTCTGGGTATACTGCTTCGTATAAAAAGTCGACCCGATAATCTTTCAAGTTGCCACAGGAGGTTTCTACTTCCTCTTCTATAGTAAGAACCGCAATTCCCCTAATTATTCTCAATACAGATTGGCATATAAGCTATTAGTAAGAAGGCTCTTTTCCAATAATGTACGAAAAGCACTGAACTAGTGAATCGTACTAGACGATGATCAATTAATCCACTTTCGCCGTATAGCCAACTGTTGGCACTTGAAATCTTGTTGATGTTTGTTTGTTATGAAATTGGAATCGAATGGCGTTCACGAAAAGTGACACGATAACAATGCCTCGATAGGATTGTTATCCCAAAAAGCAAGTAATTAATTTGCGGACCCGCGAATTCCGCGGTTTTTGTGGTGTACAGTCTAATCGAAGCAATTACCACATATAAGTGATACACTTTAAGTTGCAATTCCACGGTCCGTGTTTACTTGTTCGAAAGCTAGTCCCGGTCACCTGAAAATCGTAGAAATTGTGAAAGGTGTGGAAACAGGTGGCAGTGTTTCTTATTTTGATTGTCGAGCTTAATCCCCGTAAGCCTTTTTAGGAGGAAGCTGGACTCGGGGGTCCTCTGCTTAGACCAGCCTGTGAAATTAGTTCGGGCTGTCAGTGGAGGCTACCCAGGGACACTTCCTGACGACTGCAATCTGTAATCTAATCAAAATGAAGCGAATAGCACAATAGTGGTACACTATAGACTAGTGTCGTTTTGACGTCGTCATTTCGCGTTATTAAAATCTGTGTGAACCAATATTCTTGAAATGAACTTCCCACTTATCGGTTATGAGGATAGAACGGGTAACATAGCACTATGGAAATAAAGTTAGCACGAACGAAAATAAAACTTTTCGCGGATTTTATTTTCCTTTATTTGGGTGGAAATTAGCAGGGAGGCGAGTTATTGAACTAACATTGGCACCAGAAATTATTTACTTATCCTCGTTCGAACACAAAAATTAGTCTGAAGTCCAATCGCTGAAATAAATTTCCTACTTATAGGTTAGGAAAATAAAGCTGGAACCACAGAGATATGATGGAAATACTTCGTGTAAGCTATGACAAAAATTCGAGTTATAGCAACTAAACTTTTCTGCGAATCCTCTTACTTAAATCCAATTGGAATAAATTTTCACTTACAGTTCCTTATAAACTATGGAAATAAAATTGCACCATCAAAAGTAGAATTTTCGCGGACTTTCTTTCCTCTTTTCTGGATGTAGATTAAGTAGAAATGAAATCTTGGAAATAAAACTAAAACTTTCACTTATGGTCTCTTATAGGCTATGGAAATAAAATTGCACGATAGAAGATAAACTTTTTCGCAAAATTTTTTCTCCTTTTTCTTCATGAAAACTAACAATAAACCAAATCATAGAAATACAATTTTTAGTTCATAGGCTTTTATAGGCTACGGTAATAAAACCTCTATTGTAAGAATAAAACCAAAAATTACTTATCTTCGTGTTCCTCTTTGTTCTTTGCTTTGTTTCTTTTATAAAGCTGGACTTGAAAGAAAAAAGACCGTTTGGTAACCTGTCCGTTCACTAATGGAAGTCCTCGGACGCTGTAATGTTGGGTCAACCTCCAATTATGGATGAAAAGTACAAGGCCGGTATTTCGCTAATTCGATTTCTATATTTTCTTTATTCCACAGGCGATATCTTCGTTAATTTTACAAGGCAAAAACTTCAATGAAAACAATTTTTATGTGATTATTCAACTTATTCAAAATAAAAATTTTCGTGATGATCTCTCCATCAGTTTAGACAAAAGACTCGTTCTTCTCGATCTCTCGGTTTTCGGGCCTCCTCGGTTCGGGCAAATCTCCCCGGGCTGCCACATATGCTGGGGCCGGTTTCGCCGCATCTGGATGGAAGTGTCGCCATCTCTGCGATTTTTTATCCTCGCTCAGATGCGCTGCACACGCTTTCCTCATTAAATCGGGGACACGCAGTGTACTGCCCGTAGTTAGAGCGTACATACAATAAATGAAAGGTGTGGTGAAATTTATGCCACTGGTATAAAGTTAGTGGTTTTATTTATCTATTCACTGCACTGAATGTTTCCAGTTCAATAAATGCTATAACTGGAGAACTACAAGATATGTATATCTATATTTTATAATATAAGAAGCTGAAACCAAGACGTTTAATAAATAATTAATATATACAAATTTGTTTTATTCAACTGTAGCAATTGACTTGTACTCACCTGATCGATATGTAGCAGCGGATTTACTTGACTTTTTATTTGACTGAGGTGTGGGATGAGGATATTCTTTATTGCAGTCGATACCCGCAATAAAGTGGATTTGTTAGGAATTGTCTTATTACAGTCGAGACCCGCAATAAGACTCTTTATTACAGTCGATACCCGCAATAAAGTGTTTTGTGTTAGTGATTTTCTTACTACAGTCGAGACTCGCAGCAAGAATCTTTATTACAGTCGAGACCCGCAATAAAGTGTTTGTGTTAGTAATTGTCTTACTACAGTCGATCCCCGCAGTAAGACTCTTTATTACAGTCGATACCCGCAATAATGTGGTTTTGTTAGTAATTGTCTTACTACAGTCGAGACCCGCAATAAGACTCTTTATTACAGTCGAGACCCGCAATAAAGTGGTGTGAGTTAGTAGATTTCTTATTACAGTCGAGACCCTCAATAAGAAACTATTACAGTCGAGACCCGCAATAAAGTTATTTGTTAGTAATATATTATCTCAATCGAGACCCGAGATAATATTCTTTAAGTCAGTCGAGACCCGACTTAAAGTGAATGTTAGTATATATCTTAACTTCGGTCGAGACCCGAAGAAAGATTCTTTATTTCCGTCGAGACCAGAAATAAAGCGTATTGTTAGTAATATTTTTTATTGCAGTCGCTACCCACAATAAAAAACCTTTAATTTAATCGCTATCTAAAATAAACTCCTTAATCCAGTCGGTACCCAGAAAAAGAATATTTTATTTTAGCCGTCAATTAAACAAAGTATTTAATTTAGTAATAAAATATAACACTAGGAAAAATCACTAGGAAATAACACAAAGGAATAAATTGCCAAGTTAATCGCTGCACTGCTAAATCACAAAAGAGATCGAATCAAGTCAAACTGCTGTTTATATAGCCAGAGTTTGCGCACGGCACCAAAGAACGGTAGTCAACGGCGCGTGGCAACAGTATTGGCATAGCAACAACTTGCATAGCAACAATAACCTGACCTAGCAACTGCACTTCATCATTGGTTCATAAAGTGTTACCATTTTAGTTATTGTTGTTAACAAGCTGCACTCAACTTATGAATATAAAAAATATTTTGCGTAAATTCAATTTATTCCTAATCCAGTGTAGTATAAATGTTAATAACAACTAAATCTTTCACATTTTGTTGAATGAGGAAGTTTACTTACCCGACAACATTTGTAAATTCCTAAAACCAACACCTCCAGCTGACTTAGACGTAGCTAGAAGCAGCACACACGATTTGCTGCACATCTCAATCTTCTGCTGCGCAGTAATTTCTCGTGTAATGGCGGAACGTGGTTCGTAATGAGAATTCTTGTATCTCGATACCGTGGTGGCCATACTTGTTGCTCTCCAGCTGACTTGAGCTGACAGCAGCAATTTGTTTACATAAGATTTTGCTTCGTGGGAATACATTAATTAGGCAAGATTACTTTATATTTCGTTAATAAGAGTTGATTCTTGGTGGTTTGTTTTTCTTTCTTTCAGGATCGAGATACTGAGACCAGCATATACTGCTGTGTACGATCCTAAACATACTGCCCCCCGTTGAAAGGCTCAGATGCTTTTCAATTATATGTGATGAGCAATCTGTTGATAGTTGTAATATTTAATGCTCAAGGCGCTGAAAAAGCTCTTGAAACTAGATATTATGCACATTTTCATATATTTAGAGTAGCAAAACTCGTTTTGTGTGCAGTGATCATGGTAGTTCATTAAAGTTCACTTTTACTAAATATTCTGTATGTGTTATATTTATATCCAAATGAGAGACCTGAAAATGGTCGGAAAACAAATTTTCTGCAACCTATGTGGCCCCAAATGTGTCAACGCAGTTTCGATGTGAAGTTTAGGAAGCCTCGGTAGTTATAATAAAGGAAACGAAATGACAGGTTTCTACAATGGAAACTAAGAAAATCCTTTTGTAATATTTTATTTAAGAATTTTAATATGTCCATCCTTTAATAGCCGCACGTTATAACGGGTTCCATCCTTGGTTGTAACTCGTTGCTTTCGTTTCTTCGATTTTTGTAGCGCATCCCAGGAAACGGTCAATAAGAAACTATTACAGTCGAGACCCGCAATAAAGTTATTTGTTAGTAATATATTATCTCAATCGAGACCCGAGATAATATTCTGTAAGTCAGTCGAGACCCGACTTAAAGTGAATGTTAGTATATATCTTAACTTCGGTCGAGACCCGAAGAAAGATTCTTTATTTCCGTCGAGACCAGAAATAAAGCGTATTGTTAGTAATATTTTTTATTGCAGTCGCTACCCACAATAAAAAACCTTTAATTTAATCGCTATCTAAAATAAACTCCTTAGTCCAGTCGGTACCCAGAAAAAGAATATTTTATTTTAGCCGTCAATTAAACAAAGTATTTAATTTAGTAATAAAATATAACACTAGGAAAAATCACTAGGAAATAACACAAAGGAATAAATTGCCAAGTTAATCACTGCACTGCTAAATCACAAAAGAGATCGAATCAAGTCAAACTGCTGTTTATATAGCCAGAGTTTGCGCACGGCACCAAAGAACGGTAGTCAACGGCGCGTGGCAACAGTATTGGCATAGCAACAACTTGCATTGCAACAATAACCTGACCTAGCAACTGCACTTCATCATTGGTTCATAAAGTGTTACCATTTTAGTTATTGTTGTTAACAAGCTGCACTCAACTTATGAATATAAAAAATATTTTGCGTAAATTCAATTTATTCCTAATCCAGTGTAGTATAAATGTTAATAACAACTAAATCTTTCACATTTTGTTGAATGAGGAAGTTTACTTACCCGACAAAATTTGTAAATTCCTAAAACCAACACCTCCAGCTGACTTAGACGTAGCTAGAAGCAGCACACACGATTTGCTGCACATCTCAATCTTCTGCTGCGCAGTAATTTCTCGTGTAATGGCGGAACGTGGTTCGTAATGAGAATTCTTGTATCTCGATACCGTGGTGGCCATACTTGTTGCTCTCCAGCTGACTTGAGCTGACAGCAGCAATTTGTTTACATAAGATTTTGCTTCGTGGGAATACATTAATTAGGCAAGATTACTTTATATTTCGTTAATAAGAGTTGATTCTTGGTGGTTTGTTTTTCTTTCTTTCAGGATCGAGATACTGAGACCAGCATATACTGCTGTGTACGATCCTGAACATACTGCCCCCCGTTGAAAGGCTCAGATGCTTTTCAATTATATGTGATGAGCAATCTGTTGATAACTCCAGCTGATGTTGAAATTATATAACTTGCGTTAACATATGTAATGTTGTAAACTTTAGTTGTAATATTTAATGCTCAAGGCGCTGAAAAAGCTCTTGAAACTAGATATTATGCACATTTTCATATATTTAGAGTAGCAAAACTCCTTTTGTGTGCAGTGATCATGGTAGTTCATTAAAGTTCACTTTTACTATATATTCTGTATGTGTTATATTTATATCCAAATGAGAGACCTGAAAATGGTCGAAAATCAAATTTTCTGCAACCTATGTGGCCCCAAATGTGTCAACGCAGTTTCGATGTGAAGTTTAGGAAGCCCCGGTAGTTATAATAAAGGAAACGAAATGACAGGTTTCTACAATGGAAACTAAGAAAATCCTTTTGTAATATTTTATTTAAGAATTTTAATATGTCCATCCTTTAATAGCCGCACGTTATAACGGGTTCCATCCTTGGTTGTAACTCGTTGCTTTGGTTTCTTCGATTTTTGTAGCGCATCCCAGGAAACGGTGATGTCTTCTACGGCTCCCGTCTGGTTGTCTGTGACAATCAAGTGCAAATCATTGTTTTGTTCTGTGGCAGGTACTACCACAATGTCCTCCAGAATCTTTATCTTGGGCGATGAAGATGTCTGCTGGGCTTCTTCCACTATCGGTTCGGAACCAGATGGTCCTGGTGCTGGCTCTAGCTGAGGTGACCGATCTGGCGAATGCGGTGGAGAATCCGTGATGTCAATCACCTCCGATTCTTCCAGTTGCAGGAAGTTGAGCCGTCTGCCTAGTTTTCGAATCCGCTCATCTGGCTTTAGTTAGTTCAGTTGCTTTTCCAACTCCCAAATTTTCTTCACCTCGCGCTCGATAGACTTCCCTGGCGTTGGTGGTGACTATGTATCTTTCTTTATAGAATTGTTGGACGATTCCATTTGCCTTTTTAAAACTCTGGACTAAACTGTGGCTTGTGAAATGACGAGCTCGCTATTTAAAAAAGACTAACAGGTCCTCTTAACTATTCATAATCAGGCTGGGCATGAGATTTGACGATCTAAGTAACGGTTGGGCATTTACATTGAAACAAATTTGCAGAGACGAAATTTGTTTTTCAATTTACTGGTCCGTCATGATACATTGTAGCGATACAATTTCAATCACTCTAGTGAAGAATGCACTTTGATGTAATAATGTACATACATAGGTACATACAATTGTGACGATTGGAATTTCAATAGATTATTGAAATTTTGAAAATTTTCTCACGGAGATAAATGTTTTGTTAGCTAATGTAACGGTTTGCATGTTATTGTATGGCAAGAATGCGCTTTTATGGTTAGGAAATAAATTGAAATTTTGCATGGGTATGAAAATTTTGTAAAAACGAAAATAAATTTGATTATGAGCAAATAAATGCTTCGTTGGATATTTTGTTTATTTGTTTGATTTCTTATGTGCGTAGGTATGTATGTATATGCAATTGTTAGCAATGCACTGTCGATTTTTGGGGAATATGAATTTTATTGAAATTTTCCCACGAAAACAAAAACTAATTTTTGTTTTATTTCAGAAAAATGAAAGAGGAAGCACAAAGAATTTTTCCTTTTAAATGCACTTCATTGTGCTGAATGGTGTCAACGTACTGAAGGGCTATAATTTAGTGCTTCAATCTTAGACTGCCATTTGTTTTAAGTTTCAAGAAATACGAATGGACATTTATGTTGGCGTTTTGCGTTTTGGTTTTGGTTTGAAATGGATTATTTAAATCTCATTGTAAATTGATGCGAAGCATAATTTACCCTTTTTTCTACTCTTGGGGTGTACTAATTTATGTCTTATGTGGACAGAACCAATTGTAGACCTCCATGTACTGTTTTCGTGTGAATTATTTGTTAATCTTGTCAAGTTACTTTCCTTTGACAAGATTGTTGGGGGCTTTTGGTTGTAGAAACGACGTAAAGTCATGCCGCGAGAGTGGCCTAAGCTGGGACTATCTTTTATAAAAGGAAACTTAGCTTGATATTGGCCATTGGCGTTTAGGTAATTAGTTTTTTGGTGATACTCTTCACAATCTCGACCTTCTTTATACAGTTGTCTTCCAGGAGTAACCTTTTTGGTCTTTCGAAACCGTCGTTGAAGTTTATCCAGTGAAGACTTATGCTCGTAGTGAGCGTTTGCTATTAAAGTAAATACTGTGGAGATTGTGGAAGTGTTTTTTAAACTTCCGAAAAGAATCCAACCGAGCGTGCTATTTTGCGCGATTGGTGTTCCTGGAGGACCTTTTCGTAATCCTTCTAAGAGAATTTCCCCGTATACATCCGCTCCTAAGAGCAGGTCGATTTTTCCTGGCTTGAAAAAGTATGGACCGGCGAGTTGCAGATAACGTACATGACTCCATTCCTTGTTTGGAATGGTGAACGGAGGTAATATATCTGTGATGGTATTTACGATAAGGGCATTAATTGTGGTTGCTTTATTCGATGTTGAATAAGGGTGTATGTTAATTGCTGCTTGTTTTTTAACAAACGCAGCTTCTGACTGTCCTAAGCCAGTGATTTGTGTCGACGTGTTCACAATGTCCAATTGCAGCTTGCGTGCGGCGACTTGTGTTATGAACGTGACTTGAGAGCCTGAGTCAATCAAGGCTCGTAGAGTAAACATGTTAGCCTTTTTTGACGGAACTTTCACCAATGCTGTGGCAAGCAAGGCTTGTGTAGTTCGTACTGATTGGAAGATTGGATGTGGAAGATGAAGGTTGAACTTGTATACGTGGGTTTTCTGATGCTTTGATCAAACCCTGTGGAGTTGCGTTATTCCTATGGAGTAAGGAATGATGTTTCCTTCCACATCGCTGGCACGTGAATTTGCTTGAGCAAAACTTCGAGTTGTGAACTTTTGAAAGGCAGTTAATGCACAAGTTGTTTGACGTGACAATTTTGAATCTTGAATCTACGTCTTGTTTAATAAATTTCGAACATTTGAATATTCGATGTTGCTCTTTGCACATTATACATCTGTCTGTAGATGATGAAGGGTGAGTAGATGCTCTTGGAATTTGAGCTGGTTTGTTTATTGAACATGGCTTTGCTTCTGAGATTGCTTCTAGAGTTCGGAATCTCGTCTCTAGAAAACTCTTTAAAGATTTTAGGGTAGGAAGTTCATTTGTACTATTCACTTCTTGTTCCCATAAGCGATGCGTCTCTGCTGGTAAACATTGCACTAGCATGTAAATCAGGATTGTATCCCAGTGTTTAGTGGGGACTTCCAATGCTTCGAGTTCATAAATACATTCTGACGATTTGTCTAGCACAGTTTTTATTGCCTTGGCTGACTCGTGTGTTGCTTTAGGTAGATTAAATAGAATTTTTAGTTGAGCATTAATTAATACTCGCTTATTGTCATACCTATTGAGCAATATTTTCCATGCGTTGTCGTAACTCGCATTGGTCATTGGAAGCTGACGCAACAAATGTTCTGCTTCTCCAGAAAAATTAGATTTTAAATAATGTAATTTCTGCACTGAAGATAACGCAGAATTTGTATGCACCAATGACTGGAATAAATCGCGGAACGACCTCCATGACTTATATGACCCTGAGAACTTTGGGATTGTGATGCTAGGTAACCCCAGATACGAAGAAGATTCATTCTCCGTGTTTGGTTTGAATCTACTTTTGTTTCGAATGCATCTAGTGCATCTCTGAGAATACCTCGAAATGTGTAGTATTTATCTTCCACGCTTGAAAACTGATCTTTTGCAAAATAATCGTGTTTTTGCAATTGGCTATCTTCTAAAGCCTGAGTAGCTTGGAGAATCGTATAATGCGTATTCTTATAGTCGGACCAAATTTCGTTTAGGGCGATTAACCGCTCAGAAATGAGTCCTCTTGTTCGTTTTTCTACATCAGTATTTTTGTAGTTATTGAACGATTTTTGGAATATTTGTGCAGAGGTGACTTGGTTAGCCAACAGTTTTTGAAGTGAAGTCATGTTTGAAAGATAAATAATATTTACCACTAGACTTTAAATTTGGCAGCGAAGGACCATAAAATGTACTGCCCGTAGTTAGAGCGTACATACAATAAATGAAAGGTGTGGTGAAATTTATGCCACTGGTATAAATTTAGTGGTTTTATTTATCTATTCACTGCACTGAATGTTTCCAGTTCAATAAATGCTATAACTGGAGAACTACAAGATATGTATATCTATATTTTATAATATAAGAAGCTGAAACCAAGACGTTTAATAAATAATTAATTTATGTAAATTTGTTTTATTCAACTGTAGCAATTGACTTGTACTCACCTGATCGATATGTAGCAGCTGATTTACTTGACTTTTTATTTGACTGAGGTGTGGGATGAGGATATTTTTTATTGCAGTCGATACCCGCAATAAAGTGGATTTGTTAGTAATTGTCTTACTACAGTCGATCCCCGCAGTAAGACTCTTTATTACAGTCGATACCCGCAATAATGTGGTTTTGTTAGTAATATATTACCTCAGTCGAGACCCGAGATAATATTCTTTAAGTCAGTCCAGACCCGACTTAAAGTGAATGTTAGTATATATCTTAACTTCAGTCGAGACCCGAAGAAAGATTCTTTATTTTCGTCGAGACCAGAAATAAAGCGTATTGTTAGTAATATTTTTTATTGCAGTCGCTACCCACAATAAAAAACCTTTAATTTAATCGCTATCTAAAATAAACTCCTTAATCCAGTCGGTACCCAGAAAAAGAATATTTTATTTTAGCCGTCAATTAAACAAAGTATTTAATTTAGTAATAAAATATAACACTAGGAAAAATCACTAGGAAATAACACAAAGGAATAAATTGCCAAGTTAATCAGTGCACTGCTAAATCACAAAAGAGATCGAATCAAGTCAAACTGCTGTTTATATAGCCAGAGTTTGCGCACGGCACCAAAGAACGGTAGTCAACGGCGCGTGGCAACAGTATTGGCATAGCAACAACTTGCATAGCAACAATAACCTGACCTAGCAACTGCACTTCATCATTGGTTCATAAAGTGTTACCATTTTAGTTATTGTTGTTAACAAGCTGCACTCAACTTATGAATATAAAAAATATTTTGCGTAAATTCAATTTATTCCTAATCCAGTGAAGTATAAATGTTAATAACAACTAAATCTTTAACATTTTGTTGAATGAGAAAGTTTACTTACCCGACAAAATTTGTAAATTCCTAAAACCAACACCTCCAGCTGACTTAGACGTAGCTAGAAGCAGCACACACGATTTGCTGCACATCTCAATCTTCTGCTGCGCAGTAATTTCTCGTGTAATGGCGGAACGTGGTTCGTAATGAGAATTCTTGTATCTCGATACCGTGGTGGCCATACTTGTTGCTCTCCAGCTGACTTGAACTGAGAGTAGCAATTTGTTTACATAAGAGTTTGCTTTGTGGGAATACATTAATTAGGTAAGATTATTTTATATTTCCTTAATAAGAGTTGATTCTTGGTGGTTTGTTTTCTTTCTTTCAGGATCGAGATACTGAGACCAGCATATACTGCTGTGTACGATCCTGAACACGCAGCTTTCCTCCTTATTGCGAGGGAAATCTAAAGATTTTGCAACACTATTTTGGAATCTGCCCAAGCAACTACGGGAATGTTTTCCAAATGAATGCCATGAACAATGGTTTTCAATAATCTTACCAGAAGAAAGGCGCTATTCAATTCTAGCCATGGTATCGTCATTGGTTTAATAGGTGCTACCTTTACCTTTGACGTTAGAAAATATGTATCAACTTTACCATCTCCGTGTTTTACTCTTAACTAGAGTACTGCGGCGTATGCCTTGAAGGATGCATCGCAAAATCTATGAATTTACATGCGTAAGTTTTTTGAATAGTTAATCCATCTCTGGATTCGTAATGGAGAACAATGACTATTTTAGTTAATTATGCAGAATCATAATCACAAAATAAACAATTAATTCAGTGAAAGAATTATTGAAATCGGATAAAAAATGACGAAGTTATAGCTATTTTAGCGCCGCATTCTCAAAAACGCGCTCTAGCATGATGACGTCACTATACACAATACAATTCGCGGTCTAACGCAGCGCGAGTGTAGTTGCTGCGCCGCCGTGATAGTAAGCGCACGGGATTGGATTTGTTTTGTATTTATTTCATAAAATATCGTCTTATAAATATTATATTGTGCAAACTGGCATCGTGCGTGTTGTGTACCATGACGTCATCACCAGATTCGCCGTTTTTAATTTCCGTTTTTTTAAACTTCAATAACTTTGTCATTTTTTGACGGATTTGAGTCATTCAAAAAGAAATATACTCAGAAATATATATTGCTTTTGATCTGATATATTAAATTTGAATATCTTGTAGTAAGATTGTTCTCCATTGTTCCAACAATTGTAAATTGTTAGTAAATTTTTTCCAGGTCTGACTAGTGTTGACCAAAACAGGATCATCCCATGAAGAGCCTGTAACCCATAAAATCTGCATGAGCAGTTTTGCTTCTATAATTATTGGAGCTAGCCAGCCTGCAGGATCATATAAGGAAGCGCTTCCTGATAATATGATGCGTTTTGTGAAGACTGCATGATTCGATGGTACAAGCGAAGATTAAAAAATGTATGTAAGGTTAAGAAATTAGATTTAAATGTTATATTTTTTTTAAATTTATTCAATATAAATGAATTTTGTATATTAACTATATAGATTGAAAACTTGCAGTTATAAAACTTGTAAGAATAATTCATGAATTCAAAAATCAATATGGTAGTACATTTTGTTGGGAATATCCATAACATAATACCGCTGTCTTAAAATTTACTTTTGTTCCTGTAATTAATTATTTCTTCATCATTTACGTTATCCTCGACAAATAAATTCACTGCGCTTGAAAAATTCATAAATTCCAATTTTATTCTTTTTAAAATTTATCAGCAACTAGAAAAACAATCTATAAACGTCATTTGTGCTAAGGGAAAATATTCGGAAATAGTTTCGAAACAAGCAAAATCGCCTGTCGAACGAAAATCTTATAACATACCGCCAGAGCGAGATCTTCGCTTCGATGATCGCTTTCGATGCGAAGTTACAATATGTCGCCACAGGTTGTGTCGTTTATTTACATATCCACGTTGTGATCAAAGTTTCTTTCTGGATATTTGGGTTTAAAGTACCAATGACTTGGCTTGCGAGTGCCGTTACGTTACCAAGTGTCAAGTTGCCGTTCGGTTCCGAATACTTGACTAATTGTTAAGTTAGGTCAGGGAAAGTATTGCAAAATAAAGTATACAGTTATTTAAATGAACTAAAGTATTTTTTTCTTAAAGAAGTTTTGCTGTTGTTTCGTGTATAAATTAATTGAATAGCCTTCGTGTTATTGGTTTGATTACATTGGAATACAACAATTGGCGAAGCCGGTAATTTAAGGGTAAGTGTGATTTTTAAATCTCTGTGATTTTTTGTGTTGTTTTTGTTTTGTGTTTTATTTTTATTTAAAGTAGCAATCAGTAAAAGTAATTACACAGTGTCACTCATATGAGGAGTTATGCTTTACAATATATTCCCATATAATTCCAGCAGTTGAGCTATAGTAGCTATTCCAATATACATTGATACCAGATCCAGAAATTGTGTTTTTACAAGCTAATATCAAATCTTCATCATTATACATACATACATTAGCGGTGATCGAGGCGTTGTGCTTTTACCAGCTACTCCCGCACTATTCACTTACAATTTTTAATTCTAAGATGTGATAAATTGTGAAGTCATTTTTAAGGTGCAATATCTATACCCTAGATTAAATTTATAGGGTATACTAAGTTTGTCATTCCGTTTGTAACACTTCGATATAATGATGGTAGAGCAAAATGGATTGGACACCCACGGAAAATATTAAAAGTTATTTTAATTTTCGCATGTCCTTATACTTAGAGAGCTGAAATTTTGTACACGGACTTTAAAAAAAAAAATTAAAATTAAGGTCGAAAATGAGACAAATCGGACAACTCCTTCGTGGGGTTGCCATACAAAACTTTCGTTTTCAACTATATATTTGGACACTGCCTGAGAGCACATTAATATGGAGAGCTGAAATTTGGTGCATGGTGTTTTCATTATACTAGCAAATAAAGTTTAAAAAATGGACTGAATCGCGCAACTCCTTCTTGGTGTTGACATATAAAAATTTAGGTTTTTTACGTATACTGTGAAAACGATCAGTCCAAGACACTTTTATTGTACTAAGAACTTCTTTAGAATACGAAGTCCTATAAAATCGGTTATAATCAGTTTTTCTGTCCGACAAACCGTTCTAGAAATATATGCGAAAAACCACTTCAAAAATCAAACTTGCACAGTGACAATACGAAATTTCATACGGGCATTCATCTAGGGTATCATAAGAATTGGTCTTAGTCCAATTCTACCTTTTTTACTTGTTTTAAGATAATTTTAATCGATGTGTGTAAGATACGTGAGAGTACGTAATGTTTTCATCTTCGCGTATAATTTCTCGCATTTTTAATTGTAATAACTGCTTAACTACTACAGTAATTTTATTATCAGGAATAATCTTGGCTTCAAGTAAGGTATGGTTTGTGATATTTGTTATTGTGTCCATCTGAAGAAGAAAAAAGGGAAAATATTGAGCATGATTGCATGATTGTGCGCAGTATAGCTGAATCGTAATTGAGTAATTGAGTGTGTTAATGGTATGATTTTTGTGAATGTTTAGCGTTATATTGAGTATTGTTATTCGATTAGTACCTCTATTATCTTTTTTAGTTTTTCAAAAGAAGTTTTTAGAGCGCGTTGTACTAATTTTCCGTTCTCATGTATATGAATTATAGAGGTTAGAAGTTATTTTGAAGTTAGTATAATTACGAGAACCAGTGAGAAAACAAAGCGAGTCAAAGTAGGTAGAAAGTCACCAAATGCACACCAGATGGTAGCTCCATACGAGAAGATCATGAGCATGGTCCCTCAATATGTGGCACTGTTTTTGCGAGCAAAGTCCCCAAAATTGGCAAAGGAGGTATTCCTTTTCCTGCAACCAGTAGAGCAAAGAATTTTTATCAAGTGCATGAAATACAGCTTATCCGACGACGCTTACTACTGTATGTCGTACATGGCAGGGAAATCTTTCAGTGAATTACGCACCGAAATGTTCGCATGTATGCAAAAACATGGTGAGGATGTTACAAAGTTTGCGGATAGGATGGTGGAGCCTCTCGACCACGAAAAGTCTGCGGTATCAACTAAATATCCAATGATGGATGGAGGGTTTATAACTGAGTTAGAGGAAGCTAGCAGTCAGCAGGGTTGTCAACTTAACGCCAGTAATGATACAGATTCAATTCCAGCAGACAGAATCCTTGGAATGGATTACCGCGGTGGCGGAGAATTCATCTACTGCGCGAATTGGGAATTGCGGATACAAAGCGCCGACGAATCGAAGAAAGAAAATTCCATTCTTAGAAAAGTCACAGCCAATAGTTAAGTCGTATCCAATTCTTTATATTTGTACAATCGAAGAAATCTTTTACAAGCTGGAATAGCGGAGGGTCAATTGAGCATGGCAGGAAACAGCTCAGATCAGGTATCAATACCCCAGATATAACATGTAGAAAAAGCTTCAGGACAGGGAGAGAAAAGTATACCTATATAGGAGAAACCATCTCGGGAGCCATTTTGGGAAATACCTTGACCACAGCTCACGACATTCCGGGACTTTATAAGGTGAGTGTCGGACAATTTAATGAGGGAAGGAAACAACCGAAGTATGAGAGGTACAGCGGAAAGTGGATTCATTCTTCGGATGGACGATTTTTAACGTCCTGAGAAAACACTAAAAAGATAAGAAAGGTTTTGCAAGATATAGTGGGTACCTGTGTGCAATTTGCCAAAACCTCGGGGAGTCGTTTTTTAAAATCCGTCGAGTGAAGCTCGCGCCGAAAAGTTACAAGCCCTTGCTTTATATTTAAAAGCAGTATTGTTTTAACAATCGGAACCTAACTAAAAAGTTGAAAAGGTAGTTCTGATATATTGAACACAAAAAAAAACAGTTTTTGTATTAAGGAACAGAATAAAAAAAAGGGGGGAAATTAAATCAAATTTATCGTTCAGAAAGAATTTAACCAAATCTATTGATAAAGCAAAAAAAGGAAGTTGTGTTTTAATAAACGAAATCGATATATAAAAGAAGTGTTTTTTTTATTATAAAAGCTGTGTGCTCTTCGCCAGGAGCAGGGTACGCATGCTCGATACAACATTCTGGTGGCAGCGGTACTTTTCCGATAAATATTGCCTTGTAAGAAAATAACTAAATTAAATTTAACTAACAAGTTGAAAAAATAATAAGAAGAACGTAAAGTGAATATAAAAGTGTATATGTATATCGGATATAATATAATAAAAAGAGAAATAAAGCAACATCTGTGGGAATAATAAACACACATAAAAAAATTTTAAAAATAATCATAACAAAATAAACATAATAAAAAATAACAAGTAAAAAAGCTAGAATTAGTCTAAGACCAATTGTTATGATTCCCTAGATGAATGCCCGTATTAAATTTCGTATGGTCACCGATCTATTCAAGTTTGATTTTGAAGTTATTTTTCGCATATATTTCTAGAACGGTTTATCGCACAGAAAAAATGATCATAAGCAATTTTATAGGATTTCGTATTCTGCAGAATTTTTTGGTACAATAAAAATGTCTTGGACTGATCGTTTTCAAAGTATACGTAAAAAACTTAAATTTTTATATGGCAACACCAAGAAGGAGTTGTCCGATTTAGTCCGTTTTTGACATCGTATTTGCTAATGTAGTAAAAACATCACGTGCGAAATTTCAGCCCTCTACGTCGACGCGTTCTCAAGCAGTGTCCAAATATATAGTGAAAAACGAAAGTTTTGTATGGCAACCCCACGAAGGAGTTGCCCGATTTGTCTCATTTTCGAACTTAATCTTACTTTTTCTTTTAAGTCCGTGTACAAAACTTCAGCTCTCTAAGTATACGCGTTCTCGAGTTATCGTGCGCACAGATAGACAGACAGACGGACGGACGGACGGACATACAAAAATCAAAATAACTTTTAATATTATGCGTGGGTATCCAATTTTGCTCTACCATCATTATTTCGAGGTGTTACAAACGGAATGACAAACTTAGTATACCCCTATAGATTTCATCTAGGGTATAATAAGCCCGGGTACCGTGAGGTAGTTAGAGGAAATATAGCATAATTTTGAGTGCCATTGTACTCTACCGTGTGACCCAAGGAGGCTTCTTCCCTGCCTAACAAAGACGTACCCAGACGGAAGGAAGTCCTCTCTCACTCAGACAGGAAGTCGTCGTAACCTTATCATCGTCATATTCATCCAACACCTACACAAAACAAACAAGAGCAACAAATTTAACCAACTCTAAGTCTCCTAGAAATCATCGCCCCGGACGCGCGACGTATTGACATCAACTTCAACCAAACAAAGCTACTAACAACTATACCAATACCTCTGGATAAAATAAAAGGTAGGGAAAAAAAAATTATATATTTATAATCAAGGCATTTTATATACAAAGACACATTATTTTTATAATCGATTCATTTTGTGTTTGAAATCAAAATATTTTTATGCTCGATTCTTTTTATATCCAAAAACAAATTATTTTCACTATCAAATCATTTATACAAGCATAACGACATAATGCAATCAGCGTATATATTTTTTTGCAAGTGAAGTTTTCTGTACTCTAGCACTTCGTACAAAATCCTTTTTAAATATATATAATTCCAACTTATCCTACTATCACCTTTCACCCTTAAGCGAAGCGACCTCTGCGGTAAGACCTCGTGAGCTTGCTGGTCAGAGGACTTCGACGAATCAAAAATCGCTCCCCTGTGATAGAACTTGGAAAGGCGGAGAGATTTTGATTGGACGGAGGAAACGTGAAAAAAAAACCAAATTTTTTTTTTTCAGCATTCCTGTTCCAGAATTTCCCATTTTAATATAAAATTGTTTTTTTTTCTTTTTTGTTACAAAATCAATCCCAAAATTTTATCCCCTCCCCCCCCCCCCCCTTAATTAACAGAAATATTTACTTGCAACCTACATAACTTTTTATATTGACGTTGGGAATCCTAATAATTTTTTAAATCAAAAATCAACCTGTCAACAATAATTAATAATCAAGTGATTTTGTTTTAATTTCCACGCAAGTTTTCTTTTATGTGTCAAACTTTAATTTACTATCGTTTCTCCTTCACCTCAATTTTTAAACTCTACAAGACTTTTAACATTTAATTCAAAAAATATTTTTTTTTAATAACCTGATTATTATTTCCCTACTGATTTATCATTCTGTTGCTGCTATCATCATTTTATACACTTACCCCTCATACAAAAAAACGCACATAAACATATACATACATAACTTCTCCCAATCTTAATAAATCTTTTGTGCTGTTTATCCTCCATATAAACTTACCACGACTTCTATATTTTTCTAAACTTAAACAAATTCATCCCGATCTGAATACTATTCGAATCAAACATGACTGAAGAAAATAAATCCGTCGATGATCTTTGCTTGTCACAATTCCCAAAAACGGCAGAAATCAGACAAATTCTGGCCGATTATCATAGAGCCAATAAAAGCAAAGGGACTTCAGATTTCACTTCCGAAAAACTTCAAAAATTGGAAGACCTGCGGGCTTCATTTGAAAAAACCTTAAACCCTGACTCAATATCATGAAGATTTTGATGAAACTCATGATTATTTTAAGCAGTCATGCTATAACAAAATAGAGGACTGGTACAATCTTACAAAGCAACTCTGTCTGTTAGGTTAAAATCCATCTCACTCCACGAGGAGAGGGAAAATAACCCATTCTATATTAAACCCCCAAAACCCTCGCAAAAGGCAGCCTTAACAGATAATCAAGACAATACAGACCAAAACCGAGAAAATACAGTACGATTTCGGTTGCAAGAAGATAGACGAAAAACATTATCCCATATTACTCAATCTATAGACAATACTTCACTTGCAACTGCAATCCAGGCATATCTAAAACAAAAATTAAAAACGTTGCACAAATATTGGGACGATTTTGAAGAAACACATAACGAAATAATCTTGAATGTTTGCCCAAACGACAGAGACAGCTATTACTTCGTAAATGATGTTTACATAAACATGAAGACGTCATTCTCAGACACTGTAAGAACAATGGGACTCTCGATTCCAAAATGTAACAAATAATACAAATAATTTCACAGATCATCACCATAATATCTCCTTCAGAGACCAATCAAATTTCTCCTTATCAGACGCAAGGTCATTAATTCCCAACTTCAATGGAAATCCCAAAGATCTTCACAAATTCATTTCAAGCTGTGATGATATATAAGCGACGGCAACGATGGCGAACGAAAAACACTCCCTCCTTAGCTTAATATGGAGTAAATTATCCGCAGATGCATACGATATTTTCAGGTACAATCTAGTTGAAGATTGGCCAACCTTCAAATCAATTTTAACTCAAACTACAGTCTTTATAAAATAATTATAAACAGAGAATAGGGGAAAGCGTGAAAGATTTTCTTCAGAGACTTAACACAAATCTATCTAAATTAAACAAGGTTCCTAAGCATATAACAAGGTAAATCAAACTCCATTTGCGCAAACAATAAATTCAAGTCTTCGCTGCTTCAAATGTAATAGACTTGGGCATGTTGCATCAAGTTGCCCAGTCATACAACGCTCCACGCAAAATTTCAACGCAGTTCCAAAACTACACTCGCCATTACAGCGCCCTCCGGATTTCAATAGGTCACATCTCCGTCGCAAGTCCCATCTTGTCGATATTGTCATCGAATTTGGCACACCATAGAAGAATGCCGGACAAGAGCAACGAACAACAGTCGTTCTGGCTACAATCAGGGAAATCAAAATAATTTCCAGAAGGTGAACAATACTTCACCAACAAACACGGCTGACAGACAGCCTCAAAATAGGAATTGGCAGCAGCCAGTAATCCGAGAAAGTTGAACTCCAGCGCCGAGATATAATAATGCGAATATCTCCGCAAGTTCACCTTCTCCAAATAGGAACAATAATCGAACTTCATCGGCATACAGTCAGGGAAACTGGAAGCAGCGTGGGTCTCATTCGGCAACCCTCGCATATACAAACAAAAGAACAAATTCACAGGATTCCCGAGACAATATCGGCAGAGGCGATAGAAAATTAATTCGAATCCCCTACCAGATCAATAAAAATTCACTAACTCTTTCCTTGCCTATTGATATCTGCTCTGCTCCAAGACTTACATTTTCAATTGAGACTGGAGCAGAGATCAGCCTAATTAAACTCCATCCATTGAAGCCAGATAGTATCTGCTACAGAGATGCTGTCTAAAATGTAAACACATTATTTACAAAGTCCACTTCTACAGAAGGACTCATTTTGGCAAAGTTAAAGCTGAATTCTGAACAAACTAACTCCACCCTAGAACACCCATTTCAAATAGTGGGAAATAACTCCATCCTCTTAAAGGATGGCCTGCTTGGTGATGACTTTCTATTCCGATACAATGCTAGTATCAATTACAAAAAAAAAATGCATTTCTCTAAAAATTAATGATTCAAATGAATTTTATCCATATGAGTATTACTATTCAAACTACCCATATGTTTATTTGAAGAGCGAAGGCCCAGAAAAGAGGTCTCCTACTAAAAGTTTATTGTATACGGAAATAAAGTTTTCCAGTAGAAAAAATTATAAAAATTCTTCTCCATCAATTGCTACACAAAGCAGTAATAATGTATCTCCATCTAATGCTTCACAAGAAATGAAGCATAAAGGAAAAAATCTATCTCCATCCTCACAAAAGGCTGTATCTAGTAAAATTCAATCTCCTTCATCAATAGATTCACAAAAAGAAAATTCCAAGATGAAATCAAAGAAGTCAAAGAATTTCAATAAAGTTTTATTTCATTAAAATTCTATCGAGTCGGAATCTCGAATAACTCCTTCGAAATTCCACAAAGTTGGAATCATGTCTCCTTCCTATTAAAAATCCGAAAGAATCGGATAAATAAAATAGAATTAAAATTCCGGCTCGATCAGAGTTCATTATTGAAATTCTGACTCCTTCTAATCATCATCAATCGGTTTGTTTCAAGAAGGAAATAAGGTCAGTTTTATTTCCCGAAAACTCGATCGTCGAACCAGTCAATGGTATGGCAAAAGTCTTAAGCCTCAACACAAATGAGCAGGACGCCGATCTGGGCCCTTACGAGGTGAATCCAGTTTATCAAGACTTGGACGACTTTGTGGTCATCTCCTCAGACTCTGACAGAGATCCAATTAAGGGAAGAATAATGAAACTGTAAAACCTGATCAAATTGGATCACTGAAACTCGGAGGAATTTGAGAGTATTCGCAACATTTGTAGGGAGTTTAACGATCCCTTTTTCATAGGAGGTGATTTCCTATTGTATACAGATGCGATTACCCACAAAATATAGACACTCCAAGACAAGCCGACCATATATACCAATCCTTACACACTTCCTGAGGCAAGCCGAACTGAGATAAATAGGAAAGTACAAGAAATGTCCCTGGAACTCTCCACTTCTCCTGGTTCCTAAAAAAGCAGATGAAAATGGAAACAAAAAATAGCGAGTAGTGGTAGACTTTCGTCGTATTAACGACATTACTATTGGCGCTGCGTCACTGATATATTAGACCAGTTGGGAAAGTCGAAATATTTCACCACAATCGACTTAGCCAGTGGATATCACCAGATAAAAAAGGACTCGAAGGACAGGGAAAAAACTACGTTTAGCACACCCTATGGCCACTACGAATACAATCGTATGCCATTTGGTTTAAAAGGAGCCACTGCTACTTTTCAACGAGCCATGAACAATGTTCTATCTGGACTTCAAGGTATCTATTGCTTCGTATGCATGGACGATATTGTAGTCCATGGATACAATCTCAAATATCTCAACTACAGACTCACAGCAGTATTTAGTCGTCTCCAAAACTTCAGTTTGAAACTCCAACCCGACAAGTGCCATTTATTAAGGAAAGAAGTTATGTATTTAGGGCACATAATTAGAGAAAATTGAGTCAAACTAGATCCAGCAAGGGTAATGTCAGTTCAGTCCTATCCCATACCCAAAAAGGAGAAAGGTATAAAAGCCTTCCTTGGTTTCGTCGGCTACTATCGCCGCTTTATAACAAATTTTTCGAAGATAGTCAAACCCTTACAAATATTTTGAAAAAAGATACGCCTTTCAAGTTCGACGTAATTTGCGATGAAGCATTTTGTGAATTGAGAAATAAATTAATTTCAGCACCAATTCTCTCTTGTCCCAATTTCGGCAAAGAATTTTTAGTCACCTCCGATGCCAGCGACTACGCCATCGGAGCTGTCCTTTCACAAGTTGATGATCAAGGAGATCATCCAATCGCCTACGTGGGTCGAGTTCTAAATGGTGCAGAGACTCGTTAGTCAACAATTGAAAAAATAGCTTTTGGCCATCGTTTACGCAGTTGAGGAATTCAGACTGTTGCTGCCCCCATTTTGTAACTCAAGAATAGCAGAGGATTTTTTCTTGAAGAATTTGCAATCCTGTCGTCAATTTTGTCAGCGATCATCCTAAATAAAAATTATATTTGTATGTACTAGAAGAATTGTAAACTTGAATTTTTTAGCATTCTGATAATTATTCTGTTTTGCTGAATTTCTGAATTTCATGTATCTACCGATCTCGATGGCATTCACAACGCCTTTTTTATATATATTGCATTTATTCATAACTAAAATAAATTACCTATAAAATGTATATGTACACCAAGCAAACCCGACAATTTGTGATAGTTTTTGTTGCTCGATGCACAGTTAACGATTAACCGGCTCGAGTTTGCTTTGGATATCTATAACAGTCTCAGTCTGTACAAGAGTTTCATTGAATAAAGAGCATCAGTTCATAGAGGCAAAATGGTCAAGTAATCTATTTTTTTCATTTACCTTGGTATAACCCAAAAGTTGATACAGTCAACAAAGGAGGCTCTAGTGAAGCAAGAAAATATACAAATATTCACCTGAATTAACCAGCAAAGGGGCTTGTGAGATTCAAGAGCATAAGGAAGGAAATTCATTGCAATTCATCGTCTTCAACATTGGTCCTTCGAGCCGGATTAACGGACTAATCAGTATATGGATTAGTTTTTGGATGAGTTCGTTTTGAGAGATTAATTGGCAGTCTTCATAAATTAGTCAGAAAATTGTGGAATTCGGCATGTAGATTTTCCTATACATAATTTATTACTAACCAGTGAAGAAAATATTAAATATCAAGCGATCTTGAGTCTTTATATTGTGGATACTTAAAATATATCTACATATACCTACACTACATACAACATATTAAAAAAAAACTATTTATACGCGCTGAATTGTTGCAGACAGTGAAGAGTGATATAGATAACAGATGGTGACAGCCCTTTTTTTTCAATTACAAGAGAAATATTTGCGCACATGCGAAGTAATTCTATCGGTGATAACGGACAAAACCGGTTTGTATAACGGACATAAACAGCCTTTAAGTTGTGCAATGATAAGATGAAATTAGATTAAATTGAACTGATTGTGTAGACATTTTCATTTAATTTTCTATCAATTTTTTTTAATTGCTGGACTTTGATTTCCTCCTTAGTGTGATTTGTACTCTAAAAATGAGTAAGCTTTTAGAATTGCAAGCGGATGCCTATGAAAAGCTTGGTAAATTTAAATCGAATATTCAAAATTTGCCTTCAGCCCAACGAACCTTTGCCCAATATGCTGCAAGATTAGACGCTCTTAATGATAAATGGTCAAATTTCCAAAGTTCTCATAAAGAAATAATTTCGTTAGTTCCAAAAGATAAAGACGTTAAAGATAAACCATATTTCATAGAGGATATATTTACCTCGTTCGAAGAACTGTATTTCGAAATCCATAGTGAAATGTCCATGCAGTTGACAAGACTTACCCCAACGCCGCCTTCTGTAGTAAATATATCGCACTCAGAAATGAATCAAGTCAGTGATAATTCTGAAAACAACACCAATATTAAGCTTCCACGGATTGAAATCCCAAAATTTAGTGGAAGTTATGAAGAGTGGATACCATTTAGAGATTCATATGTTTCGCTCATTCATCAAAATTCTAAACTATCAAAGGTTCAAAAGTTACACTATCTCAAGTCAAACTTGAGTGGTGAGCCAGCCCAGCTTTTACGTTAAGTGCAGATTGCGGACGCCAATTATGATCAAGCTTGGAAAAGCCTATCAGATCGTTATGAAAATAAGCGCGCCATAGTTAATGCCCTTTTGAATACGCTTATTTATCAGCCCAATCTAGTGCAAGAATCTGCCACCGGTATCCGAAGGCTTTTAGACACAACAACGGAGACGTTAGTTGCTTTAAAAAATTTAGAGGTTGAAACTGATTCTTGGAGACCACCGATTCTTTTCCTAACTGTTCAGAAATTAGATATTGAAAGCCGTAAGCTGTGGGAACAGTCTCTTGAAGGTACCACAGAACTATCCACTCTGCCCGATCTCAAGAAATATTTAGAAAACAGTTTTCAAACCTTGAAAATCATTAAAAATACCAAAGGCAAACAAGATCATGTATATAATCGAGTCAACACCAAGGTTGCTCGCACAGTTCGAACATTTCATGCCGTCGCAGACCCATCTTGCCCATGTTGTACAGGACATCACTTCCTATTCCAGTGTGAAAAGTTTAGGAATCTATCAATAGAGAAACGTCGCAATTTCGTTTTAAGTAACCATCTGTGTCTGAACTGCATGGTGCCAGGGCACTTTGTAAATAAATGTAAACAAAAAACTAAATGCCGTAAATGTGATAGACGATATCACACCCTGCTGCACAACTCTGACCTAACCGACACACCTGTTCATGAAGTTGATGTCAGTACAGGCTCAAGTAACCCGCCGGTATTAAGTCAAGTACTAGAAGCTAGCCCAGTACAAACCCATGTCAGCTTCAGCTCAACCCAAAGAGATAGTTGCACAATGCTTGCTACTGCCATTGTTTGTGTGGAAACGATTAGTGGTGTGATCTTTGATCACTGAGTCAGCTGTCCAATTGCTGAATCTTCCAAAAAGACCATCCAAAATTCCTATCTGTGGAATAGGTGGTGCCCACGCTGCTTCTGTTCAATATACAGTAACTCTCCAAGTACGCCCAAGGAATTCGCATTCACCGAGGATTACTGTTGATGTTCTAGCAATACCCAAGCTGACAAATCTACTGCCTTCTCAAAATATCTCGCCAGCTATTCGAGAGATGTTCTGCGATTTGGACTTAGCAGATCCCACATGTTTTCAGCCGGGAAAGTGGACCTGCTCCTTGGTGCTGACGTATTCTCACGTATCATACAAGAAGGCATAAGAGTAATATCTGACAATGCACCAATTGCTCAGAAAACTCATTTTGGATGGATATTATCAGGATGTTGCCCTCATTCGTTTCATACCCCGCAAATGAACTCTCACGTGACCACTGCTGATACTGCCAACAATGTAAACATAGACATTCAGTTAAGAAAATTCTGGGAAATAGAGGAGCCACCTAAAGTAAATATTATGTCTCCAGTTGATGAAGCTTGTGAAGAATTTTTCTTAAAAACGTATGCTCGGAACGATCAAGGTCGCTTTATTGTTAATCTTCCATTTCGCAATGTTATAAACGGCCCACCTTACCCACTTCTTGGTTCCTCGAAGGAAGGTGCCTCAAACGTTTGTATAATTTGGAAAAAAGATTTTCGCAAAATCCGCAACTTAAGGAGGAATACTCGGAGTTCATGGCGGGATATATGCGTTTACGTCACATGGAATTGATTGATACTCCTACTGCATACTATCTCCCGCATCATGCTGTTTGTACTGCAAGGAAGTTTCGTGTTGTCTTTGACGGTTCTGCAAAGGGCTCGAATGGCGAATCCCTAAATGTGTTATTAGATCCAAGCCCGAAACTACAAAACGATTTGTCTTTGATTCTTTTACACTCGCGGAAGCATCGGTTTGTTTTGACAGGGGATATTACAAAAATGCATCGACAAATTCTCATCTCAAACAAAGACACCGACTTTCAGCGTATTCTGTGGTGAGAGAGGTCTGCAGATCCGATTCGTGAATATCGACTACTAACAGTAACTTATGGAACTTCAGCAGCTCCCTATCTAGCTGTAAGAACCTTACTTGAGCTCGCGCATCTATACCAATCTGAGTTTCCTGAAGCGGCTATAATTTTACGAGATCATTGCTACGTGGATGATGTGATGTTTGGATGTGATGATGTCTCTACTGCTTTAAAACTTCAAGTTAACTTGATTTCGTTATAGAAAAAAGGAAGCTTCGACTTACGTAAATGGAGTTCCAACTCCGAAGAGCTTTTAAGCAATATTCCACTAGAAAAGCGTGAAAAACCTGTCCTTCTGGTCTTCGGAGAAGAAGAAGTAGTTAAAACCCTTGGAGTTTACTGGAGTCCTACGGGAGATCAGTTTGGATTTAATATTCAACTTCCTGAACTTTGTTCACCACCCACAAAAAGATCGTTGCTATCAGATTCTGCACGGCTGTTTGACCCATTGGGGTGGCTAGCTCCCAGTACTGTACTGGCCAAACTGTTTTTCCAAAATCTATGGCTGTTGGGACTAAGTTGGGACGAATGATTGCCCCATCAATTGAAAACTGATTGGATTCAGTTTCGAGAAGAATAGTGGAAATGTCAAAAACTAACCTCCCAAGATGGATACACTGGACCCAGTCTAATTTTCGGTTCGAACTTCACGGATTTGCGGACGCTTCAAAGCATTTGCGGCAGCTGTATGTTCACGCGTGATATCATCTGATGGTGAAGTTTCTATATCTTTGCTGACAGCTAAGTCCCGAGTGGCACCAGTTAAGCAAGTGTCTCTTCCTCGACTGGAACTATGTGCAACTGTACTGCTGTCTCAGCTTTTGGCAAATGCGAAGAGGATAATGGCCGTTTCTGATGCCTCCACATATGCCTGGTCTGACTCAACCATCGTATTGGCATGGACTCGTAGCCATCCTTCACGTTGAAAAACTTATGTGGTCAGAGTCAGAGTCAGTCAAATTCAAGAAGTGCTAAATTCCAGTCAGTGGCATCATGTGACTTCAGCCGAAAATCCAGCCGATTGTGCAACACGAGGAGTACGTCCGTCTCAGTTAGCCGAGCACCGTCTTTGGTGGCAAGGCCCGAGTTGGCTGATTAAACCCAAGGTCGAATAGTCTTCGTCTATGTTAGTTGAGCTGCTAGACACCAACGTGGAGCAAAAGAAGATTAAGCCGTGCTATATTTCCACAATATCGTCAGATTTCGAGCTGTTGAATCGTTTTTCATCCCAAATAAAGCTAACCCGAGTGACAGCTGTTTGTTTGAGGTTTATCCATAACTGCCGGAGTGGTAAGGCAAAACGTAAGACTGGCTATCTTACTGCAGCAGAATCGAACCAAGCCATCATAATATTATGCAAAGGTAGCGCAAGCCATGGACTTCCCGACAGAAATAGAAAGACTGACCCAAAAGCGTCCGGTTAAAAGAACAAGTAGATTAGTAAACCTCAACCCATATGTGGATAACGATCGGTTTCTCCGAGTTGGCGGCCGACTGCACTCAGCAAATCTTCCTATATGTACAAAACATCAAATCATTTTATCAAGTACCAGTCCACTATCAACTGGTATTACTGGTAGATAATGCACATGTCGTCACTCTACACGGAGGTATCCAAGCCACTCTTGCTCACATTCGAAGGAGATACTGGATACTGCATGCAAGGAACCTTATCAAGCGGCAAGTTGGTAAATGCCTCACCTGTATTCGATACAACGCAAAGGCCCAAAGTCAATTAATTGGTAATTTTCCAGAACCAAGGGTTAACCCATGCAGAGCTTTTCTGCATAGTGGAGTGGACTTTGCCGGTCCCATTAGTCTGCGCGCCTCTAAGGGTCGCGGTCGAGTAATTTTTAAATGGTATATATGCCTATTCGTTTGTTTGATGACAAAGGCACTCGTTTACAGCAACGGCCGAAGTGGAATCGTAGGGTAGCTAACCTAGAAGTCGGGGACCCCGTTCTCATTAAAGACGAGAAACTGCCACCTGCGAAATGGTTGCTAGGACGAGTGATCACTACGCACCCAGGGGCTGGCGATCTAGCTCGCGTCGCTACTATTAAAACTAAAAGCGCAATACTCAAGAGACCTGTGACGAAGCTTTGCCTTTTGCCAATACCTCGCCCCGAATCTTCCGTAAATCCAACCACGAATCATTAATCACAACATAATCAAAATAAATACACTCCTCCTCCCGAAAAGATTTTAACTGAAATCTGCTCATACACAGAAACGAATCAGTTAAAACAAATAAATATCTCCTTCCATATATTAGATCCACAGAATCTAATAATTATTAAAAGCGCTTCTACCCAGATCTCCGCTACTAAACAAATAAACATTAAACTTCATCAAGATTCTATAAAATATTTATCCGACATTAATTCCATCGAACAAGTTCTAAAAGATTTTCATTTATTACCGACGGGAGGCCATCATGGCAATTCTACAGGCCTGGCATATCAGACGATATAATAAAATACGTAAGGAAATGTAAACTTTGTCAGATAAACAAAGTGTCTAGAAATCCAAAAATTCCGATGAAAATCTCGAGCATTAGCACCAAACCTTTCGAAAGAGCGCACCTAAATGTTGTAGGAGCTCTCCCAGTTTCTCATTCTGGAAACAAATACGTACTTACATTTCAAGACGACCTTTCAAAATTTTCTGAGACTATTCCCATAGACGATACCAAGTCTAAGATATTAACGGAATCCTTCACGACAACAATAGTTTGTAGACATGGTATTCCAGAAAGTATCCTCACAGATCAAGGTTCTAATCTCATAAGTGGCATGTTCGCCGAGTTACTTAAACTTCTGAGAATAAAACGATTTAAAACTAATCCATATCACCCTCAAACGAATGGTGCATTGGAAAGAAGCCACAGAAACTTAGATATTCTTAGATCTTATGTAGCAAATGATCCACAAGACTGGGATACATAGATTCCTGATTCCATGTTTGTATATACAACCCGTCATTCGAGTACTAATTATACTCCTCAGGAACTTCTATACGGATTCCCAGCCAAAATCCCAAATAAGTTAAAATTTTCTCAAACCGTTTGCTATAATTATGACAATTATGCAAACGAGTTAAAAGGGCGGCTACAGCATAGCTTCAAAATAGCTAAGGACATAGCCGTGGCAAACAAAGAAAAATCAAAATTGCAATACGACAAAAACTCCGTCCAAAAATCTTTTATGGTGGGCGATAAAGTCCTACTTAAGAGCAGAGTTCGAGAGAACAAATTCTCACCACTATGGTCAGGACCGTATGAGATAATGGAGATTAATTCTCCCGAAAATTCCACTAACAAAATCAATAATAAAAACAAAAGAGACCATAACAACGACCTACAGCTTTTCCCAGAGTAACAACTTCATCATCTTCAAACATTATTCAGAGATATTAAGATAGTGTCATCTTCCAGGTTTCCATAATGATGCAAATAGTATTCTTTTTACTTTTCATGCCTATTATCCACTGCTCAGGAGTGGAAGTGAAACAGCTAAATGCTAGCGCGGGCATTTACTTCGAAGAAATTGGCAGAGCAAATTTGTACACCAAGGAGTGGAAATTATTGACATTCTACGACCTGGAAAATTTCAAAGCAGAATTCATGAATATCCAGTTCATCGCACAGCAAATAACAGCAACTTGCCAGAAACTCCATAGCAATTCAGCAATGCCCCACACCTGCAATGGTACGTTACTGCAAATCTATCTTATTATGGCAAATATAGAGTATAAGAACATTTTACTGGTAACGAAATATAGAAAACAAAGAGCACTTTTCAATGCAATAGGCTCAATCTGCAAAGCTCTTTTCGGTACATTAGACGAAGATGACGCCAAAGTATATGATGAGCAAATCCGTAATCTCTCCCTAAATCAAGACTCCTTCCTTTCACTCATGAAAAGCCAAACTGCAATTGTTGAAGCAACAGCTCACGTATGTCATAAAACAAAAGCCGCAATTGACAAGGAATTCTTGAATATGCATAAAAAAATTATATCAATACAGATAGCCACATAATTGATGGAGAATAGAGCACTTAATAATAATATATCAATTGAACTGGAATCACTCATTTCACTAATCTCATTAATGGCATTCAGATATCAAAATACACAGTTGGAATTAATAGATCTCTTAACAGATTCAAGGCATGGAAAATTTCACCCTACACTATTTCCCCTAAACAAATAGAGGAACTTTTATTAAACATTAGGCAAGAATTGCCGAATTCAACGATGCTTCCCATAAATTCTAGAGACAATATTTTATCATAAATTTACAATTTGAGTACAATCTCAGCGAATATTTTCAACAACAAAATAATTATTGAACTCAGAATCCCCATTCCTTTCAAGGAACCATATCAAATTTTTAAAGCAATACCACACTCCTTAACGAATCTTACGTGTATATTGAACCATCGAAGGAATGCATATTAATAGACTACAATCGCGAACATTATATTGAATAAGAGGTCAAGATATTCACAATTGCGCAATGTTAGACCAAATGCATTTTCACTGAAAAATCTCATCACATATCCTAAACGCCCAGGTATTTCTAATTTGCTATTTCATCACACAACCCATTAGCTTTTGCTATATACCGGAGAATCCCAAAAAATTCTTTCTTGAACAAAATTAACTTTAACCCGGTAAAAAGTCCAAACGTAATCTGTTTATTTTTCCTCCTGGGCATGTATAGGGGTGTTTTTTCCTCATATAATTCACACCCAGAATTTATGTCTGAGTTTATATTAGAAGAGATCAGTTTAATATATTTTCAAGCGTCTGCAGCAGGCAGAAAACCAAGCTGCACCGATGAGTGTAAGGTTTTCTGCTGACACGAAACGCTTCTTCTTCTTCCTTTTCTTCTTTATTTTTCAGCCCACTACGTGGCGTATACAGGTTCGATTCGCTTCGAATGAATCTGTTTCTTTAAAAAATTTTAAATTTTTTAATAAATAAAAAAATTGTTTTTTTTTCTAGTTTTCTCAAACTTTTCATTTCTTTCTTCTTTTTTTCATTTTTTCATTTGTTTTTCAAATCACACAATTTCGCTATTTGTGACCTGTTGATGAGTCAAACCAAGACTTGAAACTTGTCACCAAAAATTAATGGGTTGTGTAATGCAATAACAAATTAGAACATTTTTTAGCTTTTGCTATATACCGGAGAATCCCAAAAAATTCTTTCTTGAACAAAATTAAGTTTAACCCGGTAAAAATTCCAAACGTAATCTTATAATAACATGTAAATAGGTATACATATTTAGTTGGCCTATACAAATAGGAGCTTACAATTTTGTTTAAGAAACTCAGTCATTGCTGTTAAAGAAAGTTTTCTTCTTGAAAAAATGAAACTTTCTTTTTCCCAGGGGGGAGGGATGTTGTGACTCAGGTACCGTTGCCCCGAATCACAACCATAAAGGCAATACATCAATATATTATCCTATATAATATATTGATGTACCACAAAAAAGACCCTGAAAATAAAAAAACTATTTCATTTTAAAATTTCAATATACATTCAAAATGCATTTAGAAACGCATTCCCACATTATAACAAAATGCGATTTAACATAAATTGCATTTTGTTACCAGACACACATTCCACTCACATGATATGCACACTTGCCTACATACTTTTTTCCGCACGCAACACTCTACATACGTACATTACCTATTTTTCCAATCTAATTGTATGTACATACATACATACAATTATCACAATTAATCGCGCCCTCTTAAAATTAAAACTTCAAGACGGGCGCACAAGTGCATGTCGGATTACAGTTTGCATAGATGCATAAAGCTTGTATCAAAACTTTTGTACTTTTTCTCACGTACGATTTTTAACGTCGTGAGAAAGCAATAAAAAGATAAGAAAGCTTTTGCAAGACATCGTGGATACCTGGGTGCAATTTGCCAAAACCTCGGGGAGTCGGTTTTTAAAATTTGCCGAGTGAAGCTCGCGCCGAAAAGTTACAAGCCCTTGCCTTATATTTAAAAGCAGTATTGTTTTAACAAACGGGACCTAACTAACAGGTTGATAAGGTAGTTCTGATATACTGAACACACAAAAAAACCGTTTTTGTATTAAGGAACAGAATCAAAAAAAAAAAGGGGAAATTAAATCAAATTTATCGTTAAGAAAGAATTTAACCAAATCTAATGATTAAACAAAAAAAGGAAGTTGTGTTTTAGTAAACGAAATCGAGATATAAAAGAAGTCCTTTTTTTTTTTTTTTTTTTCTTATAAAAGCTGTGTGCTCTCCGCCAGGAGCACGGCACCTACACTCGATACAACACCACGATTTATAAGAATAATTAAACTCGTTTATAGCACTTTAAAATATTTTCAGAAAACTAATTTTTAAAAAAAAATTAAAATTCTGAAGTATGTTTTGCTTACTAATTGAAACAACGTTGCACTAATAATTACACCTAGACGGATTTTTCCAACAAATTATATATACGTAATTTCAATTACCTCATTCACATTGACTTGTTTCGAATGAAGTAAGCTCATTTGGTTACCTGCAACCCATTGCACCTCGGCGACCAATGTAGAAAATACAGATATTTACCATATCACAAATTTTACAATATTAAATTTAAATTTCCTTAGCCTCATATATTGTTTTACATAGTACATACTCTAGATATATTAGGTTCGTTCAGGTACTAGGAAAACTGTTGGCATGGAACAAGCGGAAAACAGGAACAGGTAGAAAGGATGCGTTGAGTAAAGTTATAACAGGTTTAAGTTTTTATACGAAAGCTAGAACTTTCAAAGATTGTTTCAATATGTAAACATTGAGTAACCAATGATTTCTTTAGTTGTGGTTTCTGTTATAACTATATATTTATATGTATATATATGACATCAATATAATAGCCGTAGTAAAGGGTTTTCCAATAAGAGGAGTAATTTTGATATTCAAAGAAAAATGCCAGTTTTGAGATAAATGATCATATCTTTATTTCATTATAAAGAGGAAGATGTGCCGTTAATAACGGAAAATAACATCAGCCAAACGACCAACACGACCACGCCTACAGGACCATATCCTTTTCATGAAATTTTCCATAACCAAATCGCAAAGTGGCTGCCCTATGTCCTCGATAGCCTCACGAATTCCGTCTTTGAGGTCTTGAATCGACGCTGGGCTGTTGACGTAGACCTTCTCTTTCACGTGGCCTCAAAGGAAGAAGTCGCAAAGTGTTAAGTCACAAGATCTCGGTGGCCAATTGTGATCATCTCTTCGAGAGATAACACGGTCCGGAAACTTATCCCGTTAAAGATCAATGGCTTCGTTGCTTGTATGGCACGTAGCGCCGTCTTGTTGAAAGTTAATGTTGTCCAGATCAACATCATCCAATTCCGGCCAAAAAAAATCATTAATCATCTGTCGATAGCGCAATCCATTCACCGTAACTGTTGCTCCAGCCTCATTTTGGAAAAAGTAAGGTCCAATGACCTCGCGGGACCATAAACTGCACCAAACAGTCGCACGTTGAGGATAGAGAGGCTTTTCAACAATAACTCTTGGGTTTTCCGAGCACCAGATACGACAATTTTGCTTGTTGACGAAGCCATCGAGGTGGAAATAGGCCTCATCACTTAAGATGAGTTTTGGATGGAACTCCGGATCATTTTCATGCATTTCAAGGACCCAATCAGCAAAGACTCGACGTTCTTGATAATCGGCCGGCTTGAGTTCTTGTGTTAGCTGAACTTTATAAGCCTTAAGACCCAAATCTTTATGCAAAATACGGTGTAATGACGTTTGTGGAATGCCTAATTCCAAAGAACGACGAGGAATGGACAAACCTGGGTTTTCTTCAACACTTTCGGCTACAGTAGCAATATTCTCGGCTGTTCTTGAGCGACGTGCACGGGTTTTATTCTTCACATCACTAACTTGTCCCGACAGCTCGAAGTTTTCTACCAATTTCTGTATTGCGACAATGTGCTTCACGACGACCCAAAAATGTTCGAGTTTTACGAACCGTCTCTGCCACATTTTCACCATTTTTATAGTGAATTTTAATAATTTTAATGCGTAGTTGAATCGTGTATCGTTCCATTTTTATTAATGGCGTAGTTTCTACTTGTCAAATGTCAAAAAATGACAGCTCCAAATACCGAAATAGCGGGCTAATTTAAATAACACCTCTTATTGGAAAACCCTTTATGTGTGATTTGTTTTATTTTCCTGTATCACTGTCATTTTCGTTCAAAGTTTTCTGAACGAGAGTGTGCATTTTGAGATATACAAGGATATTGAACATACAAATTATCCTCGAAAGCCAATTTTCAGAAAAAGGACCTCAACTATTTTTTTTTTCAGAAACTTCAAACCTTCCTTAAATAAGCAGCGTTTGTGTAGTCTTGCGATGCCTACATCCTGGGATATGAATTTTTCAAGTTACATCTACCAAGAAAAATTTGCCACTTTTTTCAAATTTCAAAATACCGTCTCTCCGTCAAAAATGGACAAAAATAAAAAATATGTCAGCAAATTGCTACTAACGATAAGACCAAGCAACGCGTAAAATTTCATCAAAATCGGAGATGCTCCCCATTCTCAACTTTTGTCGATATTCTGTGGAATGACCCAGATGTAAACCCTGTGCAGGAAATACTACAGGAAAAGAAACAATAGCTGAAATTTGAATAAGAGCAGTACCAAACTGCTTGAAGTAAAAATTTTTAAAGTGCTGACGCAGACTTAGAACAACAATTTCATGCCAATAGCAGCAGACTAGATGTTCTTCCCACTATAGGGTGACATATATTAAACACGCAATGTAGAATAGCAGTAAGTTGAAGCAGACGTCGACCTTACCATTGATATGATTTCACCCTTGCAGTAACTACAATAAATTTAAGATTATTAATCAAGGTACCTATATAAGATATATGTTTGTTTATATTAACAGAAGAGTATAAAATTGATAAGAATGTAGGTAAATAATAACAAGGCACCTATAAAAGATATTTGGAAGATCGTAGTTATATTTAAAAACTAATGATGAATAGTTCGTAACGGTTAAAGGAATAATCTTGTTAATTAGGATTGTAATGAAACATCAGCAGTAGGATAACACAAACGTTTAAACAGAAGAAAAAAAAACTAAGAAAGGAGCATAAGAAATGAAATATAGAAAATTTAAAATAAGAAAATTTAAGATGTATAAGTATAAGAATATCAAATTAAAGTCAATGAAATTTGTGAAAACAAAACATAATTAAGACAAAAAAAAAAGGGTGTTCGGGGACCCCAACAGAAGTAATACTTCAAGCGTTGTGTTATTTCAATCACTTTGTATTGAAAAGAGAGAGTTAGAGATTCAAATATCCAAGTAGTATTGTTATAACGTTTAATTAAAAAAGTTAAGCTAAAACTAAAGTAAATTTCTTCTTTAAAGAATTGGAAATTATTTAATAAGAAATAGGGAAAAACCTTTGACAGCAATTAAAATACATTTATAATTTGTAGGCACAAATAAAAACAATTTTAACTATTTTGTTTTAATCAATTTAATAGACTTTTTTTTACAAAAACACATTATTACAAAAATACTTTATAAAAGAAATATAATATTAAAGTAATCTTGGTTGTTCATCATCCCATTCAACTATTGATTGATGTTTTTTGGCATATCTTAACCTTTCTAGTTACTCAACGTTTTCTCTTCTTTTCTTTGTTTGAATGTAAGCTTTCTTGACTTATTGGAAGAGGATCAAAGTCACTAGACATATTTACTTGTGAGTTTATTTTATCACTGTTATTAAGTTCTGCACTCATCTTGCACTATTTATATTAATAAAGACAGTAATAAAAATAATAGTAATAACAAAATTCTGCCTAAACATTTTCTGGAAATTTCTAAGAAGAAATAAATGCTTATTTCTTAACTAGCGTCTACGCTCATAAAAATTATTAGCCGACCCCCAAGCACCCATTGCCGACCAAATGCATACAAATTCTGAAGAACTTGTAGGGAAGGCCACAAATTTTTCTTAGATATTTACTAGAAATTTGTTCAATAGAATTTTTATGCATTATTGGAAGACGAAAACGGGTGCTCTCGCCATTAAATTTTTTATGAGCGCAGACTCGTGGATGAGCAAAGAAGGAGTAGAGTGAACACCGCGAAGAGGGGAAGGCCAGGTTTTTGTCACTCATTTCCCCTCTCACGGAAGCTCACAACCCAACATAAGAAGTTTTACTTCAAAAAGCTAAGAAAAAAAGTGTAAGAAATGAAATATAGAAAAGGGAAAATAAAAAAATAAAAAATGTGATAAGGATAAGAAAATCAAGTTTACGATAATGAAATATGCAACATAGGAAAATAATACCATTTGATAATAATGTAATAGTAATGTAAAGAACCGAACGGGAATTAAAATGTTGTCAGTTGTTAATTAAGACTGTTGCACTCACTAAATCTAGTTCCCTACGGCAACTAGTTTTTCCGAGAGGGCAGGGATGTTATTGCCGAATATACGGAAGATTCTTCCAAAAACCAAGGGCAAATTCTGGCAGAACAATCAGCGATTGCTAAACAATTACCTCGCATAGAATTGTTATGCAGCCGTCGGTTATTTTGCTGATTCGCCCAACAGATGGATGCGATAGGCGCTTAGTGAAGCAATCGACAATTAAGATAATAACTCACCTAGCGTGGTAATTTTTTCAGTCCACATACATATTTATAAGGACTCAAAACTCTTCGTAATAAGTCCCTCGTTGAATTCGAATCCGTAGATGAATATTTTTTTCCTAAAAATATATAAAAAGGAAACACAAAGTATTATGTTTCCATTCAAGATAACACAATATATGTACTTATCTAATTATACTGAGTCCTTCACCTCAATCCATACCCACAGGCATCCTATGCAGTATTCCATCTAAAAGATAATGAAAAATACTTTAATAATAGGTATTTAGCTAACATTATCATGAACTTACCAAAAATTCTACTTCCCTTCGATTGTTTACTTCGGTCATGCCATCTAATGACATTACGTAAGACAGCTGGTGTCGCCAAATCAGAAGTGAACCAAAACGAGCCCGCGTTGTATAAAAATACGACGCCAGAGTCTAATCTGAGTTTCCCATTATTTGAACAAAAGTATAATTTTGTTTATTCCTTAATATAGAAATGTAATTCTATTTTTGTAAAAGTATAATTCTCCTAATATCCAAAAGATCCAATTTTGTCGCCTCTTCTCACTTCAGAGTTTAATCTGAAAATATTCTCCGTCAGAGTCTCATCTGAATTCTTATCCTTTCAACAAAAGTATAATTTTGTTCTGTCCGTCATATAGAAGTTTAATTGTATAAATGTTGAAGTCTTATCGTACAAAAATCCAAACTCCGAGAAAATCTAATATTTGCCCCCCATCCGTGTAACAGAAGTAGAATTCTGCTTACATGCTTAAGCACGTTGTAGTCGAAGTAAAATTCTTCACCATCGTCGCTGTCACTCTCAGGAAATCCTATTCCGTATTTAATTTGTAGAAGTTTAATTCCAATGAAACGAAATTATGCTCGTTTCGTTTATTACAGAAATAAGGAGAACGCTTTCGGGACAAAATTCGAATTCGATTTTTGTTTTTACTTGAATTTTTAATTTGTTTTTTTTTTTTTTTTATTGTAAAATTTTACTGGATTTTATAATATTAATATTATTAGAAGATTTTAAGTTTTAAATGAATTGTGATATATAGAATAGAATATTGAACTGTTAATAGAAATTTATATTTGAACTACAATAAATCTGAGTTATCGATTTCCAACCGGCACCCGCCCTTACGCTTGGGACTCACAGTAATTTTTATGTAAAGCGATTGTTTACTACTAATTCACTCGCGTACATATCCGCGATGTGAGCAAAGTTTACTTCTGGATATTGGGGCATGAAAGACTAATGACTTGGCTGGTGGGTGTCCTTAAGTTAGCAGTCATAGTAGTGTCAAGTTTCCGTTCGGTTCGGAACACTTGAATAATTGATAAGTTAGGTCAGGGAAAGTACTGCCGAATAAAAGTTTAGAGTTGTTTAAATGAACTTAATCGTTTCTATTTGCCGTTTTGTTGCTGTTTCATGTTTAAATGAATTTAGTTGCCTTCGTTTTATTGGTTTGATTGCATTGGGACATAACTCTCTAATGTAGGACACTTGTAGGTTTTCCCCAATTTCAAAAATCATCCAAAAGAAATAATGTAAATAATATACATACATGTATATACATATTTATTACAATTTTTACCTCAATAAATACCTTATTTCATTTAAAACATTTATAATGAGGAAAACAATACTTTCGAGTCCATTTCTGTTAAATTTTCCTAACTACGAAATCAAAATAAAGTTACATGTAATTTGCTCGTGTGGGTGATCTGATCAGTGATAGCTGCTCAGAGGCTATTTAGCTAGATATGTTCTTTATAGCCGTGTCACTAAATATCGTTATCTTTTGTTATTTTGTGGACAATTAAAGAAAGTAAATTTGTTTTTCGTCACATTATATAAAATAAAGTAATCCTCGGGTGTATAAAGTTAAGAAATATGCAATATATGTACACCGGGGATATTTTCATTGTCTTAAGGCTCAGGTTTTGTGGGAGTCGCAAAGTGGGAAAAAGCTAATGTCAAGCGGTCTAATGTCATTAAGCCCCTCCCCCTTTTCAAACTACACTGCACACCAGTATACTTCTTCCAATACATTAAGACTGTTCGCGTACTCATTTTGAAGGCGATCTGTTATAATAAATTTGCACAAACTTATACATTTTCTTTCATTTTTAACCTTACAGCTTCCCCTTTTGCATGAATTAAGTTTTTAACTAGTGCCATATCTTTTCAAGGATAACTTTGTAATTTCCTTGAATATTTTTACAAAAAAAATATGATAAATATGAAAATAGACACAAGTTTTGACAACTAAATGTATTACTGCTCGCATTGGGATATAATGCTGATACATTTGTATATACATATTGTATCACGTAAGGTCTTCCCTGCAGGACTTGGAGTGAATTCAGCATGCGCTATATTATTTGCCTGGTTTTCTGTCATTCCTACAGCCTCTTGACTAAAATCTAAATCAAATCACGCGCAAAATTTTCCTTTTCATCAAAACTGTGTATGCATAAACTAAACTCAATTCTCAAATGTCATACCACACTTCTTTTTCTTGTTTGTAACGAAGTTGCAAAAAAACCATTTGCGTACTTTTCCATAATTTTTACATATTTCTGCCACCATACGAGTAAGTTTTTACCCAGAAAATTTTTGAACGAGAAGTATGCGTACACCAACTAATGAGAGCAAATATTTAAATCGTTTCCCTGGATCTTTTGAGCTAATATTTTAGCTAAAAAAATATGACAGAGTGGACCCTTTTCAATCAAAGTTTTAAGAGCATTCCAATGTAAATCAAATATTACAAAGTACCTAAAATTAAATACTGTAATGTTATTTACGGGATTTTGTATAAACCCTACATGAAATCTTATGCTTACAGCGTAATAATAAAACAATACAACTGCCAATAAAAGATCTTATCATGGATACACTGCTGTTTTATCACGGATACACTTATTTTTTGCATACAAAAATTTTGTTAAGTGGCACGGGGCGCAGAAAGTTTATACATGAATACTGACTGATACAAACACCAGCGTCAAAAATTTACTGATGGTAGTGCGATTGCACATTATTTTATGAAATTGTGAATATCCAGTAATTATTGGATAATTTTCAGGTAGTGTGAACTGAAAAATTAGCCTGAATGTGATGACGAATGGTGTCTTAAAATATATATGAATAGACGCATGGTAAAATTTTATACGTTATTAATTGAATATTTATTGAAATTGAAATTACATATGGACATTCATGTAGGGTATCATAAGAATTGGTCTTATTGTTAAGCAAATCATTTTTTTTTCTTGTTTCAATTTAATTTTACAGAGAAAAGGAAAATCCGATAAATTTTTAAAAGTCAATATATTTAAGATTTCAATGTCACTCGAGTTTATGGAAACTTCGACGTTAATTCCTACTTCTATAAGCACACAGTAAAAAATTCCTTGGATTTTACTTCAATTATAGCAGTAAAATTTTACAAAGCAGAGTAGAAATTTTATAAATCTACATAAAATGCTTAATTTTACTAATTCTAATTAGTGAAATGTTTGAAATTAGGTAACTTGTTTGTAACTTTTACATAACTTTTTGAAAATTGCTTTCATTGGTACTAAAATTTTATTCATGTGCTTAAAATTACGATGATCTCATAGAAACTTCTACTATGGCGTAGTGTTTCTCAGACAAGTTGAGACAAGCTGAGTGTCACCACAGATTGATTTAGTTCTCCATTCATGATGATGATATTAAAAATTACAACTTCTCATCAGATTTTTACACATTTTACTGCATTATATGCAATCGTGTGTGTAATTTTACAAACACTCTTTGAATTCAGATACCAAGAAAAGGCATAATTTTACGACTTCCAATATTGAGTATTAAAATTTGTATTTTTTTTTAACAGGAGAAGAGGAGAAAACAAAATTATCAAAAAATCTTAAAGTCGATTGCGCTAACAGAGTGGAAACCCAGCAATATTGAGTACTAAAATTTGTATTTTTTTTTTTTTTTTTACTGGAAAACGGATGATAACTAAATTATCAAAAACTCTTAAAGTGAATTGCGCTAATAGAGTGGAAATTGAACAGCAAACACGGAAACAGGCTAGTTGCACCAAGTGGTACGAAGAAATTTAATCACTGCTTCAAATTTTGCACGTATTTGTCAAGACGATCGGCGAAATTAAGCAACATTGTAAACCAAATATTATATACAGATATGTCACACATTGTTTCTACAAACTATGGTCGAGACAATGAGAAAAAGGGAATTCGCCAATTAGAAAGGCAATGACAAATTAAATTACAGAAATGCGAACTATTTTTATCTGAGGAGTATGAATTTTTAGGTACCTCACCTGGCGGGGTCATTTGATTAGACGGATTGGTGCAAATAAAATGTCTACCAGCACTTGGCTTAGAATCCATCGATGCTATCCTTGCAGCTGTAATCAAAATTTGGGAAGTGGATACATAAATCGTGAAATCTTAGGAATTAAGAAAATCATCTTTACTACTTCCAAGTACAAGGTCAGTTAAACATCATAAAAATATATTACTGTTTGTTTGCTATATGGACTTAAGGGAACCTTCCTCTAAAGGTCGTAAAAATTTATCGCTGAAAACATGTAGGTCAATATGGTTCCAAAGTTACACACATTTAATTTTAATCCTCTTTTATCGGAAATTATTGACCCAAGATGCAGTAAAAACATGACAATCAGAGAATCAGGAAAATATTGCTACCCCTGTTATATGTTAACTCCTCAAAGTCTAACTTTTGCATGTATGAACCTATTAATCGCATGTGCACTGCTAATAAGACACAGCATTTTTTGTGCCTGTTTTAAAAAAATGTCTATATAATATTTAATCTTTTCGTTCTATTTAATTTGTTGTCCTATGTTGCATGCTTTTTATCCAGTGTTTTGTTTATATTCAGTTTAACATACTAACACTAACACCGATAAGGTGATGAAACTGAAACGCAAGTGTTGTTGACAGTTTATTTATTAAACGTGTCACTACAGCGAGCTTGTGTTAAGCTGGTTCTGATAGTCAAAATTTACAAATTTGTTATTGTTTATTATCAATGAAACTAAGAAACTAACTATTTCCGAAACGGTTCGCTGGACAGAGTAAAATTGTTATAACCGACTTCAATTTTATATTATGAAGAACTTTGTGGAAACACCATGAACGGGTTGCCCGATTTACTTATTTTTTCAAATTGTATATGATATTTTTATGAAAACGCCGTGTATAAAATTTCAGCTCTCTACCTTGACGCGTTCTCAGGTAGTGCCCAAATATATAGTGAAAAGCAAAAATTTTGTATGGCTACAATAAAAACGGAATGATAAACTTAGTAAATATACCCTATTAGATTTCTCTAGGGAATAAAAAAATGATAAATTGCAACAAAAACTGAATTGTGTAAAAAGCAGACAAACAAGAAGGCAGAATGAATATTTGGATTGGGTACAGCCAAAACAAGTATTCTCGAGGGTTTTGATACAGCCCACTCCCACGAAAAACTCAAAAATTGTTACGGGCTAAAACTCAAAGGTGGCGGTTTCAACCATATGGTGTTGTCTATAAATTACCTATAGTTTTGATGCTGCCTGAAATTTTTACTACAGAACCACAGACACAACATAAACGATCGGGGCCAACTTCAGAGTCAACTTCTCCTGGGAAAATGTGGACAATTCTGGGCTCTTACCAAGCAAACGACTGCCCACTGAAAGATGAAACGTAACTCCTTGGAGTGAAGGACTATGGTACCGAGGACTAAACATATCACGTTTGAAGAATCGTATTTTATTTTCCCCGCGGCATCTGAGGCGAAAGGTAATAACCCAGTAACGCAGAATCTTACTCATCGCTGTCTTGGGATCAGCCTCAACACCACCTGTTATCAGTTCGCAGCAATATTTCCGCTGGAAAACAAACTTTTTTTTTTCTATTCTGGGATAAGCCGGAATGTATATAAAAGATGAAATGTAGATAGATAGTACTTAGTATATAGTTAGCTCGAATGTTAGTTAAGTGAATTAGAGAACTATTAGAATTGCCTACAGGCACTCAATATAGTCGTGGCAGTATTAAACTTGTAAACTGAGAACTGAGACTCACGAAATAGAGTCGGAAGATATAAGACACGCTGATACAAAATAAAAACAAAAAACAAATCAGACAAAATAAATAAAACAAAGCGAGTAAAGTAAATAAAATAAATAAATAAAATCAACAAATAGATTAAATAACATAAATCAAGTGCAATAAATAAAATAAGTAGAATGGAACAACCAAAAACAAAGTGAATAAAATAAATCCCCTACATATAGACAAAATAACAATAGTGTTCTGAAAATCATAAACGAAGCTGGGTACATGTGCAACAAAAATATTGTTCGTGCTAAATCACTACTAGGAGCAAGAATTATTAACGTGAACATTACGATATAACGAGCCAAAAATTTTACCTACGCTACTGGACCATAACCACTAATATGCTTTGATGACAAGCAGCACATTGCTACGATAGGACAGTCGTAACGTTTAGCCATACTGATGATTAACGAACGGCTCGAAAAGCGAACGGATGTGAAACACATCGAAAAAGAAAAGTAGAAGACCAAGTGCAGCAGGCAGCAAAAGAGACGGAGTTCCCTTCCATTTTCGATTCGAGCCGCCGAGCTCTCAATAAGAATCATATAAACAAACGAGGGTTCTCTCAGTGATAATAAGTATTTACAGAAAGAAATGGTGAAAATTTAAAAGGGGAAAATTTAATAAGTGAAAACGCGAAAATTTAAAGTAGGAAAGTTTAACAAAAGGAGAGGCGAAAATTTAAAAGAAAAAATTCGAAGGAAAGTCATCAACTCGTGGCCGAGGCCAGAAAGCGCAAGCGAGCGGAGTCATAAAAGAAAAGTTTAAAAGTTGGGAAAGGAGGCCCGGACTGAGTCGGTTCACTTAGAGAAAAACAGGACATAGAGGTGGTTTAGACGGTGTAGTTTTTGCGCGACGCGCACGAAAATGGTTGGTGAGCGGGATGAGCGGAGATGGGGGAGGGCGCGCACAGAACAGCGACTGAGCATCGCGCACGATCATGAAGTTTTTATCAATTTCTCTTTCACTTGTTTTCTATGCATTCGGGCGAGTTCCGAAAAATTGTTATTTTCAGCAATTCCTCTTTCACTTGTTTTTGCATTCGGGGGAGTTCAGGAAATTTTTTTAGCATCAGTTGATCATTCAATGACCAATTTTCGGTGAAAAATATTGTGTGCAATTGTTAATTCGGGATATTCATTTATTGAAGTGTGAACCATTGCTGTGGAAATGTTATGTGTGATTGTTGTGTTTTGTGATTTTAATTTGTGAAAGCTTAGACCTTAGACCATTGACAGTAAAAATATTGTTTGAAGTTTTTCTTTTTAAATTGAGATTTTTGTTTTAAAAGTATTGTGTTGAAAAAATATAATGAGCGTGAGGTGGGACCGCCAATTAGTGGAAAAACTGTTGTTGTGTTATCACGCTTTTTCCACGGTTGTACCCAACATTTTCTTTTCCTTTTTGTTCCTGCAAGTTGGAGAAGATCAGAGGCAGCGCTTAGTAAGCCCGCAACAATTAAATTATCATCACTATCGCTGCTTGAGTAAGCATTTAAAGCAAGGGCGGCATTTTCTAAACTCAAAGCCATTTCCATATCTTCTTCACTGCTAGAACTCGTATTCATGTCTAAAATTGAAACAATTTTTTTATTATTTGAGTTTTGAATGTAATTATTATATGTTAATAAACATACCTATCAAAATGCGCAAGGTATTTACTAAAAATATTACCAGTCCAAATAATTTCCAGTTAACGTGAACGCCACCCAAAGAAGAATGTCGTAGACGACGAAATAAGCGATTAAAGAACTACTCTTGTTTTCGTGCGCGCCGCGCAAAAACTATACCGTGTTAACGCACAGCAAGTTTTTCCCTTCTTGAACAAAAGAGAATAACCGATCACGCGACGCAAAAACTACACCGTCTAAACCAGCCCATATTAAAGCCATAAATGTAGATGGCTGGCCGGCAAGGCATTGGAGATTCTGGTTTTTGTTATCCAAGATGAGTATTCTTTTCTTGTCACTTCATTTTGTGGTCTTTTCCTCGTGGCTGACTGGCATACATAACATATTTGCAATGTGCGCATTCAAGTAATTTTTATTATTCAGGTAGTATACCAATTTATTCAAGGTTAAGCCCTTTATTAATTCCATCTGTGCATTTAATAATTGAATTTGAAATGAACATGTGTTGTGCCAAAACGGGCATTTGAAGTACATTTAATTTAAGCATGTTGTCCATTAATTAGGTATAACAATACTGTACGGATAGTTAATCTTTTTTGAAAATGTGTTACGGCCAAAAGAAAAGCGATTTTATTTATAACGAAAATAAAGAAAAGATTATGCAGAAAAGACAAGTAGGTTGTTAGTTACATTTTCGTTCCAGGTTTCGTGATCTATCCTCTGTAGAAAAGATCACGTGGCGCCCTTTTGTTTAATTTTCAGCGTAGTGCAGTTGTTCGCTTATCCTGCCTGGTAGATCCCGCCGTCTTTGCGAGCTAGCGGGACATGAGAGATTTGAAAGGTAACTAGGCGGTCTACGTACGTACCTACGCAAGGGATATAAAGGTCTCTCATTTGGGGTGAACGTACATGAGATGCTGAATTGCTTCGCTAGAAATAAAGAAGTTGTATTTTAAAGTATATTACGCGTTTATCAGTTCATATGGGTAAACTCATATGTATATAATAAGATAATCACAAAGTAGCGTACACTAGAACAGTACATTAACAGTTATGCTAACGTATCAGTCATAACGGTTCATCTTTATTTTATTTTTATTTTTTTGCGCACCACTGGAAGAATATTATTTCGACCTATGGCATGACGTATTAGTCAGGATTGATAAAGAGATTGTGTGTTTTTTTGGTTTTCTTGAGTATGCACAGCCAGCCAGCCAAATGTTATTCTGAGTTATGAGTACACCTCGTCCTCCTCCGGTTCCGTTTCAGTATATGTGGTTTTTTTTTAATAATTAGTAGCATCTGCTTACGACATAAGTGCACAATTTCATACATATATATATATACCTATATTATTAATTATTACATATTTTATGACTTTATGATATTTTTTTCCGGAAGAAATAACTATATAATTTCATATACTAGTTACTACTAACCGATTGCAAGAATGCAAATCTATCATTTTGTTGTCATATATATATATATATATATACCAGGATGATGTAGTACTAACAGTTTGTTGTTTATATAGTTTTTCAGGAAATGCATTAAATGTTCCACACATGCAATAATTGTTCAGTAGTGTCAATGAGCGGAGTTAGCTCGTTTTAAAAAATTTTTTTTTTAATCGTTAAGTTCTTTTTGCGGCTATTAGTAAATATAAGCCCATTGTGCTAGGAGATGATTCGAAGTTGAACGTTGTTGTGGGTTGATGACGAAATCACGAGTTTTGGAAGCATTATTCCTTGTGGATATTGCGGAAAGTTGCATCTATATTATGTACTCTATAAGTGAAAATGAATTGAATTATTGTTAAGACGTGGATCATGGAATTGCTACCGGGGTTTCGTTTCACAGGCAATCAGATTTCCACGATAATGTTTATTTGCACTAGTCCATTATAAATTTAATCATATAAATTATGCTCGTCTGACATATTTCCGAAAGTGGCGAGTTATAATAGCGTTGGTTTATTTGAATTATTGAAATAGGGGAGTAATCAAGCCTCTTGAGTTGTATACATATGAAAAAAAAATCTTTCTGACGTTACGAGCTTTATTGGGCATATACGCTATACATTTTGCCTAAACGAAGATAACTACAGAGCTATCGCAGGTATCGGGTTATTTTAGTGATTATTTACCTAACAATAGTGATTATTAAGCCCCGTCGGCAAAGCAGAGTTGAAATATTACCTAAATACGAAGAATATAACATGAATTACGCTTAATAGTTTATCTATATATGGTCTACCTAACTTTTTTTTATAGCTTTGCTAAGATTTATGAAGTGGGAAGCTAGGAATCTAAAGCTTTGGGGCTTTTATAAGAAGTAAATTTAAGGAATAATATACGTTGTTCTGTTCGATTAGCGCTGACAAACCGAGGTTAGATAGAAATATTATACAATTATCCTTTTTGTTGTTGTCACTTCATATCGTGCATATTCGGGTGTTGCTACAACGTTCACGGGCAAACTACTCTACTTCGTCCCAACGCAATATTCAAACACAGAAATTTAGGTGAACATTGTATTACCTAGGCTTGATATAATATATAATATATATATATATATATATAATTTATACATATAATTTTTTACACGCATTTTACTCCTTATACTTTCATGTGTTCAGTCTTTCATTTTAACGCGTTTCTGCACCAATCCCTGTAAAGATTTTCAAATTACATTTTTACTCATTTCTCTTTGCTCTTAAATTATTTTATTTTCCATCCTTTATAAGCTTAAATATGTATTGAATCTAAAAAATTATATTTTGTTAATTTATCACAGGGCCTGATGATGGGTCAAACCTGACCCGAAACGTTGCCTAACAAATAAAAATTATATAAAAATGAAGCAATCGAATTTTTCATACCGGAGAATCCCAAAAAGAATCTTTGAACTACTTTGTAAAAATCGATCACCCGGTGAAAAAATTACCACAATTGTTATCCTTACCGGGGTGTGTCTCAATGACTCTGACTAAGGGCCATTTCATCGGAGGTGTATGGTCTTCCTTTAAAATTACCACCATGCCGGGTACGACATCTTGATTTCGATTCAACCATGGGCCTTTGTTGCAATCTCGAGATATATTATTGACTCCATCGACGCCAAAAATGCTGGTTAAGCCTCTGAAGATACTTCCACCTGTTTAGGAGATGCTCCTTAACGTTCAAAAGATTTGGCTCTGGTGGAGCTAACAAGGCATCTCCTATCAAGAAATGTCCAGGCGTTAAAGGAGCTTCATCATCAGGATCTTCATACATTGGATATAGCGGCCACGAGTTCAGGCATGCTTAAATTTGGGTTAGCACTGTTGCAAGCTCTTCGAATGTCAAGGAAGCATTGCCCAGCACTCTCTTGAGATGATATTTAAGTGACTTTACGCTGATTTCCCACAAACCTCCGAAATGGGGTGCAGAAGGAGGATTGAAATGCCAGCCTATACCCATTCTATTACATTCTTCAGCCATCTCGTGGTCCAATTCAGACATAAATCGTTTGTAGTCAGCTTTTAGGACATTATGAGCCCCTACGAAGTTCGTACCGCAGTCAGAATATAAATCTGTGCATAATCCACGTCTGGCTGCAAATCTTTTAAATGCGGCGATGAAAGCTTGAGTCGATAAATCGCTTACGAGTTCAATGTGTACGGCCTTGATGCTTAAACAGACAAAAATAGCTACATATCCCTTTACTATCTTCGCCGAACGTACTTTGGAAGTCTTTATATTGAAAGGACCACAATAGTCCACACCAGTATGCGTAAAGCGGCGAGATGGTCTGATTCTCGGTGCAGGCAGGTTTCCCATTAGTTGTGTTGCGCCCTCTGATCGTTGTCGATAGCAAGTCGTACACTGATGTATACATTGCCGTAGTTTATTGCGAGCGTTTACTATCCAAAATCTTTTTCGAATTATGTTCAACATTAATTGAGAGCCACCATGTAATGTTTTTTTGTGTGCGTTATCTATTATTAGAGCTGTTAAATTACTCCTTTCGGGAAGAATCAAAGGATGTTTCTGTTCGAATGGTGACAGGGATTCTTGTAAGCGTCCACCGACACGAAGGAGACCATCACAATCCAGAAAAGGGTATAAGTTCCTTATCCTGCAAGTGTTTGGGACTTGATTTTTTGATTTTAATTCATGAATTTCCCTTAAGAATTCTATGCCTTGGGTAAATTTGATCCAGTATTTAAGCGCCTTTCCTACTTCTTCTACCTTTAACCAGTTTAAATTCCTTTGTTCTTTCGGTTTTGTGCAATTTATCATGAAGCGAAGTACATAAGCGGTGACATTCAATAGTTTAGTAAGCGTGGAATATTTGTTCAAGAGCGTATCCATTTCGCGATTAGGGGTGATTAAACGAGATGTGATTCTAATTTCTTCCTCTGTATTTGGAAGACATTTGCTCTTCGGCCAATTGGATTTGTCAAATCTTAGCCAGACTGGACCGTTCCACCATAGCTTATATGATATAAGTCTAGAAGGATCAACACCACGGGAGGCACAATCTGCTGGATTGTCGGACGATTGAATATGTCTCCATGAACTAGCGTTTGTTGTCTCGTGTATTTCGGTAACCTTATTGGCAACAAAGGTTTTCCATTTACGTGGATGTCCTCTAATCCAAGCCAGTACGACGGTAGAGTCAGTCCATGCGAATATATTTGAATTAGTCACAATTCCTAGAGATTTTTTGACTTTGCTAATCAGTGTTGCAAGAAGTGCGGCTCCACACAACTCAAGTCGGGGTAATGAAATGTTTCTTATTGGTGCTACTCTTGTCTTAGCAGTCAGCAGATGTGTGCTAATATGCCCTTTCATATCGTCAATTCGTATGTAAACTGCTGCAGCATATGCTAATTGTGAAGCATCGGAGAAACCGTGGACTTCTATGTTGCAGTTTCTTTCATATTCTATCCATCTCGGGATTTTGATTTCTCCTAGTTTGCAAAGAGACCTCCGAAAAAGTAGCCAGTCTCTCAGTATTTCGTCTGAGAGCTTTTGGTCCCAATCAATTCCAGACATCCATACTCTTTGTATTAGTATCTTTGCTAGGACTATAGAAGGAGCCAGCCAGCCAAGTGGATCATATAACCTAGCGATGTCAGATAACATTCGTCTTTTCGTGAACCCGTCATTTGTTTCAGATAATTTGACTTTGTACGCGAATTTATCGAGCTTTGGATACCAACAAATTCCTAATGCTCTTGTATAATCATCAAGTTGGATGTCGATTGGATTGCTTAGTTCTCTGTCTTCTCTATTAATACAACTCAATATTTCGGGATAATTTGAAACCCATTTACGGATCTGAAAGCCTCCTTCTTGCAATAATTGTATAAATTCATTTTGCTTTTTCAGTGCTGATTCAATGTCGCCATCTCCCGAAATCAAGTCATCGACATAGAATTCATGTAAAACTGTTTCGGATCCGATTGGAAAGTTGTCCTTCTCATCCATTGCTAGTTGATGCAATGTCCTAATTGCTAGAAACGGAGCGCTTGCCATTCCAAAGGTAACAGTTTGTAAGCAATAGTCTTGAATCTCCTCATGTTCTGAATTGCGCCAAACAATTCTTTGGAAATTGGTATCGTCTTCATGTACTCTAACCTGCCGATACATTTTAGTTATATCCGCAGTAAAAGCCACTTTGTGCTTTCTCCAACGCATTAGAAGACCCATGATATCTTCTTGAATGGTTGGTCCTGTCATTAAAATATCATTGAGTGCTACGCCGCTTTGAGTCTTTCTGGATGCATCGAATATGACCCTGAGCTTTGTAGTACTGCTAGCTTCCTTTGTCACGGCATGGTGAGGTAAATAGGAACACATGTATCGGCACTGTCCATTGTTACCTATTTTTCTGTGGTCCCATTCCTTCGATGTTGCCCGAGCCATATGACCTAGGTCCACATATTCGTTTATACATTTAGCATATTCCTGATGAAGCGCCGGGTTCTGCTTAAAACGTCTTTCCATTTGTAGAAGACGCATGACTGCGATATCTCGCGACTTGCCCAATTTTGGCTTCTCGTCAGATTCCTTGAAGGGAAGTTTTACGGTGTACCGTCCATCTGACGCCCTGTTGACTGTCTCTTTATATAACTGCTCACAAGCTCTTTCTTCCTTGGTAAATAAACGATCTTTGGTTAACTCTTCGACCTCCCAGAACTTCATGATTTCTTGATCTAATTCCATCTTTAAGTGAAGAGTTGTGATAACATTCTTCTCTTTCTGATCGATATTGGAAATTTCTCCAAAAATTATCCAACCCAAAGTCGTTTTTTGAGCGATTGGAGAACCTCTAGGTCCCTTTCGGATCCCCTCTAGTAAAATTTTGCCATAAACATCAGCCCCCAGCAAAAGGTCGATGCTTCCGGGTTCGTAAAACCTTGGGTCTGCCAGAGTAATATTTCGCAAGTACTCCCAGTGCTTGTTTGGGAAAGGGTTTGCTGGAAGCATTGTCGTTAACCTTTTTAGGACAAAGGCAGACACTTCTATTTGATCATCGTTAAGTTTATTTTGAATAATTAATTGGACTCTGGCCTTTGATGAGTCTGATGTGATGCCGCCCAGGCCTGAGATCTTAGCAGATATATGCTCCTTTTTTATCCTAAGTCGTTGCACTGCCGCTTCAGTAACAAAACTAGCCTGAGAGCCCTGATCAAGAAGAGCACGAAAAACCGCTCGTTCTCCTGTTGAGGAAATAGCTACGATTAATGCTGTGGCCAGTAGAACAATTCGCTCATCTGGTTCGTTATATAACAGGAATGTCTTAAGATCTGACTCATAATTGTTTCTTGTTTGCCTTTTTCCTGGCTCTTCTACTTGTTTTAAATCCTTACTTGTTTTATTTTGATCAGTATTCCTATATGATTCTGATTCCCCTTCATGTAATGATGTATGATGTCTTTTGCCACATTTCATACACGACTTGGTACTAGAACACCTTGCCACTAAGTGATTTTGTCCAAGGCAGTTGATGCATAATCCTTTTCTTCTTGCAATATTGTTTCTATCAGCACTGTTCATTTGTAGATACTTGACACATTCCGTATGGAATGTTGATCCTTGCAGAGAGCACAGCTGTTTTGAGTGGCTACATGAAAAGAATTTGTCTTGTTAGGCCCTGACCCACGAAATCTGTTGGATGAGGATTGATACGTTGAGCCAACTGATTTGGACTTATTTGAATCAACAGCTTCCAGAGCTCTAAATCTTATTTCTAAGCACTCAAGTAAATCTTGTAAAGATGGAGGGTCCGTTTTGTTTCCCAACTTCTGCTCCCAGGCCTTATGTGTCTCCATCGATAGTGTCTGAACTACTAAATATACAATCATAATGTCCCAGCTGTTAATATCAATTCCTATTCAAAGCAGGTTGAGAAAATAATGAATGGAGATACGTATTAACTAAAATCCTTTTGTTTTCATATCTCTGTTCTAAGGACTTCCATACAATTCCATAGTTATCTGAGGTAATAGGAGTATTACGCACTAATCGCTCGGCTTCACCTGTAAGGTGAGTCTTTAGATGATGTAATTTTTGAACATTCGAAATATTCTCATTCTCATGCACAACAGATTTGAAAAGATCCCTAAATGATATCCAGTTTTGATACTGGCCATCGAACATCGGCAGTTCTATTTTTGGTAAATTGGATTCGGTGTGTTGCACCACTAAAGTTTGCTCCTTATGCTGATTCCTAGGTACGTCGTAGATATCTTCTTTGTCCTTAAGTAGAGATAGGTATTCAAGATAAGCTTCTTCAATTTGCGCGTATGTATCGTTTTCGAAATATTCGTTTTCAAAATCTTCACTCTTATCAATTAATGTATCGTGACCATCTCTAAAAGCATTCCAATTATCTTCTAAATTTCTTATTCGCGTTTCTAAATAGCCTCTGGTCTTTCTATCAGAATCCTTTTTAAAAATTGCTAAACCCTTAGTAATGGCGTCTGGCCTAGTCTTTTGTTTTTTGTGTAATCTTTCAATGCTTTTCTCCATTGTATTATTCCACTGATACCAGCAATTGACAATTGCAAGCAAATATGTATAAAATATGTTGTGCGTACGTGTGCGGTTAATTACAAATATATTTCTCTATCAAATTAAGTTGGTTTATATTAACTAATTGTGTAACGGTGTTGATATGAGGCACGTGCAAATTAATTACGATTATGTAAATTTATTCTTAGTATGCAGCTTTCTTAGATTTTTAAACTAATATTACCATAAAATATTCATATTTATAGGGAAAAGGAAAAGAGGAGTAAAAAATAATTGTAATCTCACCCAATCAATCACCTTTCGTCGAAATCTCATTCAAATAGTAGCGTTCCTGCCTCATATTTCTTCTGTGATGACATGCAAATTATTCCTTCGTTTAATAATAACTGTCTTGCATTGTATTCCGCAATAGATGTGATGTGCAGATAACAGCTTCATGTACCGCTTACACCTTAAAATGTTCACGTTGAAGAATTAATTCAATAATATGTATAAATTTACGTATTTCTTGAAAACTCAACTTTCCGAGATTCAGGAAATCCGGCTCGAAGGACCAATGTTTCGGCTGCAAAGACTGTATGGCTTCTCGATTGCCCTTTGTCTCAGATTTATGTGAAAACTGACTGGGTTCCTCTGGTTCCTCTGAATGATAGACTTTGGGTCGACTTTATTCTTAATTTATTTTCACTCTCAGTCGAATAATATATACAAATAATTTCAAATTAATTCACTATACTTCTAATGAAAACAAAAATCTCTACAATTAGGCTTAAATTGATTATTAACTATATTAAAATGAACTGCACGATGTTGCTTGGTTGAAAACTGAACCAACTGAACCAGAATGCCTATCGCCAGATGAATTGCTCAGATTCCAAGTGATAACAGTTTTACCAGTGATACTGAGTACAGAGATAATAGCCGTCGAGTACTGCAGCTGCAGCTTGTAATGAATGTATGTATGATCTGATGGAGTTAAGTATTGATGAAAACAAAGCGAGTGAAGTAAATAAAATAAATAAATACAATGAACAAATAGATTAAATAACATAAATCAAGTGCAATAAATAAAATAAGTAGAATGGAACAACCAAAAACAAAGTGAATAAAATAAATCCCCTACATATAGACAAAATAACAATAGTGTTCTGAAAATCATAAACGAAGCTAGGTACATGTGCAAAAAAATATTGTTCGTGCAAAATGACTACTAGGAGCAAGAATTATTAACGTGAACATTACCATATAACGAGCCAAAAATTTTACCTACGCTACTGGACCATAACCACTAATATGCTTTGATGACAAGCAGCTCAGTGCTATGATCGGACAGTCGTAAGGTTTAGCCATACTGGTGATTAACGAACGGCTCGAACAGCCAACGGATGTGAAACACATCGAAAAAGAAAAGTAGAAAACCAAGTGCAGCAGGCAGCAAAAGAGATAGAGTTCCCTTCCATTTTCGATTCGAGCCGCCGAGCTGTCAATAAGAATCATATAAGCAAACGAGGGTTCTCTCAGTGATAATAAGTAAAGAAATGGTGCAAATTTAAAAGGGGAAAATTTAATAAGTGAAAACGCGAAAATTTAAAGTAGCAAAGTTTAACAAAAGGAGAGGCGAAAATTTAAAAGAGAAAATTCGAAGGAAAGTCATCAACTCGTGGCCGAGGACAGAAAGCGCAAGCGAGCGGAGTCATAAAAGAAAAGTTAAAAAGTTGGGAAAGGAGGCCTGGACTGAGTCGGTTCACTTAGAGGAAAACAGGACGATCGGATTGCAGCACCCAGCTTTCACAGTGCAAAGATATTGGATGAGAATTTAGTTGCTGTGGAATTAAGGCGACTCAAAATCTTATTCAATAAGCCTCACTATATTGGAATGGCAGTTTTAGAAATTTCAAAGAAATGCCTCTACGATTTCCACTACAGTTTTATGCAGCGTGAATTTAGAGATAAATGTAAAATCATGTACACAGATTCTCTAATATATGAACTTGAAGAGAAAATGCATATTAGTTTATGTCCGAAAATATAAACAAATTTGATACAAGTGACTACCCAGAATATAATCAATTCAACTTACCGCTCATGAATATAAAGATTCCTGGTCTAATAAAGGATGAGCTTAATGGGAAAATCATGAGCGAATTTGTGGGCTTGCGCTCGGAACTGTACAGTCTGCGTATAAACGATAGTAAAACTGTAAAGAAAGGCAAGCAAAAGGAGTAAAGATCAATGTAGTCCAGAGGCACATCTATTTCGAAGACTGCGTCGAATGTTTGAATAACTAGCGAGTATTAACTTCTAATCAGAGCTCCGTATGATCGCATAACGTAATGTCTACACGATCAGCCAAAAGAAGATTGCATTGAGTCCATATGATAACAAGCGGTATATTATGAGTGGGACAATGGATACTCTACCATCGGAACATTCCTCTATTCAATCAGAACAGCAAGAAGAAGACGGGGGAAACATATAATCTAAGGCTAGTCTAAAATATGTATTGTAAATAAAAATGGTGCTATAGCTAAATACCATTTAATGAAATAGTTTGTTTTAATTATACTAGAGTCTAAGATATATATTATTGTAAAACAAAGAAAGTATTATTACAGTTATAAGCAAACCGATTTACGAATGATACACTAAGAATTAAGTGTTAATATTTTTCAATTTACAATAAATCAATAATGATATTTTATGTATGATATGCTTTTCGCTCACTTTTCCTACTAAGTCCAGAACTCCAAAATAATATTTGCAATTACAGCGAGCTCCTAATTGTGCGGTTGAGCGTTTTACCCAGAGTGCTAGGACGGCTTGAGAAAAAACATTTACACGTGGGATCGACTTTGACCCCTGACATTACATTTGAAACCAAAAGGTCGTCAGGTACTTGACCTTCATCCGGAAGTGTGTTATGTACAACCTTCATCCGGAAGTGTGTTATGGACACTAAACCCTTGATTCCCTATAATCAAGCATGTCATAAGTGACTCCATATTGTTTTCAAAATAGGTCTGATAACTACTTAACAGCTTTTCAAAAGATCAGATAGCAGCTAACAGCTTTTCAAAACCGGTGCGATAACAGCTAAAGAGCTTTTAAACAGGTCATATAGCAGCTAAACAGCTTTTCGAACAGGTCTGATAGCATCTTAACAGCTTTCTAAACAGGTCAGATAACAGTTTAAGATTTTTCCAAACAGGTTTTATAACTACTTAACAGCTGTTTGATAATTAAATAGATAAGTTCTTGTCGAAAATAAAATACACTGTGTTTAGATTTATTGCTGATTTATGTTTTATTGACCTATTATGCACATTACAAGACACACCACTATATAGATACACCCGAATTCGTTTTGAGTACTTTACGCAATGAAGTACAACGTTGAAGTGTTCGATATGATAAGAGAGAACTAAAAAACCTATTGAAAACTAACTGTGATATTTATTGTGATAGCTAATAATATTTTAGTGTGATGAGTACAAATACTGGTAAAAATGCATTTAAATAATTACAGTATCTAGATTTTACGTTTGTACATGTATGAGTGAATGATTTGCATTGTATGGCGAGTGTCTGATATTAATGTGTTGATGTGGTATGTATAATCGTGTAGCCGTTTTTATGTTGTATGTTCGTTGAATCACAACCATACTCCGGCCGTTAAGACAGCGTCTTAGCAAACTGGTAGCCTTACTAGCTTGGTAATAGGTCGCCTCATTTCTCCCTTTGAAGTTCTAATTGTAGCTACTCGTACCAACTGATCTTGACCTGGATGTGTCTCCAAGATGCATCCGAGTGGCCATGTTGATGGTGGAAGATTGTTTTCGCGTATGAGAACTAGATCTCCAACTTTCAAGTTTTGAACGGCATGTCTCTATTTCGCTTAATGTTATTGGCTTGATAAGTACTTTGTATGCCAACGCTTCCGGAAATCTTGAACTATTTTGTGGACCAGACGCCCTCGGGACAGATGGGACGTGTTTGAATTTTATATTACAATTTCTTGAAGAGTTGTAGTTGGCTGGCTGATGAGGAAGTGCGCTGGAATAAGTGCGTCAATGCTGCTAACGTCATCAGGTATAGGCCCGAGTGGTCGAGAATTTAAGACTCCTTAAATTTCAGCAACTAAGGTTGATAACTCTTTAAAGGTGAGGTACTGAGTCACACAAAAAGCTATGTATCCCTTTCTTTATTTGCTCACTCGTCCGCGATGAAGTAGGAGTGAAAAAGGACCCGCGTAATGTACTCCAACGTTCTCGAAGGCCCTTGTGGGCGGTACTCGAGAAGAAGGAAGTTGAGCCGTGAGTTGCTGTGAAGTTCTTGCTCTACTACGTACGCATTTTAGGCAATGATGTGTGAGCCGCTTAATTAGTATTCAGCATGACACAATCCAATATTGTTGTCTTAAAATGCTGAGCAGCAATGTTGTTCCAGCGTGAATGTATTTTTTATGTGTATGTTTGATGAGCACATATATGTGATTTTTGGAAAAATGACCGGATGCTTTGCATTGTATGAGCAGTAAGCATTTCCTAGTCTTCCGCCTACTCTTCGAATTTGAGCGGCGTCAACGATTAGTTAGAGAGAAAGAAACTTGCTTCGACTGAAGAGCTGTTTCTGGCGTTGTAATTGGCGCAGCTCATCTTCAAAGGACTCTCTCTGAGTCCATCGAATGCAGATGTTAAATGCGGTGTTTAGTTCATCTGTCGTAACCCATGGTGTTGATATTTTATGGTGTTTATTATATTTGCCCAACCTGTTCTTAAAATATCGAACGCATCTACCAAGAATGAGCAGGATAGTTCTTAGAGATGATTTCCTTTTAAATAAGTCTATATAGGTATCATTGATTATGAAAGTGTGGTAACCATTTAAGTGAGCAGGTCATTCTTCCATGTCGAAGTCAATTGGGATAATAATAATAATAATTTATTTATGGGATACGCATACAAGATTTGAAATCTTTTGTTTGTACTATAAGATTAATCGGAGCTATTTAACACATATATCAAGAATTCAGTAATTAAAGATAAATCATAAACAATATAGGAAAATTATAATGATGCTAATAATAAATAAAATAAAATAAGACTAATAACTAAAGAAATAAAAGAATAAAAATAATAAGAATATAAAATCATAACATTATAAAATTAGTGATAAACATAAAACAGATGAAATTCCTTAACTCAAGAAAGCATTTTTATAAGCTTCTTAAATGCATTGATAGTACCAGCACTCTGAACATTTAATGGAAGACTATTCCAAAGTCTGGCAGCCTGAACAGGGAACGAACTCTCCATGACCAATTTGCTGAATCGTGGAATTATGATGTTAAAATTGCGTGGTGAATTCGATAATTGGAAAAATTCCCTAAGATATTCAGGTGCATCTCGATTCAATATATTAAAAAGAAGAGTTAATGCTCTTTGATTAAGGTAGAAATCCAGGGAGCATCCAAGCAGTTGGGTTCTATATGGTGAGGCATTGTCAAATCTACGGAGACCAAAGATGACATTAGACGTAGATTCAGCCGAAGACTTGTTTTTTCAGTACAATCGAAGCCACTGCGGTCCGTTCCACCAGAGGTGTTCCTCCTTGATGTGCTGTGGTAAAATTCCGCGTGAAGTCACATCTGCAGAGTTTTCTCTAGATGGAACATAGTTCCAAAATGACCTGGGTAGAATAGTTAATATCTGTGATGTCCTGTTGCCCACATAGCATTTCCATTTTCGTGGGTGTGATGACAGCCAAGAAAGCACAACCATCGAGTCCGTGCACCCAAAACAGCTGATATCGGATCTACCGAAGGCATTTTTGATTGATTGAAGAAGTTGTGCAGGGAGTAACGCCCCACAAAGCTGAAGTCGTGGAACTGACAATTACTTAATTGGAGCTACCTTTGTTTTGGCCGCCAAAATGGTGGTGATAATCTCGACAGTGCTGGAGGTAGTACGACAATATACAACAGCAGCATACGCAGGCTCGGACGGATCCGAGAGTCCATGTAATTCGTAGGTTGTAATCCTAGTGCCTATCCAACGATTCATTCTATTTGCTCTCAATAACTGCAGAAATTGGTTCATCCCACAAATAATTTTTCAGACAAAGCGTTTGTAAAAGCATTTTGAAGATGACAGTGATAGGAGCCAGGATCCCAAGAGGATCGAAAATTTTACTTGATTCCGATAATATGCTCCTTTTTGTAATAGGTGTCCGTTGAGGAGTATTTACTTCAAATATAAAAACATCTTCTACTGGAATCCATCGTAGACCTAGGACCTTGATCGAGGTTCGATGCTCGTCTGTTCAAAGAGAAGAAATACTGCAATCATCTGATGATAGTTTGTCTAGAAATGTCTGCGAGTTCGATGCCCATTTTCTGAGGCGAAATCCTCTAAGCTGAAGCAGAGCTACTAGTTCTTCCTGGAGTTGAAAAGCTTTATCCGCATTATCTGCTCCCGCCATGAAATCATCTACATAAAAATTGTTCTTCACGGCTTGCTCGGTTTGAGGAAATTGCCCTTGGAATTTCGTTGTAAGCTGATTGAGGCAGCGTGTAGCAATAAATGGTGTTGAGGCCATTCCATATGTAACAGTGTGGAGCCAAGGATGCTTTATTGACTGAGATTGATGTTCCCTCTATATTATTCTCTGCAAATTCTAGTAATTCTACTAAGACCATGCGGTACATCTTTTCGATGTCTGCAGTAATGGCCACCCTGAATGTCCGGAAATAAATCAATATCTGGTACAAATCTTTTTGTACTTTAGTTCCAACCAATAATTTTTGATTTAGGGATGTGCCATTTAATGTTCCAGCAGAGCCATCAAAAACTACTCGAAGTTTGGTAGTACTGCTATCTAGCATGATGCGGCAAATACGCGTGTTCCTTGTTACTGTGAAGTATGACTGCCGGCACAGGGTCTAAATGGCATAACTGATAGTATTCTTTGATAAAGTTACAGTACTCTTCATGCAGAGCTGAATTGTGTTTGAATCCACGTTCAAGAGAGTTGAATATGCGTATTGCCATATCCAATGAAATACCGAGCTGTACTGAACCTTCTCTAAATGGTAAGCATACAGTGTAACGTCCAGAGTTGCCTTCTACATAGTGGGTTGTAGAGAAGTGACTTTCGCAAACTTGTTCTTCTACAGTGTATGATGGTTTTTGAATGGGAATTCCTTCAATTTCCCAGAATTTACGTAGCGTGAGGTCAATGTCCGTAACATTTGCGTGAAATGCACGTAGTGTTAAAGGCTCTTTACCTTGATTGAGGCACCCAGCGACAATGTAACCAAATATGGTATTCTGAAGAGCTGGGTGATTCTCTGAAGCAATTACTTATCCTGGTCTCAAAATTTCGATAAAGTGGTCAGCTCCCAACAAGATATCTATCTTGCCAGGTGCATTGCAGTGCGGATCAACGACTGGATATTTCTTTAAGTGAACCCAACTCTCAACATTGAACTGAGCGGTTGGTTGGGGTGATGTCAGTTTTGGCAGGATGTAAGCTTCTACCCTGATTTGTTGCGATTGATCAAAGCATGATGTCATTGTAAGTCTGATTTTGCCTCTCGTGAGCCATAATTTCACTGAACCTAATCCTTGCTCCTGCCCGTTTTAACAATCCCTTTAAATATTGTAGTTTGTGCGAATTGGACAGGCCCTCTCTCTTACCTACTAACGACGCAAACAGGTCCTTAAATGAAGGAAAATCCTTATAATCTCCAGAAAAAGGCTGTATATGCATGTGTGGCAACCTTATTTCTAAAGAGGATCTATCTTGAGAGGTGGTCTGGTTTGTTACGAAATCGAGTAAATTACGCTGTTGATCAAAAATCGCAGCATTGACGAATTAAGGTCACCAACTGCAGTACCTAGTACATTTTGATCAGCTTTTAGGATATTCAGCTCTTAAAAGAATCGGTTTGATTGCGAAATATTTATCTTCGAAATAGGAAAACTCGGCTGGAACACTAAGACCGACTAATTTTTTATCAACAGCACAAAATTCGATGAAATGTTTTTCTAACAGCTCTAAACAAGATTCGAGCTCTTCGATTGTTTTTCTTTTGTTAGGTATATTGTCTACAAATGATTTTAATTTTTTAAGGAACCCTTGATACGACCTCGTTTTCCTTTTAATTCTGGTATTTCCGCAACTTTATTGTATAATTTACACTAATTGTGTATAATATGAATTGCACGATTTTCAACCCAATCAATTTTGACCAAATTAAAACACAGTTTTATCTATATTTTCAATTCGTAATTCCTAAAATTAAGGTTTCAATTTTTCATAAATCTCATATCATATAAAATTATTTTGCACATAAATGTTATCGCAATTACACAAAAAATATAGGTACCGTTTACACTGTGAATTGCAATTCATATAAAAAAACTGTCTTCGAATAATCATATTTATATTTACAGTTTTGTCCGTAAATTCATTGAAAATATTGTTCGAATGTATGTATGTACCTTGAGCTTATGAATTGATTATTGTTCATGAGCTCTTGTAATTCTGGGGAAATGCGGAAGTTTACGTTATTTTTATAATTTAATAATTCCCGATCAATTATTAGAAGAAATAGGACAAATAAAATTCAGTTGAATAAATTAAAAAACGTATACTTATCTGTGAAAAGTAAAGGTGCGATTATGAGTTGGGAATATTCCCTGGTTTCGGCACCAAATTTTAATGTTTGATAATTAAACAAATATGTTCTTGTCGAAAATAAAATACACTGTCTTTTGATTTATTGCTTATTTATGTTTTATTGACGTGTTATGCACAATACCAGACACAGTTTACTTATTATTAGTGACCACTGTATAGATATAACCGAATTCGTTTTGAGTACTTTACGCAACGATGTACAACATTGAAGTGATCGATATGATAAGAGAGATCTGAAAAATCCATTGAAAACTAACTGTGATATTTACTGTGATACAATAGGCTAATATAATTTCTACATTTTAGTGTGATGAGTACAAATACTGGTAACAATTAATTTAAATAATTACAGTATCTAGATTTTACGTTTGTACATGGCTGAGTGTGTTATATATATATATATACCTTCCTTTTTCACCTCTAAATTTACAGTTATAGCGGTATGTATCTCCTACCTCGGTATTCCTTTGTTTTGGAGGGATATGCACAAACGCTATATTTTGGTATCCTTGTTAATCCTTTTATTTTCTGGAACTTGTCCTAATTGCACGGACTTTCTTTTGCTTTTACAACTTTTTTATACAACGTTTTTTTACACAGAACTTATTTTCTTTATACAACTTTTTTCTCATGAACTTTTCCTAAATACGCAGACTTTCTACAACCTTTTTCCTTTTCTTACAATCCACTTTATTTTCTATCATTACTAACCGAACTTCCCTATATTTTTCGTTTTATTATTTATTTCTCTTAATCACCCGCCGAACCGCCTTATTTCGTGTCTTAAATTCAACTCGCTTTTAACACCGACTGCGCTCTTGATCATTTTCATCGTGATCAAGAGCCGTCGGTCAGGGTAGAAAATGCATAGTTGCATTTCTACCCTGAGAAAAATTTTCATATATTCTGGACTTGATTAAACAAGTCTAGAATATTTTTTGTTGGCCGGTGGCTTGAAAAAATGAAATTTGATGTTTTTATAAACATCGGCCACCGTCCCGTCGATTGAAACTGCGACGCGCGTATACATGTAATGTATTTTCGCTGCGCGCAGTTCTCATCGTGAAAGCTTTTTTTTTGTTATTTTTTTAAATTAAATCTTTCTACTGGCAAATTTTGCTGAAGGCAAAATTTGCCATGGGAATAATTTTTGTTTCAACTCTATGGGATGCGAAGAAAATTGCTGACGCAATTTTCTTCCCTGATTGAACAGATAAGCTAACCATGTTTTAGGCATGGTTAGCTTATGTGAAAATTTTATGTATGAAATATTTTAATATTTTTAAATTTTGTTAATATATAATTAGGTATTTATTTTAGGCTTTTTAGGTACATAACAATCTTTCCCCCCGCGAATAAGAGAGTTATTCTTTGGACAGGAATAACTCTCGGGGGAAGAACTTGTTCCGTCAAAAGACTTCGTATCTCGGGGTTTTTTATCTAGGGTATTAGGTTACTGTTTTCTTTGGGTTTAATTGAAATGGTAGCGGATGGATACATTGTTGCAGTTAGATACTACCCGGGCCGGCGTTGTTCCTCTGCCAGCAGGTTAGCACTTGCGTTGTGAATTTAGGAGTGTCCACAACAAGTTATTTTTCTGGTCCAGACTAAAATTAAAAAAATTTTTTTTTTTAGATGTTATTTACGGCTAGGGTGGATAAAAATACGCCCTACAAGTGCCCGCCTGGGCTTACCTGCGTGGCCTGTTTAATTCATGTGGTGCATGTGCTACCAAACTGGCGTGGACCCATTCGCTTAGTCCTGCACAGGACTGGCCAGCGGCCCTTTACTATGTGGGGGGTGGAAGCAGTTGCGGGCAAGTCGTATTGGGCGGACTTGCCTCTATACCCGCACCAAGGACAGGCTTGAGTTGACGCTGGTAAGTTTCGCTCTAGATTTTTCGCAGATTTCGATTTATTTAGCCATACTCTTTTTTTTGTTTACAGGTGCCACATTCAACATTACTGGGCGATTTGGGCTGTGTGCTTGCTGCCACCCTGTTTTCAATGACCCGCTTACTGCGATTGTTCGCCGGATCATGGCCACTCCTCCCCCTTGTGGATCCGCGGAAGACGGCGATGAGGACTAGGCTCGCCGCTAACAATCACTTTGTTTGTGAATAGCTTTTACCCCCTTTTTTTTTTTCCTGTCCTCCTTCTTTTTCGTTTTATATATATATGTATAAAAAAAGTTAAAAAAAAAAATAAAAGAAAATTAAATAAAAAAAACCCCAATTTAAGTTTTTTTTTTGTAAGTTGGCGGTTTTGGAAACTTTCAGTTTTTTGAAGGAGTATAAAAAAAATTTTGATACTAATTAGGTTTTCGGCGTTGGTTTTTTTACTTTCTGAGTGGTTGCGCTTTTGGAAACTTGCCATTTGAGAATGAGTTTTCTGATTAGGTTTTCGGCTTTGACTCCTTTACTTTCTGAGTAGTTGCGGTTTTGGAAACTTTCAGTTTTTTGAAGGAGTATATAAAAAAAATGTTTGATACTAATTAGGTTTTAGGCGTTGGTTCTTTTACTTTCTGAGTGATTGCGCTTTTGGAAACTTGCCATTTGAGAATGAGTTTTCTGATTAGGTTTTCGGCTTTGATTCCTTTACTTTCTGAGTAGTTGCGGTTTTGGAAACTTGCCATTTGAGAAGGAGTATTCTAATTAGTTTTTTTTTTTTTTTTTTTGCCTTGGGTCGGTTCGGTTGGGTGTTACATTTTTTTTGAGTTAATTTTCTATTTTTTACCTCTCTTATTTAAAAGGTTCTTGCCTTTCTTTCTTTCTTTAGGTTACTATCTAACGACTATATATCATGCGATAATAAGACAAAATTTGTAGTAGCCCTTTCTTTTCTAGGTGTTAATTAATTTCAGTGTAATTCTTTATTTGTTAATTGTAACTTTTAAGACATGTTTTATCTGTTAGTTATTCTGTTATACTTTATCTTTTAGTCCTAATTCTGACTTATTTTTAGTTTAAAATTCTAATACATATTAATTTTATACTACTCTATGCATTTTTGGGTACTTTAATCTTAGTGATTTGTTTAATTTTATTTTATTTAAAATTACTTCTATTTTATTTTTCTTTACATGCAGTTATTTATTTTAACTTATTTTGTTATGTAATTATAATACAATTTTTCCTCTGACACTTTAGGTCTGTTTTATGTCTAGTATAAATCGTTTTTGTTAGTTATTCATATGTTTTGTACATGTGACCAGGTTTTCTTTTGTTTATAAATTTACTTTGATCAAGTGACCAATGTTGACAGTGTCAGTTTCGCTTTCTTAAACGATTTGGACTGATTTTGTTTTGGGGAGGCTTCTGGCTCGCCTTAAACTGGGTTGGGGAGCAGGAGTTCGCTCTTCTAAAGGAATTCCCTCTGATAAAACTTCGGAGTTACCTTGTGCTTGATTTCTCTGTTGTCTTATCTTGATGACAACAGGTTTAAGATATTTTACTGCCACAGCGATCATTATGGCCAGAACTAGTAGGCTCGTAAATGATAGAGAAGTTGTGGACAGGATATGGGATTGTCTGCTTGATACCTTGTTACTATACTGGTCTAATTTGTGCTCGATATCTTCCAGCGAATGTGTGCCAGTATAGATTGATTTATTGATATCGTCCCCTGTTATGATTTGGGTTTGCACTTTTTGGTTTTGAGACTTGGGTAAAATTTCGGCTAGATTCAGGTTGAGTAATGAATGAGTCAGCTCAGGAAATTGTTTAGGCTGAGTAATTTTGAGAGGGTGTTTATTTTCACCTTCGTACCTTAGCACCTTTTCCCCTATTTGCATCTGACATGGTTGCGTTATCTCTAGTATCCCCTGCCCCTCTAATTTTGAGATGGCAAAGTGATCTCGACAAGTTATATGTAGTACCGTGGAGGTAATGAACGAAAATAGCCACGCATTGGGCTTGTTTAATTTTTATCAACATGTCCTTTTGAGGAGTCTGTACTCTAGACTTACACTTGAGCACTTCATTTAAAGGATTGTACAACACTTTCACTATACATTCATCTGAGGTTGTTGCCTTAATTATGGGGGTATTTAGTCGACCTATATATGTATTTTCCTCCATGCTATGAGTAACTTTCTTGAAGCTTTTCATATCTTCGCCTTTTAATAAGAGGAATTCCTGTGTGCGAGCGCTATTTGCCACACAAGAGTATCCAAGGTCAGGGATTATGGAATAATTTGCTGGTTGTGGTACTGGAAAGCATCGGACTTGCCGTAGCCTCATTTTGGGGAAATAAAAAGTTGGGAGAGTTATTCTCACCACCAATTTGTTCTGCATAAGGCGTGACAAGGCTCCTGCTGATTGTTACAGAATCGATAGACAATTTTGGTCGTTTAGACATTTCGAAGTTGATTTTCGATATACATCCAGCAGATTTTTGGGAGACACGAGGAGTGGGTGAATATGGTTGCCTTTTGTGGCTATTATAATGTCAAGGAGGGCTTGTTGACGGTATTCGACTTCGATGATTTGAAGCAATAAGCTCGATATGATCTCTTGCCTCAGCTGCCTTGTGGTTAGGTCCTCGGTCACGGTATGCAGATCGTTAATCTGGTGTGCTATGTTTTGCTGACGATCCATTAACATAGCCAATGGTTTTTGAATCTGTTCCAAGGTAGTTTTAACCACACTTATTTGTTGTTTCTCTAGCTCAGCTAGGGCTTGTGTGTTCGATTCAATTTCATCTAAGCGGCTGTATATCTCCTTCTCGTTGTTACTATCCATGGTACCAAATAAATAGTGCATAGCATTGCCTATTCCGTCGAATAGTGATCTGGCTTTACGCCTTCCTGGAACTAATTCCTAAATGGTTCTCGTGCGCTTTTGTACGCTATCTATTATAGCGTGTATGTGTAGTTGCTGCACGTTGCACAGGTCTTCTTTATCCGTGATATTTATGCAGAGTTTATGCACTAAATATTTTGCCTGTTTCGTTAGTTTTGTCTGTGTGTCTAACTCATCCAAGTCTATCTCCGTGAGAACATTCCAAGTGTTATGATACACCATGAGGCTTCCTAGATCCTCGAGAAATATGCTCGAGCTATTTAGCTTGGTTATAGCATAGGGTTTGTCGGCGATTTCTCCTATCGTGTACTGGATGAGGAGGGCAATTGCAATAATTTGTAGCGCCATTTCTGTGGACAATTCGGAGGAAGAAAATAATCCTATAAGTATGACTTTACTTATTTCGTGCCGTTATTAGACCAGGCAGTGGAGTGGAATTTAAAATAAACCTAAAATAGAATAAGTAAAAAATAATAATAATAAAGTAAAGAGAAGAAGTACGCACTAACTAACAGTATAAGAAACTGAATATACAGTTGAAAAAAAAACCATTAATACCAAGCTACTAGGTAACGACGAAATGGTTATAGGATTAAAATTAAACTAGTAAAATAATAAATAAAACAGTAAAAAATTGTAACAAATACATATAAGGTAATCAAACAAAAAACAAAAATTTGTTAACTGAGGTAGAAAAACAACAAAATAAGAAAAGAGAGGTAAGAACATTTCTAAAAAATTAGAAAATTAAAGCACCAAAATGTAAAGCCTAGCCGAACCGACCAGAATCCGAGCCGCCAAAATAGCACCCACAATAACTTCCCCTGAGAATTATTCCTCTTCAAAGAATAATTCTCTTTTTCTCAGGGGGAAGGATTGTTATGTACGTAAATTAGACCTAAAAACATTCCTAAAAAAGAGTATACAAATATATATAATATGTAAAAAAGTTTTATCCATAAAATTTTAGCATAAGCTAACCATGCCTAAAACATGGTTAGCTTATCTATTGGATCAGTGAAGAAAATTACTATAGAGAAAGAGTACCAGCTGGGTTTTAACAGCTGGTGCTGCTGTGGCTCCGTACTTGGATTCTGCTGCTTCATTGCAGAGTGCCAGCATTTGTTTCACTCGTGCCGTGAAGGTTGTGAGGTTTTCCAAAGGATACTGCCTTGTAGTTATTAATTTATTTACCAGTTCCTGGTAAGTTTCTCTAGGCAGGTATGTGCGATTTAGCCGTTCTTCTACTTCTTTGAAAGTAGTGGGCATATTTGAGGCAAAAAGCTGATAAGCTTCGCCTCGAAGTCTGGTGGGGAAGATTTGCAAAAATACTGTTAGTTCATCCACCGAAATGCACTGGATTACCTGCCTGCAGCATCCTAGGAACCTTTGCAGCTCAAGGCTCAATTTTGGGTGCTGCTCTCCTGAGAATAGGGGGACGAGCTGGGCTGTCAGTTTGGCGATTTTTACGTGTATGATTGTACTTAAGTACATTGTAGGCATCTCCAAATAGCTTACTTTTGATTATTGAAAACAGGGTTGTTGGGTCGGTATTGGGATAAAGCCGTTCTATGTCATCGCAACATGACACGAATTTATGGATGTCTTTTGGATCGCCGTAAAGGTCATTAAAAGATCTTTAATCACCCGCCGCTTCGCCGACGGCTGTATATATATATATAACAATTGGCGCAGCCGGTAGGATAGAGGAAGCCTACTTTAAACCAAAGAAGTATAAGCGCTCGAAAACCCTCTATCCTACGAATCTAAAAGGAGTTTAGGACGAGATCGAATACTGGGCAAGATATATTTTACCCTTCGCCTGAAGTTGAGTCTGGCTTCAGGAGTATTTCGATCTTGTCGGCTCCCAACGCTCGGGGTCGGACAGCTTTAACTGCCTCTGTTTGAAAAACACACAGCCACCCCCTCATCAAAGCACAAAGTGCCAACGTGGGACCATAGCGGGCTTCATCCCAGCCCCGGAACATAAGACGTCCATAGCCGAAAATTCCAACGCGAAACTTGAAGGAAGAATCCTCAACCGACAATCTGCGATCCGGAGCTGAAAGGGACTTCGAAGTAGGCAACGCGCCCCCCTTTCAGGTTTTATCCAGGGGAATTTAAGAAGGCCACGGGCTCCCCTGGCAGCAAAAGAACTTCAGGAAACCGAACCAACGATCCTGAATTGAGAGGGACCTCGAAGAATGCAATAAGCCCCCCTCTCAATTTGAACCAAGGGAATTAAGACGGCAGAAGCCCCCCTAGCTGCAAATTTTACACACGGTGGTCCATGAGCGAGGAAAGCTTCCACCAAGAAACACCGCCGGAAATTCAACTTCCATCAACTCCGCAACAATCTTCCTCGCCGGGCGACGCACAGGATGTTCCGTCCCGGAACGAAGGAGGCAACGAGGGAGCAACATCCGCAACAGAGCGTGGAGAACAAACGCCCCCAACAAATTCAACAACAAGAGGAGTCACGTTAAGGAGTGGGACAATCCTGACAGGTCTCCAACAAGTAAGGCATAATTTAAATTTAGAAATATATTTAAAAAATTTGGAAGAGAAAGTGCGAAACTCCTCCGAATTCTCTGTGAATCAGTGCGACTCAGTAGAAAAGCAGATCGAAAAGTCGAGAAAAGAAAGATTGGAAACAATCGAAAAATTTAAAATTAACACAGGGAAGTTCAAAAAGAGCTTAAAGGAGTTTGGAGAATTTTCGCACTCTCTCGGGATAGATATCAATAAAAATAATAGGGTAGATTTAAGTGAAAGTGCCATCGACAGTATCAGTGATTCCACCGCGAGTGAATTCCTTTTAAATTGGCTGGGCGACTCCGTTCTGGAAACCAGCATAGAAGAAACTAGCGCCCCAATACTGTCAAACTCTAGTTTCAAAATCCCCAAATTAAACATGGCAGATTACTCTAAAATCGCCAAACTGACTGCCCAGCTCGTCCCCCTATTCTCGGGAGAGCAGCACCCAAAATTGAGCCTTGAGCTCCAAACGTTCCTAGGATGCTGCAGGCAGGTAATCCAGTGCATTTCGGTGGATGAACTAACCGCATTTTTGCAAATCTTCCCCACCAGACTTCGAGGCGAAGCTTATCAGCTTTTTGCCTCAAATATGCCCACTACTTTCAAAGAAGTAGAAGAACGGCTAAATCGCACATACCTGCCTTGAGAAACTTACCAGGAACTGGTAAATAAATTAATAACTACAAGGCAGTATCCTTTGGAAAACCTCACAGCCTTCACGGCACGAGTGAAACAAATGCTGGCACTCTGCAATGAAGCAGCAGAATCCAAATATGAAGCCACAGCAGCACCAGCTGTTAAAACCCAGCTAGAAGATTTCGCGAAAAACGCACTAAAAACAGGAGTCAATAACCCCTATATGTGCCAATATCTTCTTACCATGACCGTCGGCACTGTAGATGATTTAATACAAAGAGCACTTGACATGGAACGTCTCCAGCAAAGTGCTCTATTCCTGCAACCTTCAGGGCAACTTCAGCCAAATGTGATGCAAAATCCGATACCCCATTCAATAAGTGCAACAACACCAAATAACGCACATTTTAACCAACTGAATTCATCAGCTAATCACAGCGTATTTACTCAAGGCATAATGCCATTCGCTCAAGTTCCGCAGACCCTGCCAAACCCAAGCAGTCACATACCAACGTCACAGTTCACACAGGCAGGCACAGCATATATTAAACAGGAACCAAGATCGCCAAATAAAAATTATAATGTAAATAATAAAAATACCTATTTAAATAAAATCAGTTGTAGTTTTTGTAACTTAAGAGGCCATACATATGCTGATTGCCTCAAAAGGAAAAATACGCCTTATTGTGTGAACTGCAAAATGTATAACCATGACGTGCGTGACTGCAGAAGAAACAACAATAGTTTCTAGAGACCACACAATAATAGTCGACCACCAAATCAACGTCCTAGAGAGCTGCAAAACCCCAATAACAACTGAAGAGTCTATAACGTGAGTAAAAAGTGCGAATTTTGTGGTCGTTCTGGGCATGCAGTAATTAACTGTCAACAAAAACGTAAATGGGAAGCCCGGAGTCAGGGAAACGACGTACAGTCGACCCAAAACTCCCCGGCTCGACTATAAATCTCCCATCTAATAAAATAGGGTCTCCACAGCAGCCCGATTCCAGTGTCGCTACAGTAAAACTTCCTTTAGACATAGGCCTGAACGGCCAAACTAAACTAGTAGTAAACACAGGCGCTGAGGTTAGTATAATAAAGAAAAGGTCATTAAAAGATCTCAAAGAAATTAATCACAATGAGGCATGTACACTTCAGACCCCATTTGGTACCGGAAAGACGCTGGGAAATTGCCAGGGAAACTTCGTTTTCAAAAACAAAATTCCATGCAAGTTTCAAGTCGTAAAGAACTTGCCTGGCTTTTCCGATGCTGGACTTCTAGGAAATGATTTCTTAGCAAAAAACTGGAACGTTGAGGGTCCTAATAAGGCACTAAGGTTTCCTCGCACGGAAACTAATCCAGACGAATTTACTTTGCCATTAGAGTTTGAAACGGACAAGCTACATTCTGAAAAAGCAGTCCAAGTAAGAACACTTGCAGAAGAGGTAGAGACTATACAGGCTGACCTATCCACCTGCAGTGTCTTCAAGGCTTCTCAAACGAGAAAAGCTGGCTGCCAAGCTCCAAAAGGCCCAAGGAATGTGAAAAAAGCTGTCTGGGCGAACAAGAGACCGATGAAGGCAGGCAGCAATTGGTTACCTTTAAGGAACCAATCTGCATACCTGTGCGCTCTCAAATTGTGGCCCCAGTGCCGTTACAAACTCAAGAAGAAATTCTCTGTTTATCCCAAGAGATAAGCGATGGAGTCTTCTTGGCAAACAGTTTGCTGTCATCTGGAGAAGAATTAGTGCTGGTCAGTATTCTCAACGCTAACAGTCATCAAGTAGTCATACATAGCTTAAAGTTACAGCTATTTCCAATAAACGACTACACGATAGTCCCATTAATACACACAAAAAACCACAACCATACGCACATTCCAATACCAAATATAGAGGCAATACCAAACAACACAAGAGACGGAACTGAGTGTCTAAAGCCTGCCAAAAAGGTGCATATAACTCTTCCGTCCAAAATCCCGAGGCATAAATCACTATTCAATAAACAACGGCCATATAAGAACGGTACCGAGTCGCTAAAGCCTATACTAAAGGTGCATATTACTCCACCGTCTTCTAGCATAAAAAATCCATGGCCAAAAAATGCTAGCATCGGCGCGCATGAGTATTCCACACAACCTAAGGCAAAGACCGCACAGGTGTATCAAACTCAGCCGTCGGCGAAGCAGGAAGCAAGTACCCTGCTACATGCTAAATACAACAAAATAAAGCCTCATAAGGAATTAATTAAATCCAATCCAATTTCAGGACACAAATTTACAAGGAATAGGAAGTCAAACCAAGGTTCAGCCGACAAAACGGCGATATTACAACATGTACGATATCTATACCCGGATAATGAGACTCCGGACGATCCAAAACAATACCCGCGTATTTCTAGGCTAGAGCAAGAACTCAGCCTAGACCCTAATTTAACCGCGGAAGAAAAAATTTCGATATCGGAACTCTGCGAAGAGTATAACGATATCTTCTTCCTCAAAGGTGACAAACTCACCTATACAAATGCGATAACGCATAATATTCCGTTGGTGCAGGATCAAGCACCAATCAATCAAAAAATGTACCGCTTACCTGAAACACAGCGGAAAGTAATTAACGAGCAGTTAAAAGAAATGCTAGGCAGCGGGATAGTCCAGTCTAGTAAAAGCCCTTGGAATTCACCTCTACTAGTTGTCCCCAAGAAGGCGGGATCTGACGGTGAAAAAAGGTGGCGCGTCGTTGTCGATTTTCGTAAATTAAACGAAAAGACAATTGGAAATGCATTCCCGCTACCCCGAATCGAGGATATTCTCGACCAACTAGGTCACGCAAGGTATTTCACCACACTCGATTTGGCCAATGGCTACCACCAAGTTCTTGTCGACAAAAAGGATCGACATAAAACTGCTTTCAGCACAAGTTATGGGCACTACGAGTTCAAGCGTATCCCATTCGGGCTCAAAGGAGCCCCCGCCACATTTCAACGCCTAATGAATTTCGTCTTAACAGGCCTACAAGGCCTCGAATGTTTTGTCTACCTAGATGACATTGTCATCTATGGAAAAAATTTAAATGACCACAACGAAAAGTTGAAGAAAGTCTTCAATAAGCTGAGAGAGAGCAACTTAAAACTGCAGCCAGAAAAGTGCCAGTTTCTAAGAAGAGAAGTTGTTTACCTAGGACATAAATGTTCTAGCGAAGGAGCCCTACCAGACCCAAGTAAGACGGCCTGCGTCCAAACATTTCCTGTTCCAAGAACAGTAAGGCAAGTTCAGTCACTTTTAGGACTTGCCAATTACTACAGGAAATTCATTCCAGACTTCTCCAAAATTGTACGTCCAATTACGAATTTACTCCGAAAGGATGTAAAATTCACTTGGACAGAGAAATGCCAAGAAGCATTTCAGATCATAAAAATTGCTTTAATTTCTCCACCACTTTTCATTTACCCCAATTTTTCGAAAACTTTTAATCTTACTACAGACGCAAGTAACGAGGCTCTAGGGGCTGTTCTTTCTCAAGGAGAAGTCGGAAAGGACCAGCCCATTGCCTATGCAAGCCGCACATTAAACAAAGCCGAAAGAAATTACTCTACTATAGAGAAAGAGTTATTGGCTATTGTCTGGGCTACCAAGAATTTCAGGTGCTATCTTCAAGGCCGGAAATTCACGGTATATACTGACCATAAACCTCTCAAAGGTGTCTTCAGTGTGAAAGACCCTACTTCCCGTTTGGTGAGATTTCACCACAAATTATCTGAATTCAATTACAACATCGAATACAAACCAGGGAAGTACAACACTAATGCAGATGCACTAAGTCGCATCCCTCAAGTATTAAAGGAAGACAGTTTAGGCAATACCTTAACGGTAAAAGCCCTAGTCCACCACACGATGGACTCGGATGTGGAGGAAGACGATTCCACAAATAATAAAAAGAAAAAGAAATCCGCTCATTGTTTCGTCGTGACTCGAGCTCAGAAGCAAAAGGTTCAAGATACAATAAATAGCTCCAGTGTGGAGACAGAAGAGCACACGAAAGCGGACCAAAACGAAATTCAACACACGGAGGCGGAAAAACTAAACCCAGCATCGCTTGAGCAAAAAGTAAGTACTGGCAAGACACCCGAAGTTATTACGAGCCCCACGGAGATCCAAACAATCTTAAAAGATTATCACGATTCTCCATTTGGTGGCCATCAAGGTGTCATAAAAACTTACAAACGAATAAGACGCAAGTATTGGTGGAGACACATGCTTAGCGACATCAAGAAATACATAAGAAAATGCCCAAAGTGCCAGACCATGAAAGCTTCTCCACAATATAAAATGCCAATGGTTATCAAGGACATCGCAGAACAACCGTTCGACAAAGTTTTGCTACCACCGTTTTGGCCGGAGTAACACAGGCTTCCCTATTTTAGCCGTCTTTCAGCTCAGTGGAGAAGGGTGGGGTTTTAATAGCATTGTAATAAGTTTCTGGATTATTAGTTAGTGAAATTTTTTTTCTTTGGGCGCCACGTAGTTTTTTTAAAAAAAAAATGGAGCTACTACGAAACTCACGAACCAAACAAAAGAAGAGAAAGGACTTTATGCACACTTCACTATTTCTTTCTTTATTCTTAGTCACTAAACAATTCCACAGATTATAGTAAAAATATTTTACCTGGTTAATAACCAAAAGAAATTCGACCTGGAGATAATCCGGCGGGCGTAGGGGATCTTCACTGCCTCAGGATTTAAATTTTCTTCTTTTAATATCTACGCTCGACTGGTCCAGCTCTCCTCATTCCTTCGGAAGTTTTTTTTTTCCTTTTTTTTTCTCCTAGCTCGCTCACTGGCACTTCTCCAATTTATCACCCAAAAACATATCGATCTCACCCCCGGAAGCAACATGGGCTCTTCCATGAACCAAAAAAAAGATATTCATGCTCTGTCACAATTAAGCATCCTCCGAGACTCTAACCTTAAGGTTAGGCTCAATTTTAGTTAGGATTGGATAACTTAATAAATGTGCTAATTTTCTTGACCATGGCTTGCCGATTGGTGACGATGGGTTTGATTTTATTTCATTCTGTGCTGAGCGAGACGAGATTAATTTTATTATTGTTTCCTTCTAATTTTTTTTTTCTTTTTAAATAATTATATGTTTACGAATTTCTTTTCTTTTCTGTGTTGAGGGGACCTGGACCATTTGTTACTCTTAATTTTATATATATAAGCCCCATGCCAGTTAGAGTATCTCCAAAAGAAATTATATAACAATATATATATATAAGAATATAAGAATGTATCAAAAAAAGTACAACTATTCAAATTATGCTAAATATATTCGTAAGGATGTGTTTGTGTAACCCAAGGTTGATGTGTTTTATGTATAAAATGTGGTGTTTCACGATCCCCCAATGACTTTCAGACCAAGGAACTGTCCGTGTGACCCGTGTGTATAAGATATACCATGAGTATTCATCCGAATGTGTGTGTGTGTATGTGTGTGTGTGTGGAGATTCCTTCCAGCTGGCTTTTATAATTTATCCTGAAATAGAGATTAAAGCAGTATCAGAGATTCAACGTATAAGAACATTTGGTACACATAACATTCCCCCCTTTCCTTCAAGAGATTTCCCCGAAATCTCCTACTAGGAAAACCAAACAAAATTAACCACATACATAAACACAAAATTGGACTAGGTCTACATGAGCATAGTTGCTTCCAATACCAATAAGAAGAGGAAGCGGTAAACTGCCTCTGTTACTTAATTAGTCCGGGCTAGGCTCCGTACTCTTATATGGCTTCAAGTCTTTCGCATGCCAGACACCTTGAAACTTACCATCCGTACTTGCAAGCTCATATGTCCAAGAGAAACTCTTTTCCGGACTTGAAAAGGACTTATGAATTTCGGAGCTAGTTTCGCGTTAAAATAACGCGCTGCATCCGACAGCACAAAGTTTTTTGGCCAGACAAGATCATTAGGATAGTATTGGATATCTCTTCTACGCAAATCGTACACTCTTTTGCTTGATTCGGCCGCCTTTTGTAACCTATGCCTAACATCTATCCTCACCTGTTCTAAGGCGTTCGTATGTGCTAATATGTCATAATGATTATCATGTTCTGATAAATCCCAACATTTACCTCTAGTTATCATTTGTCGGCCAAAATTTACGAAGTAAGGCGTCATCTTTGTAACCTCGTGAGTGGATGTGCGGATTGCACACGCAACCTTGGATAGGTTTAAATCCCAGAGACGATGGTTTTCAGAAATATACGCCCTTAACATTGTTTTTACGACTTGATTAGTACGTTCAGCTGGGTTGGCTTGCGGATAATAATATGCAGTAAACTGGATACTAATATCGTAATTTTCACATATTTTCTTGAACTCCCGACTTGTGAATTAAGGACCATTGTCACATATAATTTGCTTAGGAACTCCGAATATCAACAAAACTGAGTCTTCTAAGATTTGGGTTATTGATTTGGTAGTAGCATTTCGTAGAGGGAAAAGAAGCGGGAACTTGCTGAATTGGTCTACTATGGTAAGTATATAAACATAACCCCTTTGAGATCGCGGCAGTGGACCGATTAGATCAATCGATATAACTTCCCATGGGAAGCTGGCAGGCTTCCTTATTGCCATCAATCCTGCAGTCTTCCTTAGCTCTGGTTTAACTGCTTGACAAACCGTGCAGCTTCGGACATAATTAGCTACGTCTTTTTTCATTTTGGGCCAGTAGTACTGGTGCGCGATTCTATGGAAAGTCTTCTGTATACCACCATGGCCCGCTATTTGTGGATCATGAGCTTCCCACATAACATGTCTCCTTCTATGTTTAGGCACTACTTCTTTCCAGTTATCAGACTCTAAGCCTAATTCCGGATATTTTACCTTGACGTGTATGAGTAACGTTTCTCCTTTAATCCTCCATTCGGGATACTTGGATGGCTCCTTCTTAACTTCTTTTAGCATCTTATCAATCCATTTATCCTCGACTGTTTCGCATGACTGCTTCACACATTCGACTATAGGTACTGAACGCGATAATAAATCAGGCACGGGATGCTCCTTACCCTTCCGGTGTATTATCTCAAAGTCGTGTTGCTGCATTTTTATGGCCCACCTCGCTAGTCTTCCCGAGGGGTCCTTCAAGTTCTGTAGCCATGTCAAGGAGGCATGGTCAGTCACAACAGTGAAACGGGTTCCATCCAGATATGGCCTAAGCTTCTCTACTGCCCACAAGATTGCCAAGCACTCCCTTTCCGTCGTAGAGTAGTTCCGTTCACAGCGATTTAAAGACCTACTTAGGTATGCTATTACACTTTCCTGACCCTCGATCACTTGAGTAAGTACTGCGCCTATACCGTATCCTGACGCATCCGTGTGTACGATAAAAGGAACATCAAAATTGGGACAAGATAAAATTGGTGCTGCTATTAATTTTTCTTTTACTTTCCGAAAGGCTTCATCGCATTCAGGAGCCCAGTTGAATCGTCGGTTCTTTTTAAGCAAGGTTGTGAGTGGTGAAAGGATTGTAGAAAAACTTGGGACGAATCTTCGATAACATGCTACGACCCCTATAAACCGCCTTACCTCAGAAACTGTCTTAGGTGTTGGTATATCCAGAATACATCTCACCTTCTCCGGATCCACCTGCAGTCCATTTTGCCCGACAAGGTAGCCTAAGTAACGAAGCTCAGCCCGACAGAATTCACACTTACTGTAATTTATTACAAGACCTGCCTCATGTAATTTCATTAAGACTTCGTGGAGAACCTTTATATGTTGCTCGAAGGACTGCGTAACGATAATTACATCATCGAGATATGCAAATACGTGCTCCTCAAGCTGCCCTGCTAAAACGCGATCAACTAACCGTTGCCAGGTAGCTGGCGAATTGGTAAGCCCAAATGGCATACGTCGGAATTGAAAGAGTCCTCGTCCCGGCACTGTAAATGCTGTATATTGCTTTGAGCTCTTCTCCATTGGGACCTGCCAAAAGGCAGATTTGATATCCAATGAAGACGTAAATTTCGCGTCCCACAATTTATCCAATGTCGCTGATACAAACGGGAGGGGATACGCGTCACGTTTAGTAACTTTGTTCTATTTGCGGAAGTCCACATAAAAGCGATACGTCCCGACCTTTTTCCGTACCATTACTATAGGGGACGCCCATGGACTACTTGATACCTCTACGACCCCCAGTTCCAACATCTTATCAAGTTCATCATTAATAACCTTTTGCATAGTTGGTGAAACTGGGTAATAACGCTGCTTTATAGAGTCAGTCTGAATTTTATGCTCCACTTGCCTTGTGCATCCGAGACCAGTACCCATTTTTACCTCCGCATCTTTAATTACTCTCTCCAATTCGCGCTGTTGCACTTCCGTTAATGTAGACTTATTTTCTAGTGAACTCACGTATTCACTCTGCTGGACATCCGTAAATCCCCATGTATCTTTTCTTAAATCGGCGAATATGCCCATTTCCTTCCAAAAATCCATACCCAGTATGATACAATGTGGTACTTCAGGAATCACTAATACCGAAAATAGTTTAATACGACCGTGTAAATCGATAGGAATACTCACTTCTCCTAATACTTTAATATGCTTCCCGTTTGCTAGACATACAGATTGAGTACCATATTTATTTAAGTTTAACCCCATTCCTTCTAATTTATTCCAACCAGCTCCACCTATAATTGTGCGAGATGCCCCCGAATCCAAAAGTCCTAACATGTTGACACCAAAGATAGTGATCTTAAGATAAGGTCGTACGTCATATTCTTCATGAGCGAAAACATAATCCAGCGTTGCTGATAACGTACAATTTTTCAAAATATCTTCCGATATGAATCCTGATTTGTTTTTTTCGGCATCCTTTGTACTTATATTTGAGCTCAACTCGACGCCTACTGTTGAGCCCTGCCTCCGTTTCCCGCCGTCTGATTTGTGCGATTAACAGGGGTACATCGAGGACATCTGGCGCGAATGACACCGACAGTGCCACAACCGTAGCATCCTCTTGTCTGGCGACAGAAACGAGCAGTATGTCCGTCTCTCTTACAATTAAGACACCGAAAACGTGAGGGAGAGTTTTGACATTCCGCAGCCGACACCTCTACTTGCTCCGATGCTATATAGGCTAGGTCAGGTTCAAGTAGATTTCCACTGCGCCGAGAAGGTGGAGGCACAAATGTTTCTACTGACATTCTTACTGCTTCCAGTTTCCTTCCCAGATCTACCATTTCTTGGGTGTTTTCTACATTGCTCAGGCTTAACTGTGTCTGGTAAAAGGGGCTTACGTTCCGCTTTAATATCCTTAGTTGCTGAGCTTCTGGTATGGGGACTGTCAGACGTGAGAATAAACTTTCCATGATGGCTACGTATGTCCCTATCGACTCATCTTTTCCTTGAGTGCGCTTTCGGATTTCATCCATCAAACGGTCGTCGTAATCTGGAGGAAGGTATTCTTTACCCAATTCTCTGACAAGATCCGACCACTTATGTAATTTGCTTTTATTTGCGCGATACCAGATTAATGCTCTACCTTCAAATAGATCCAATGCCGCCTTGAATAGCTGCTGTTTCGTTAGACCTCGAGCCTCAGCCAGTTCCATTACCCTCTCGAGAAACGAGTTAAGGGACTGTCCCTTTTCACCTGAGAACCGGATACCCCATTTATGAATTACTGTATGACTACTGACCTTCTCGTTTGCTATTGAAGTGCATGACATCCTTAAACAATCCTCTTCTGAATCGGAATCAGCGATAGAACTATCATCCCCAACCTTGCTTTGTAGGGCCCCCATAGCTACAGTCAACTCGCTTCTTAAACGCGCTTTTTCTTTCTGCTCATCTTGCCCTTGCGCTTTAGAATTATTTAGTCTACCAAATGCCCAAAGAATTTTTGTGGACAACTTCTTATACTCACTGCTATCTTCATCACCTTTGAAATCTTCAAGTAAAGTATTTATCTCGACTAATTTCTTATCTAAAGCTTCTTTATCTTCGAGAAATTTAAAGGGGTACTTTGGCTTTTCGATTGTTTGCGTTCTTTCAGTTTGTCTGGCAGCCCTTAATAACTTCCGCATTTCATCCACAGACCCACTTAAAAGACCCCTTACACCCACTTCGTACGTGAGCTCATCCTGACTTAGTCTATTAATCTCCATTTTCTTAAAATAAATTCAACGATATCAGCGATACTGGCTCTACTGTAAAATCGTGTAAAGACAATAGACCTGTAAAAGAAATATATTCGCTACCGTACCGTCTTAAGTTTTTGCAAAAAAAAAAAAAATTACTAATCTTTTCTTACTAGGATTGTAATTCAGAACTTTAGATGAGGGCACTTCGGCCTTAGCTCAAACAGATATAGGGAAAAGTTCAACGACCTGGGCTCTCCTCTATGATCAATCGTGATTTCGGTAATACTACACTTAAAATTATATTTGGATAATCTCTTCTTACGAATTAGTAGGGCTTGTGATTAAAGAAATTGAATTTAGGCTTTCAACTATAAATCCGCGTTATATCCAATTAATTACTAAATCAAAAAAAAAATGTATGTGTATCTAACCTATATATTTGTATATAAATCTTCATTGAGCACCATTTCGACCATTTATGCACGGGCCCGCGGGAAAGAAAACTCACATATATGCATGTGTAAAGCGTCAAAATAACCACTTCTCGCGTATAAGCGACCAAGAAAATTCAATTTAGAGCTTATAATTATAAATGCGAGCTGTACCTTAAATTCAATTAATTGCTAACTATACACGCAGGTCATATATATGTGCCCAACTTATATAGATGTATATAACCAATGAGGATTGATTCCCATTTCGATCATTGATATACGGCTTAAAAGAAAATTGCGTATATTGTGTAAAGAAATTCAATTTCATGCATATAATATAAATCCACTAAACTTATATCCAAATAATCTTTTAATCTAATACAAGAATGTACTAGATATATATATATTTATAAATAATCTTTTTATAGAAATCCGCATTTATGACGTTTCAATCCTTTTCGTAATAAAAAAAACAAGATGCCTATATATGTATGTAGGTGCCTGAAATTCCAAAATGAGTCACACTAATCACTAGTCCTCCTTTTTTTTTTTATAGAGATATGCATAGGTATATAAATTTCTAGCAATATACGGTTATCACCATATCACTGTCCACTATCATACCCCACATTCCTGTTATATGGCATTGCTGCTTCTGTTAATTAGAATGCATGTAGCGTATATATATGTATATGTACACCAAATAACTTTATGAGCCACCACAGAGATAAAATAAAAAAACTGATGAAAATTAATTAAATAATATGTTGGTACTCACGGGTTTATCAGAATTTAATAATTCGCCTTAGAGTAACACAGGCTTCCCTATTTTAGCCGTCTTTCAGCTCAGTGGAGAAGGGTGGGGTTTTAATAGCATTGTAATAAGTTTCTGGATTATTAGTTAGTGAAATTTTTTTTCTTTGGGCGCCACGTAGTTTTTTTAAAAAAAAAATGGAGCTACTACGAAACTCACGAACCAAACAAAAGAAGAGAAAGGACTTTATGCACACTTCACTATTTCTTTCTTTATTCTTAGTCACTAAACAATTCCACAGATTATAGTAAAAATATTTTACCTGGTTAATAACCAAAAGAAATTCGACCTGGAGATAATCCGGCGGGCGTAGGGGATCTTCACTGCCTCAGGATTTAAATTTTCTTCTTTTAATATCTACGCTCGACTGGTCCAGCTCTCCTCATTCCTTCGAAAGTTTTTTTTTTCCTTTTTTTTTCTCCTAGCTCGCTCACTGGCACTTCTCCAATTTATCACCCAAAAACATATCGATCTCACCCCCGGAAGCAACATGGCCTCTTCCATGAACCAAAAAAAAGATATTCATGCTCTGTCACAATTAAGCATCCTCCGAGACTCTAACCTTAAGGTTAGGCTCAATTTTAGTTAGGATTGGATAACTTAATAAATGTGCTAATTTTCTTGACCATGGCTTGCCGATTGGTGACGATGGGTTTGATTTTATTTCATTCTGTGCTGAGCGTGACGAGATTAATTTTATTATTGTTTCCTTCTATTTTTTTTTTCTTTTTAAATAATTATATGTTTACGAATTTCTTTTCTTTTCTGTGTTGAGGGGACCTGGACCATTTGTTACTCTTAATTTTATATATATAAGCCCCATGCCAGTTAGAGTATCTCCAAAAGAAATTATATAACAATATATATATATAAGAATATAACAATGTATCAAAAAAAGTACAACTATTCAAATTATGCTAAACATATTCGTATATTGTAGGTCCATTAGAAGAAACCACATCAGGAAACAAATATATCTTGACATTCCAAGATAATTTAACAAAATTTGTCGACTGGTATGCCATACCTTAAGCAGAAGCAGTCACAGTAGCGCAGGTTTTCTTTGATGAAATCGTTACGCGCTATCGCATACCCAAAAGAATACTCACCGATCAGGGAACAAATTTCCTGAGTGAATTATTCAAAAGAGTATGTAAGCTTCTAAAGGTAAAGAAGTTACAGACTTCAGCATATCACCCACAGTCTAATGGAGCACTAGAGCGTGCCCACAGACCACTGATTGAATACCTGCGAACAATCGTAGACGAAAATCCCAAAACATGGGACCAATTCCTACCAACCGCTGCATTCGTGTATAATAATAGTGTACATGAGGGTACTAAACTTACCCCAATGGACTGCCTTTACGGCTTCACAGCGGATGTCCCATCAAATTTAAAACGGGAACCAGAACCAGTTTACAGTCACGAGAGCTATTATCATATACTAAAGTATAAGCTCCAATAATCGTACGCCACGGCAAGAAAGAATTTATTAGCCAGTAAACAACGCTCAAAGGGGTACTATGATAAGACAGTACGACCCCTAACTTTTCACATAGGAGATAAGGTCCTCATTAAAAACGAAAGCAGGAAACATAAGCTTTCCCAAATCTGCGTAGGACCTTATCAGGTAACTGCTATACCAAGTGGAGTAAACACCACAATAAAAATTGGTAAGCGTACTGTAACGGTACATAAAAACCGTCTAAAACCATACTTCGAATGAAATAAACATGTTGCCACAGAACCAGGTTGACTCAAATTCCTACTCTGTTTGTTTCAAATTAATCCCATTTTAACGGCTCTAGCCGAAATTTTACCTAAGTCTCAAAACCAAAGAGTGCAAACCCAAATCATAACAGGGGACGATATCAATAAATCAATCTATACTAGCACACATTCGCTGGAAGATATCCAGCACAAATTAGACCAGTATAGTAACAAGGTATCAAGCAGACAATCCCATATCCTGTCCACAACTTCTCTATCATTTACGAGCCTACTAGTTCTGGCCATAATGATCGCTGTGGCAGTAAAATATCTTAAACCTGTTGTCATCAAGATAAGACAACAGAGAAATCAAGCACAAGGTAACTCCGAAGTTTTATCAGAGGGAATTCCTTTAGAAGAGCGAACTCCTGCTCCCCAACCCAGTTTAAGGCGAGCCAGAAGCCTCCCCAAAACAAAATCAGTCCAAATCGTTTTAGAAAGCGAAACTGACACTGTCAACATTGGTCACTTGATCAAAGTAAATTTATAAACAAAAGAAAACCTGGTCACATGTACAAAACATATGAATAACTAACAAAAACGATTTGTACTAGACATAAAACAGACCTAAGGTGTCAAAAGGAAAAAAATGTATTAAAATGACTTAAGAAAATAAGTTAGAATGAATATAAATAGGTAATAGAAATGTTAGAATTAAAGAGAAAAAAAAATGCATATAAAAAGAAAAAAAAGTATAAAATTAACAAGTTAATAACAAAAAAAAAAAGAAAAAAAAAACGCATTAGAATGTAAAATAAACCTAAAATAGAATATGCAAAAAAAACAAAAAAAAAGTATAGAGAAGAAGTACGCACTAACTAACAGTATAAGAAACTGAATATACAGTTGAACAAAAAAAAAACATTAATTCCAAGCTACTAGGTAACGACGAAATGGTTATAGGATTAAAATTAAACTAGTAAAGTAATAAATAAAACAGTAAGAAATTGTAACAAATACATATAAGGTCATCAAACAAAAAACAAAAATTTGTTAACTGAGGTAGAAAAACAACAAAATAAGAAAAGAGAGGTAAGAACATTTCTAAAAAATTAGAAAATTACATCACCAAAATGTAAAGCCTAGCCGAACCGACCAGAATCCAAGCCGCCAAAATAGCACCCACAATAACTTCCCCTGAGAATTATTCCTCTTCAAAGAATAATTCTCTTTTTCTCAGGGGGAAGGATTGTTATGTACGTAAATTAGACCTAAAAATATTCCTAAAAAAGGCTACACAAATATACATAATATATGAAAAAGTTTCATCCATAAAATTTTAGCATAAGCTAACCATGCCTAAAACATGGTTAGCTTATCTATTGGATCAGTGAAGAAAATTACTATAGAGAAAGAGTACCAGCTGGGTTTTAACAGCTGGTGCTGCTGTGGCTCCGTACTTGGATTCTGCTGCTTCATTGCAGAGTGCCAGCATTTGTTTCACTCGTGCTGTGAAGGCTGTGAGGTTTTCCAAAGGATACTGCCTTGTAGTTATTAATTTATTTACCAGTTCCTGGTAAGTTTCTCTACGCAGGTATGTGCGATTTAGCAGTTCTTCTACTTCTTTGAAAGTAGTGGGCATATTTGAGGCAAAAAGCTGATAAGCTTCGCCTCGAAGTCTGGTGGGGAAGATTTGCAAAAATGCTGTTAGTTCATCCACCGAAATGCACTGGATTACCTGCCTGCAGCATCCTAGGAACCTTTGCAGCTGAAGGCTCAATTTTGGGTGCTGCTCTCCCGAGAATAGGGGGACGAGCTGGGCAGTCAGTTTGGCGATTTTTACGTGTATCACTGTACTTAAGTACATTGTAGGCATCTCCAAATAACTTACTTTTGATTATTGAAAACAGGGTTGTTGGGTCGGTATTGGGATAAAGCCGTTCTATGTCATCGCAACATGACACGAATTTATGGATGTCTTTTGGATCGCCGTAAAGGTCACTAAAAGATCTTTAATCACCCGCCGGTAGGATAGAGGAAGCCTACTTTAAACCAACGAAGTATAAGCGCTCGAAAACCCTCTATCCTACGAATCTAAAAGGAGTTTAGGACGAGATCGAATACTGGGCAAGACACCCTACCCTTCGCCTGAAGTTGAGTCTGGCTTCAGGAGTATTTCGATCTTGTCGGCTCCCAACGCTCGGGGTCGGACAGCTTTAACTGCCTCTGTTTGAAAAACACGCAGCCACGCCCTCATCAACGTGGGATCATAGCGGGCTTCATCCCAGCCAAGGAACATAAGACGTCCATAGCCGAAAATTCCAACGCGAAACTTGAAGGAAGAATCCTCGACCGACAATCTGCGATCCGGAGCTGAAAGGGACTTCGAAGTAGGCAACGCGCTAAAGCCTGCCAAAACGAAAGTTCCGATAGCGAAATTAAATCCTCGCCGACGGCTGATAGTTCTCCACCCTCCGTTGCTCGTTTACATCCGCAACAGAGGGTGGAGAACAAACGCCCCCACAAATTCAACAACAAGAGGAGTCACGTTAAGGAGTGGGACAATCCAAAATAAGAAAAGAGAGGTAAGAACCTTTCTAAAAAATCAGAAAATTTCCTCGCCGGGCGGCTGCATTCATGAGTATTCCACACAAACTAAGGCAAAGACCGCACAGGTGTATCGAACTCAGCCGTCGGCGAAGCAGGAAGTAAGTACCCTGCTACATGCTAAATACAACAAAATAAAGCCTCATAAGGAATTAATTAAATCCAATCCAATTTCAGGACACAAATTTACAAGGAATAGGAAGTACCCCGAATCGAGGATATACTAATGGCCAATTGTTATGCCAATTGTTATATATATATATACCTTCCTTTTTCACCTCTAAATTTACAGTTATAGCGGTATGTATCTCCTACCTCGGTATTCCTTTGTTTTGGAGGGATATGCACAAACACTATATTTTGGTATCCTTGTTAATCCTTTTATTTTCTGGAACTTGTCCTAATTGCACGGACTTTCTTTTGCTTTTACAACTTTTTTATACAACTTTTTTTTTCATGAACTTTTCCTAAATACGCAGACTTTCTACAACCTTTTTCCTTTTCTTACAATCCACTTTATTTTCTATTATTACTAACCGAAGTTCCCTATATTTTTCGTTTTATTATTTATTTCTCTTAATCACCCGCCGAACCGCCTTATTTCGTGTCTTAAATTCAACTCGCTTTAAACATCGACTCGCTCTTGATCACTTTAATCGCGATCAAGAGTCGTCGTTCAGGGTAGAAAATTCATAGTTGCATTTCTACCATGAGAAAAATTTTCATTTATTCTGGACTTGATTAAACAAGTCCAGAATATTTTTCGTTGGACGGTGGCTTGAAAAAATGAAATTTGATGTTTTTATAAACATCAGCCACCGTCCCGTCGATTGAAATTGCGACGCGCGTATACATGTAATGTATTTTCGCAGCGCGTAGTTCTCATCGTGAAAGCTTTTTTTTTTTTGTTATTTTTTTAAATTAAATATTTCTACTGGCAAATTTTGCTGAAGGGGAATAATTTTTGTTTCAACTCTATGGGATGCGAAAAAAATTGCTGACGCAATTTTCTTCCCTGATTGAAAAGATAAGCTAACCATGTTTTAGGCATGGTTAGCTTATGTGAAAATTTTATGTATGAAATATTTTAATATTTTTTAAATTTTGTTAACATATAATTAGATATTTATTTTAGGATTTTAGGTACATAACAATCCTTCCCCCGCGAATAAGAGAGTTATTCTTTGGAGAGGAATAACTCTCGGGAGAAGAATTTGTTCCGTCAAAAGACTTTGTATCTCGGGGTTTTTTATCTAGGGTATTAGGTTACTGTTTTGTTTGGGTTTAATTGAAATGGTAGAGGATGAATACATTGTTGCAGTTAGATACTACCCGGGCCGGCGTTGTTCCTCTGCCAGCAGGTTAGCACTTGCGTTGTGAATTTAGGAGTGTCCACAACAAGTTATTTTTCTGGTCCAGACTAAAATTAAAAATTTTTTTTTTTTTTTTTTTAGATGTTATTTACGGTTAGGGTGGATAAAAATACGCCCTTCAAGTGCCCTGCGTGGCCTGTTTAATTCATGTGGTGCATGTGCTATCAAACTGGCGTGGACCCATTCGCTTAGTCCTGCACAGGACTGGCCAGCGGCCCTTTACTATGTGGGGGGTGGAAGCAGTTGCGGGCAAGTCGTATTGGGCGGACTTGCCTCTATACCCGCACCAAGGAGAGGCTTGGGTTGGCGCTGGTAAGTTTCGCTTTATATTTTTCGCAGATTTGGATTTATTTACCCATACTCTTTTTTTGTTTACAGGTGCCACATTCAACATTACTGGGCGATTTGGGCTGTGTGCTTGCTGCCACCCTGTTTTTAATGACCCGCTTACTGCGATTGTTCGACGGATCATGGCCACTCCTCCCCCTTGTGGATCCGCGAAAGACAGCGATGAGGATTAGGCTCGCCGCTAACAATCACTTTATTTGTGAAAAGTTTTTACCCCCTTTTTTTTTCTTTCCTGTCCTCCTTCTTTTTGGTTTTATATATATATATAAAAAAAATAATAAAAAAAGTTAAAAAAAAAATAAAAGAAAATTAAATAAAAAAAACCCCAATTTAAGTTTTTTTTTTTTTTTTGTAAGTTGGCGGCTTTGGAAACTTTCAGTTTTTTGAAGAAGTATAAAAAAAATGTTGATACTAATTAGGTTTTCGGCGTTGGTTCTTTTACTTTCTGAGTGGTTGCGCTTTTGGAAACTTGCCATTTGAGAATGAGTTTTCTGATTAGGTTTTCGGCTTTGACTCCTTTACTTTCTGAGTAGTTGCGGTTTTGGAAACTTTCAGTTTTTTGAAGGAGTATATAAAAAAAATTTTTGATACTAATTAGGTTTTCGGCGTTGGTTCTTTTACTTTCTGAGTGGTTGCGCTTTTGGAAACTTGCCATTTGAGAATGAGTTTTCCGATTAGGTTTTCGGCTTTGATTCCTATACTTTCTGAGTAGTTGCGGTTTTGGAAACTTGCCATTTGAGAAGGAGTATTCTAATTAGTTTTTTTTTTTTTTGCCTTGGGTCGGTTCGGTTGGGTGTTACATTTTTTTTGAGTTAATTTTCTAGTTTTTACCTCTCTTATTTAAAAGGTTCTTGCCTTTCTTTCTTTCTTTAGGTTACTATCTAACGACTATATATCATGCGATAATAAGTCAAAATTTATAGTAGCCTGGTAAATTTTTCTTGTCTTTCTTACATTATTTTTTTTTTTATCATTCTTTCTTTTCTAGGTGTTAATGAATTTCAGTGTAATTCTTTATTTGTTTATTGTTACTTTTAAGACATGTTTTATCTGTTAGTTATTCTGTTATACTTTATCTTTTAGTCCTAATTCTGACTTATTTTTAGTTTAAAATTCTAATACATTTTAATTTTATACTACTCTATGCATTTTTGGGTACTTTAATCTTAGTGATTTGTTTAATTTTATTTTATTTAAAATTACTTCTATTTTATTTTTCTTTACATGCAGTTATTTATTTTAACTTATTTTGTTATGTAATTATAATACAATTGTTCCTCTGACACTTTAGGTCTGTTTTATGTCTAGTACAAATCGTTTTTGTTAGTTATTCATATGTTTTGTACATATGACCAGGTTTTCTTTTGTTTATAAATTTACTTTGATCAAGTGACCAATGTTGACAGTGTCAGTTTCGCTTTCTTAAACGATTTGGACTGATTTTGTTTTGGGGAGGCTTCTGGCTCGCCTTAAACTGGGTTGGGGAGCAGGAGTTCGCTCTTCTAAAGGAATTCCCTCTGATAAAACTTCGGGGTTACCTTGTGGTTGATTTCTCTGTTGTCTTATCTTGATGACAACAGGTTTAAGATATTTTACTGCCACAGCGATCATTATGGCCAGAACTAGTAGGCTCGTAAATGATAGAGAAGTTGTGGACAGGATATGGGATTGTCTGCTTGATACCTTGTTACTATACTGGTCTAATTTGTGCTGGATATCTTCCAGCGAATGTGTGCCAGTATAGATTGATTTATTGATATCGTCCCCTGTTATGATTTGGGTTTGCACTCTTTGGTTTTGAGACTTGGGTAAAATTTCGGCTAGATTCAGGTTGAGTAATGAATGATTCAGCTCAGGAAATTGTTTAGGCTGAGTAATTTTGAGAGGGTGTTTATTTTCACCTTCGTACCTTAGCACCTTTTCCCCTATTTGCATCTGACATGGTTGCGTTATTTCTAGTATCCCCTGCCCCTCCAATTTTGAGATGGCAAAGTGATCTCGACAAGTTATATGTAGTACCGTGGAGGTAATGAACGAAAATAGCCACGCATTGGGCTTGTTTAACTTTATCAACATGTCTTTTTGGGGAACTTGTACTCTAGACCTACACTTGGGCACTTCATTTAAAGGATTGTACAACACTTTCACTATACATTCATCTGAGGTTGTTGCCTTAATTATGGGGGTATTTAGTCGACCTATATATGTATTTTCCTCCATGCTATGAGTGACTTTCTTGAAGCTTTTCATATCTTCGCCTTTTAATAAGAGGAATTCCTGTGTGCGAGCACTATTTGCCACACAAGAGTATCAAAGGTCAGGGATTATGGAATAATTTGCTGGTTGTGGTACTGGAAAGCATCAGACTTGCCGTAGCCTCATTTTGGGGGAATCAAAAATTGGGAGAGTTATTCTCACCACCAATTTGTTCTGCATAAGGCGTGACAGGGCTCCTGCTGATTGGTACAGAATCGATAGACAATTTTGGTCGTTTAGACATTTCGAAGTTGATTTTCATTATACATCCAGCAGATTTTTGGGAGACACGAGGAGTGGGTAAATATGGTTGCCTTTAGTGGCTATTATAATGTCAAGGAGGGCTTGTTGACGGTATTCGACTTCGATGATTTGAAGCAATAAGCTCGATATGATCTCTTGCCTCAGCTGCCTTCTGGTTAGGTCCTCGGTCACGGTATGCAGATCGTTAATCTGGTGTGCTATGTTTTGCTGACGATCCATTAACATAGCCAATGGTTTTTGAATCTGTTCCAAGGTAGTTTTAACCACACTTATTTGTTGTTTCTCTAGCTCAGCTAGGGCTTGTGTGTTCGATTCAATTTCATCTAAGCGGCTGTATATCTCCTTCTCGTTGTTACTATCCATGGTACCAAATAAATAGTGCATAGCATTGCCTATTCCGTCGAATAGTGATCTGGCCTTACGCCTTCCTGGAACTAATTTCTTAATGGTTCTCGTGCGCTTTTGTACGCTATCTATTATAGCGTGTATGTGTAGTTGCTGCACGTTGCACAGGTCTTCTTTATCCGTGATATTTATGCAGAGTTTATGCACTACATATTCTGCCTGTTTCGTTAGTTTTATCTTTTAGTCTAACTCATCCAAGTCTATCTCCGTGAGAACATTCCAAGTGTTATGATACTCCATGAGGCTTCCTAGATCCTCGAAAAATATGCCCGAGCTATTTAGCTTGGTTATAGCATAGGTTTTGTCGTCGATTTCTCCTATCGTGTACTGGATGAGGAGGGCAATTGCAATAATTTGTAGCGCCATTTCTGTGGACAATTCGGAGGAAGAAAATAATCCTTTAAGTATGACTTTACTTATTTCGTGCCGTTATTAGACCAGGCAGTGGAGTGGCTCCACCGCAAGTGTTCCTGAGAGCCGTTAAAATGGGATTAATTTGAAACAAACACAGTAGGAATTTGAGTCAACCTGGTTCTGTGGCAACATGTTTATTTCATTCGAAGTATGGTTTTAGGCGGTTGTTATGTACCGTTACAGTACGGTTACCAATTTTTATTGTGGTGTTTACTCCACTTGGTATAGCTGTTACCTGATAAGGTCCTACCCAGATTTGGGAAAGCTTATGTTTCCTGCTTTCGTTTTTAATGAGGACCTTATCTCCTATGTGAAAAGTTAGGGGTCGTACTGTCTTATCATAGTACCCCTTTGAGCGTTGTTTACTGGCTAATAAATTCTTTCTTGCCGTGGCGTACGATTTTTGGAACTTATACTTTAGTATATGATAATAGCTCTCGTGATTGTGAAGGTATAGATATCGTACATGTTGAAATATCGCCGTTTTGTCGGCTGAACCTTGGTTTGACTTCCTATTCCTTGTAAATTTGTGTCCTGAAATTGGATTGGATTTAATTAATTCCTTATGAGGCTTTATTTTGTTGTATTTAGCATGTAGCAGGGTACTTGCTTCCTGCTTCGCCGACGGCTGAGTTTGATACACCTGTGCGGTCTTTGCCTTAGGTTGTGTGGAATACTCATGCGCGCCGATGCTAGTATTTTTTGGCCATGTAGGATTTTTTATGCTAGAAGACGGTGGAGTAATATGCACCTTTAGTATGGCCGTTTATATGGCCGTTGATTGATTAATAGTGACTTGTGCCTCGGGATTTTGGACGGAAGAGCTTTATGCACCTTTTTGGCAGGCTTTAGACACTCAGTTCCGTCTCTTGTGTTGTTTGATATTGCCTCTAACTTTGGTAGTGGAATGTGTGTTCTTTTGTGGTCTCTTGTGTGCCTTAATTGGACTATTGTGTAGTCTTTTATTGGAAATAGCTGTACCTTTAAGCTATGTATGACTACTTGATGACTGTTAGCGTTGAGAATACTGACCAGCACTAATTCTTCTCCAGATGACAGCAAACTGTTTGCCAAAAAGACTCCATCGCTTATCTCTTGGGATAAACAGAGCATTTCTTCTTGAGTTTGTAACGGCACTGGGGCAACAATTTGAGAGCGCGCAGGTATGCAGATTGGTTCCTTAAAGGTATCCAATTGCTGCCTGCCTTCATCGGTCTCTTGTTCGCCCAGATAGCTTTTTTCACATTCCTCGGGCCCTTTTGGAGCTTGGCAGCCAGCTTTTCTCATTTGAGAAGCCTTGAAGACACTGCAGGTGGATAGTTCAGCCTGTTTAGGCTCTACCTCTTCTGCAAGTGTTCTTACTTCGACTGCTTTTTCAGAATGTAGCTTGTCCGTTTTAAACTCTAATGGCAAAGCAAATTCGTCTGGATTAGTTTCCGTGAGAGGAAACCTTAGTGCCTTATTAGGACCCTCAACGTTACAGTTTTATGCTAGGAAATTATTTCCTAGTAGTCCATCATCGGAAAGGCCAGGCAAGTTCTGTACGACTTGAAACTTGCAGGGAATTTTGTTTTTGAAAACGAAGTTTCCCTTGCAATTTCCCAGCGTCTTTCCGGTACCAAATGGGGTCTGAAGTGTACATGCCTCATTGTGGTTAATGACTTTGAGATCTCTTAATGACCTTTTCTTTATTATACTAACCTCAGCGCCAGTGTCTACTACTAGTTTAGTTTAGCCGTTCAGGCCTATGTCTAAAGGAAGTTTTACTGTAGCGACACTGGAATCGGGCTGCTGAGGAGACCCTATTTTATTATATGGGAGATTTATAGTCGAGCCGGGGAGTTTTGGGTCGACTGTACGTCGTTTCCCTGACTCCGGGCTTCCCATTTACGTTTTTGTTGACAGTTAATTACTGCATGCCCAGAACGACCACAAAATTCGCACTTTTTACGCACGTTATAGACTCTTGAGTTGTTATTGGGGTTTTGCGGCTCTCTAGGACGTTGATTTGGTGGTCCACTATTATTGTGTGGTCTCTGGAAACTATTGTTGTTTCTTCTGCAGTCACGCACGTCATGGTTATACATTTTGCAGTTCACACAATAAGGCGTATTTTTCCTTTTGAGGCAATCAGCATATGTATGGCCTCTTAAGTTACAAAAACTACAACTGTCAAGTGCTCTTTGTATTAAATCATCTACAGTGCCGTCGGTCATGGTCAGAAGATATTGGCACATATAGGGGTTATTGACTCCTGTTTTTAGTGCGTTTTTCGCGAAATCTTCTAGCTGGGCTTTAACAGCTGGTGCTGCTGTGGCTCCGTACTTGGATTCTGCTGCTTCATTGCAGAGTGCCAGCATTTGTTTCACTCGTGCCGTGAAGGCTGTGAGGTTTTCCAAAGGATACTGCCTTGTAGTTATTAATTTATTTACCAGTTCCTGGTAAGTTTCTCTAGGCAGGTATGTGCGATTTAGCCGTTCTTCTACTTCGTTGAAAGTAGTGGGCATATTTGAGGCAAAAAGCTGATAAGCTTCGCCTCGAAGTCTGGTGGGGAAGATTTGCAAAAATGCGGTTAGTTCATCCACCGAAATGCACTGGATTACCTGCCTGCAGCATCCTAGGAACGTTTGGAGCTCAAGGCTCAATTTTGGGTGCTGCTCTCCCGAGAATAGGGGGACGAGCTGGGCAGTCAGTTTGGCGATTTTAGCGTAATCTGCCATGTTTAATTTGGGGATTTTGAAACTGGAGTTTGACACTATTGGGGCGCTAGTTTCTTCTATGCTGGTTTCCAGAAGGGAGTCGCCCAGCCAATTTAAAAGGAATTCACTCGCGGTGGAATCACTGACACTGTCGATGGCACTTTCACTTAAATCTACCCTATTATTTTTATTGATATCTATCCCGAGAGAGTGCGAAAATTCTCCAAACTCCTTTAAGCTCTTTTTGAACTTCTTTGTGTTAATTTTAAATTTTTCGATTGTTTCCAATCTTTCTTTTCTCGACTTTTCGATCTACTTTTCTACAGAGTCGCACTGATTCACAGAGAATTCGGAGGAGTTTCGCACTTTCTCTTCCAAATTTTTTAAATATATTTCTAAATTTAAATTATGCCTTCCTTGTTGGGGACCTGTCAGGATTGACCCACTCCTTAACGTGACTCCTCTTGTTGTTGAATTTGTTGGGGGCGTTTGTTCTCCACCCTCTGGTGCGGATGTTGCTCCCTCGTTGCCTACTTCGTTCCGGGACGGAACTTCCTGTGCGTCGCCCGGTGAGGAGGATTGTTCAGGAGTTGATGGAAGTTGAATTTCCGGCGGGGTTTCTTGGTGGGAGCTTTCCTCGCTCATGGACCACCGTGTGTAAAATTTGCAGCTAGGGGGGCTTCTGCCGTCTAATTCCCTTGGTTCAAATTGAGAGGGGGGCTTATTGCCTTCTTCGAGGTCCCTCTCAATTCAGGATCGCTGGTTCGGTTTCTTGAGCCTTGAGCTCCAAACGTTCCTAGGATGCTGCAGGCAGGTAATCCAGTGCATTTCGGTGGATGAACTAACAGCATTTTTGCAAATCTTCCCCACCAGACTTCGAGGCGAAGCTTATCAGCTTTTTGCCTCAAATATGCCCACTACTTTCAAAGAAGTAGAAGATCGGCTAAATCGCACATACCTGCCTAGAGAAACTTGCAAGGAACTGGTAAATAAATTAATAACTACAAGGCAGTATCCTTTGGAAAACCTCACAGCCTTCACGGCACGAGTGGAACAAATGCTGGCACTCTGCAATGAAGCAGCAGAATCCAAGTACGGAGCCACAGCGGCACCAGCTGTTAAAACCCAGCTAGAAGATTTCGCGAAAAACGCACTAAAAACAGGAGTCAATAACCCCTATATGTGCCAATATCTTCTGACCATGACCGAAGGCACTGTAGATGATTTAATACAAAGAGCACTTGACATGGAACGTCTCCAGCAAAGTGCTCTATTCCTGCAACCTTCAGGGCAATTTCAGCCAAATGTGATGCAAAATCCGATACCCCATTCAATAAGTACCCTGCCAAACCCAAGCAGTCACATACCAACGTCACAGTTCACACAGGCAGGCACAGCATATATTAAACAGGAACCAAGATCGCCAAATAAAAATTATAATGTAAATAATAAAAATACCTACATATTTAAATAAAATCAGTTGTAGTTTTTGTAACTTAAGAGGCCATACATATGCTGATTGCCTCAAAAGGAAAAATACGCCTTATTGTGTGAACTGCAAAATGAGAAGCCTTGAAGACACTGCAGGTGGATAGTTCAGCCTGTTTAGACTCTACCTCTTCTGCAAGTGTTCTTACTTCGACTGCTTTTTCAGAATGTAGCTTGTCCGTTTCAAACTCTAATGGCAAAGCAAATTCGTCTGGATTAGTTTCCGTGCGAGGAAACCTTAGTGCCTTATTAGGACCCTCAACGTTACAGTTTTTTGCTAGGAAATCATTTCCTAGAAGTCCATCATCGGAAAGGCCAGGCAAGTTCTTTACGACTTGAAACTTGCAGGGAATTTTGTTTTTGAAAACGAAGTTTCCCTGGCAATTTCCTTTTGCTGAAGGCAAAATTTGCCATGGGAATAATTTTTGTTTCAACTCTATGGGATGCGAAGAAAATTGCTGACGCAATTTTCTTCCCTGATTGAACAGATAAGGTAACCATGTTTTAGGCATGGTTAGCTTATGTGAAAATTTTATGTATGAAATATTTTAATATTTTTTAAATTTTGTTACTATGTAATTAGGTATTTATTTTAGGCTTTTTAGGTACATAACAAGTGGATGATTTGCTTTCTAAGGCTTGTGCGCGATGTTAATGTATTGATGTGGTATGTATAATTGTGTAGTTGTTGTTATGTTGTATGTTGGTTGAATCACAACCAACAGCTTTTAAACAGGTCAGATAACAGCTTCACAGCTTTTCCAACAAGTCTGATAACTGGCTAACAGCTTTTAAACAGGTCAGATAACAGCTAAACAGCTTTTCAAACAGGTCTGATAACTGCTTAACAGCTTTTGGAACAGGTCAGATAACAGCTCAACAGCTTTTCGAACAGGTCTGATAACAGCTTAACAGCCTTCAAACAGGTGAATAGGTGTGATAACAGTTTAACAACTTTTAAACAGGTCAGATAACAGATAAACAGCCTTTCGAACAGGTCTGCTAACAGCAAAACAATGTTCAAACTGGCCTGGTCGACAGACGGAATCTCCTGTGACATACTTGATTATAGGGAATCAAGGTTTTAGTGTCCATGACACACTTCCGGATGATGGTCAAGGACCTGACGCCCTTCCGGTTTCAAATGTGATGTCAGCGATCAAGGTCGAGCCCACGTGTAAATGTTTTTTCTCAAGCCGTCCTAGCATTCTGGGTAAAACGCTCAACCGCCCGATCAGGAGCTCACTGTAGTGGGCAAATATTATTCGGGAGCTCTGGACTTAGTAGGAAAATTAAATAAAAAGAATATTATATATAAAATATCGTTATTGATTTGTTATAAATAAAAAAATATTAACATTTAATTCAATCGTCGGGCTTCCTTAAATCGATTTCCCTATAACTGTTATAATACTTTCTTTATTTTACAATAATGTATGTCTTAGATTATAATACACTTAAAACAAACTATTTTATTACATGTTATTTTAGCTATAATGCAATTTTTATTTACAATACACATCTTAGACTAGCCTTAGATCATATGTTTTCTGCGTCTGATCCTTGCACCATATCGACCTTCCCACTTTACGCAAAGCTTTATATCGCTATACTTTCGAATCTTACCAAAAGCTGCATTATTCATTTTCTTATAGCTGTCCTTCTCATGATCGCTGGTAGCCTGCTTCCGTTTGGTGGTATTTAAGTCGATATATGTTTTAAGCCAAGCTAATTTGTTGAATTGAAGAACCGGGTGCACTTTTCTCAGGACGAGGCTATTGTGATAAGCATTGCTTAAAATTTCAGTAGTGTATAACATATTTAGTTTTAGGATGTAATGTTGCCAAAAGCTTTTCAAGTTTTGCTCCAGGTGGTGCTGCATGCTCAAAGTACAACAGTAAGTCCTTATGTTTATCATGTAGATGTTGAGGATAATCCAAGTCGACTTCGAGTTTATATTCAATTGGAGAATCTTCAGGAATTTTGAAAACATCAATATTGGGCGCATCAACCTATTTGAATGCTCTGGTTGGTAAATGCTGCGACATGGCCCATCCATAAAGTTATACACATCATAATACATCAGGTATTTCTCTTTCTCCTCAAGCTTAAAATCATCCATATATTTATTCTTTGCTTTACTATATCTGTACGAGCATTGACTTCTACCACCTCGAATGCGTCTCTCTATGAATAGCAGTATATCTACGTCGGTTATCAGGTCTAGTTTCACTTTGGTGTATTTTAGCATAGTATCCCATGTTAGGCCTGGCATGGTGTAATAATGTGCTGGATCTAAATTGTAAGTCTTCATGCAAACTTCTCGAAAGTTCTCAAACACATCGGCCAATAGAAGAACATCTGTCTTAAGGTACAGATCTGAATATTCACCAAGTGTTTGTATTTCAAATGTCTGCCAGACCTTTTCAACATGATTTTAGTCCTCAGAGAATATAGCATTGTCAGTCATTTTTTTGTAAGATTCTCCTGTGTTGACAAGTGCTGGAAATCCAATTTTATCCAGTTGTCAACAAAGTCGTATGGGAAGACTCTTTGCGCGTAAGTAGTTTAAAGTCATCATCATCCAATTGCTGCCATACTGCTCTTGTGATATTTAATTTAGTCATCGGCAGCAATGATCATAATTTATCCAAGAATTCAGCCATAAAACGGAAGGAATCGATGAATATGAATTTGATATGTCTGCCTTCAACGTGCTTGGTAAAAGAAATGTATCTTTCTTTATTTATTGGTAGGAGATCCACTTTCCCAGGAATGGTTGTAGCTTTATCCTTAATAATGAAGCGGTGATGATATCCTGATAAATATTGACAAATGATTGGAACTATGGAGCAATCTTGATACATTGCATTGTGCGCTGGTCCTCGGTACTTTCCTGTTAAAAGAAATTATGAAAAAATGAATGGAATTATTACCTGTTAAGTGACAATGGTGTCGGACTCGTGCCTAATCGGTTGCAGACGTTTTTTCGTATATATGGCAGCAAGTATTTTCAACATGTGAACGCCGTTCCTCTTTAGTCAGGGGCTGCATTGGCCTGATGTTCAGCTTTACCTGTACAGCTATGGATGCAATTTTTTGCAATTCTAATGCAAACCATTGTTGGCAATTCTTGCCTCGATATGCTCTGTAGTATCAGAGTTTAGCATCATGTTTGCAGTTCCTGTATTGTCTGTGTATTTTGATTGTTTCCCTGAATCGGCTTCAATATTGATTCAAAATCAGCATGCACACAAAAAGGGACTGCATTATTATGGTAATAGTTCTTATATTCTAACCATTTCTTCTCCTCTGAGGGAACATAAGTCTGCAACTATTTTGGTTCTGGCATTCGCTCCATCCTGTGTTTCGTAAGTCTAATTAGAACTGTGGTGAGGAAACGCTCTTTCTCTAGGATGAAAATTTTTATTGAAAAGTCGTTCTGGTTTTCAAATTGTGTAATTTGCTTAAGTGTAATAGGAAATTTTATCCCAGTTAAATTGAGTACAGTTGAATAATGTGGATATAATGAGGTCCTATCAGAGTTGGCAGTTGAAGAATATAGCGCTGATGTTACGGCCCATGCGAAGTATGCTTCATCATAATTTTTCAAATTAATGCAAGCTTTCTTTGATGCAATATCCTTTGGTAGAGTTATATATGAAGATCCTCGAAGCTGTTCAAACTTGTTGATGTGTACTGCTAGATGTATTATAGAGTGCAATTCCCAGCCACTGTCTTTTTCCTGGAATTCTTCCAGCTGAGTGTTTATTGGATCCAAAATATTTGATTTATACCACTCCCTTAAATTATCATCTACACTAGTTGGCGCAGTTCTCGCTTGGAAATATTCAATGTATTTTATAATTTCATTGTCACCAGTTTCTTTAAAAAATTCACGGCAAAACATTGTAGAAACTTTAATATTAACATAATGTTTTAAGGTATTTTTAACACGACGCGTAAATAATTTGGCAGCGTCTTGCATAAAAAGCTTCGGATCGATATGTTTTAAATTGTTACGCGAATAATTCCTCCACCGCGACAGGGAGCTCTCAATAACGCTCTTAATGCTTTAATTTGCTCTATGCAGCTTTCGAAATGTCATTTCCTAGCATTCTTTTTACACTCTCGAAATACAACTTGAAATTTATGCATGATCCTATTGAGCATTTTAACAGTATTGTTTTTATTCACTGAATTTTTTAAACACTCCGTCACATCTTTTCGCAAATTTTCAATTATTGAAAAACTTTTTACTAACACCGAAGACGGTTTAATTGCTTTATATTTTAAACTAATACTGAGACTTACGGAAATTGAATGATGGCTCCTAGCAGTTTGCTTGCGCTTTTATAGCAACAGTTTGTAAACATCAATGATCCTGCTGCTGATTTCTGATGAAAATTTTACCCTCTAGTGCTGGCATGAACAAAAACATCCTAGGAATTATTACTAATATTAATTAGTGTAAATTTTGTTTACATTATTCGATTTTGTTTACATAACTCGGCTGCGATTTAGCTTACACTATTTGAATTTGATTATTGGCCTGAAGACGGACATATCCAGGTCAACATAGGTACTCGCCTTGATTGTTGTTGTTGTCTTCAATATCCTGCTAAAACAAAACTTCTAGATGATGTAATACTAAAAACATTGACCTACCATTTGTAAGAATGAATAATACACGATGGAGTTTATATACTCTATAAACAATCTAGGTGTCAAACTAAATACCAAAAATTCACTTGTTGTGACTATATGTATATCTGAGTTGCTCGGTAAAGTCTGCGAAAACTATGGATTACCACTAGCTGCCTCTCGTTACCTTAAGCTCGAAATTATAGCAAGAGCGCCTGTGTAAGTAATAATATTTTTAATTAGTACCCACTGTAAAGATATAGCCGGCCTGGTGCGGAGGAGTTCTCCACGTATCACGGTACTGGTGTAGCAGACTTTTGCTTCTAATAGCTTGGTGTTCTCTTTTTATCAAGGTGAAAAAATACATTACTTACGTGAGGATTTTCCGGTAATGGTTGCAATGCAGAGAGGGTTTTCCGTAACGTTTGTGTTATGTGTTAGTGTTATATGTGGGTGCAGTGTTATATGTGGGGGCCAATAACAGGCTTCGGGTGTACTAATTTTCCATTCAACGATATAAATGCTACTGGTCGTAAGCCCAGCTGCAGTTATAAGGCAAGCCTTTTCCACTTTGGCATATTCTGAAAAAAAAAATGTATTTTGTTTCTTGTGGAGATTTTTTTTTTCGTTTTTGAAGGATTTAAATGTTGTTTTTTAATTGAATTGAGTTTGAAGTAATGCCTTTTCATTGGGCTTAGATTTGTTCTATTCCATTTCATAATAGCATTGTATTTGCCACACTTGGCTCACTGTGCCCCGAAAAGTAAATGTATCGGCGTATGGAAATTTGTTCCTTGGCATTTTTCTCGAAACTTACGTGACGAATTTAAATTCTTGCATACGTTAATTTTTGAGAAGAACACCAAACTATCTTTATGCAGGACTGCAATTCCTAAATTCAACGCGACGTCTTAAACTTGCTCCTAGAGCCTAGATGTTCTTCATGAATTCAAAGGTAGAGCCATCAGAGTCTTTTCTAATATTATTAAGAGCTTGCCTAGCTTTTACTAATGAATGATGCAAATTGTGTAACCATTAATTTATTGAATTTAATTGTAACTTTCTTGTTTTTTTTTAGTTAAAATTTTTCTGTAGATAATTGATATATATATTTTTTTTTTATTTTAATAATTCAGCCTGTTTTCTTTCCCTTGATTTTTATTAGTCTAAATTTGTTGTGTATTGAATCAATTACTTTTTTTTTAATTTTCTTTTTCATTTGTGTTATTATTATTTTTCTATTTTTCTTTTATTTATACAGATAAATTTTTAGCTTCAGTCTTTTTTTACTACTTCATAACAGTTTAGTTCTCTTAATTATTTTATCATCTTTTTAATTTGTGTAAGTATCCAGGCATAGTTTTTAGATTTTCTAATATACTTTACTGAATTAGAAGAGCATACAAAAATTGCAACCTTTGTCCATTAAATGCGGGTAATTAATATTATTTCTATTATTTACTACCACTTACACAATTTTCAAAATTGGGCCTGAAAATTTTTTTGTTTTCCTTTACACATTGTTCGCAATTGTTGTATTCATTCATCCTTTCAAGAACTTGTTGTGAACTACATTTTATTCCTTTTTTAAGCGTCTAGTTTGCTTTTATTGTCCCTATTGACCCTGTTATGTTTGTCACTTTTAGATTTTTCGGGCCTTTTTCTAATTATTTTTAAGGAATGTTTAAAAGAGCCAACAAATAAATGAGCCTATTTAAACATAAAAAAAAAAAAAAAAAAAAAAAAAAAAATTATTAACTATTGATTCAAAAAGTTCACACTTAAAGCTCACCACAGGCTTGTATAGTTTTGTCGAGTTTTGAATATATGTAGGAGGGGTTTTACGCAGAGCAATAGTCCTTATTAAGACATCGTTTTCTATACATAGCTCATCGCTGTTTTTCGAATTAGACGCTCATGTATATGTAGTTGTACATAGCTCATCGCTGTTTCTAGAATTAGACGCTAATCCATATTAGTTAATAGCATTTTTGTAGCAATGTAAAAGAAAATTAGATGTAGAAATATTTAATTAATTCTACTGTGATGCTCTGTATTTCTAAGTAAGCTCAGATATCTATAGGGGTACACAGCAGGGGGGAGGTGCTACCACCTCTCCTGTGGCTAATGGTAATGGCTGAAATCCTCATCAAGTTAGAAAGAGAGGGCTTTTAGGCCGTTGCCTTCGCGGATGACATATGCATCCTGGTAACGGGCAAATTTCTCTTTATTATTAGTGAAAGGCTCGAGTATGTGTTGCTTAATCTGGATAGCTGGGTCAGTAATAGTGGATTGAGGGTAAGCTCCTCGAAGACGAAGGTTGTACTTTTTAAAAGAAGCAGGTGGGTACAAAAATTCAGACTTCCAATTCTGGGTGGAGAGGACCTTACTCACTTCAGTGAAGCAGAGTAGTTGAGAATAATACTCGATTCCAAGCTGAGTTGGAAAGTTAATCTAGAAGAACGCAAGAAGAAGGTCAGTGTGGCCGTCTACATGTGCTGGGAAATATTTGGCGGAAACTGGGGACTAAAACCCAAGGTGGTACTGTGGATTTACACAGCCATAGTTCGGCCCATCCTCTGCTAAGGCTCCACGGTTTGATGGATGGCATTGACGAGGAAATATAACCTGAATGTGCTATTAAAAATCCATAGGGCTGCTTGTGTGAAAATAAGTGGGTGTCTGCGCACCACGCTTACGGCAGCACTGTAGGTCATGCTTGATTTACTGCCGCCGGACTTCTATTGAGAGGTGTAGCGGCAAATAGTGCTGTCAGGCCGAGAGCGGGAGGTTTTTGGATGCAGAAGGGTGTTGGGCACTCCAATATACTCCAGAACATAGACTGTAGTGATAGCAGGGAGAGACAGGCTACTAAGTACCAATCGTGACTTTTGATGGGGGTGTAACTGCAACGATGCCCACCAGAAGTGAGTCATATGAGAAAGATATGGTCGTAGCATCCGATCTTTTTACTTTTCCGGATGGCTTCAAGACAGGGGTGGACACAGGGGCTGGAGTGTACTCCAGAGGTCTCCAGCGGCGCGAGCCTTATAGACTGACGACAAGTATAGTGTTTTTTCGGGCAGAACTCGCAACGATTTATCAGGCGACAACAATGGTATCCATTTGCAGAGAACCGTCACGGCATATACGCATATATACTGATAGCCAGGCAGCCATCATGACGCTGGATGCTGTGCAGGTAAGATCAGAATTGGATCAGTTATGCAAGACTAGTCTTGAGGAATTCGCTATAACGCACAAAGTGACCCTATGCTGGGTACCTGGCCAAAAGGATATCTGAGGCAACGAGATGTCTGAAGAGCTGGCCAAAAGGGGTTCTGAATTCGATAGCTCCGCAGCGGTAGCTTACGTGAGGATCCCACACGGAGCAATAAAAGAGGAAATCATCAGCGGCGCCTATCAAAAGGCAAGCCTCCGGTCGACCTGCAGGACTACCTGCCGTATTGCGAGGCAATTGTGGCCTCATATGACAAGAAAAGGACAAGCAACTGCTTAATTGTAAGAATCTAATATGGGTCAATACAGGTTACTAGGCCATAGGTGATCATGCTAGAAGACTGGGTGTAGTGGGCAACGATTTCTGCAGGAGCTTTAAGGACTCGGAGGAAATCTAATCCGCCCAATATGTGCTTTGCGAATGCCCCGCTTTCATGACTAAAAGAAGTAAGCTATTGCGTAGTTACTTCTTTTCAAGTCTGGGGGAACTGCAAAACAAAGAATTCAGATGTATCCTGAGTATTCGGAGAGGAGCAGAATGGATCTGTGGATGAGATTCCTAAGGAAAGCAGGATGTATCTGGTGGCTTAAAAGGTAATCCCACGGGGCCTAGGGACACAATCGACCCACTAGAGGTCTAAGTGGTCCAGGCTAGTACCTAAGTACGAGTGACAAGCTGAACTGAATATTTAAAAGAAGTTAGTTAAATTCAATCTACTCTATATACAATATCACTTTTTCGCCTTTTGTTTAAAATATGTTCCAACATATTTTTTTTTTCTTTCTTATATTGCACATATATCGAAATAGTCGAATAACAGGCTCTACCGATTTATTTACGTTTATAGGGAATGGTATTAACCATTTTCAAACTGAATGCAGTAATATGATAGAGCTTACGTTTTAAGGGATATTGAAATATGAGAACAAAATTACGATAGGTACCGGTTTTTTAACAATTTCGCCACATGATATTGGTATACTGGCTGTTTATATTTTGTTCCTCTTAGAGTAGGGAAGGTATACAAGAAAACCATCTAAATCACTGTACCCTTGCACCCCTGTTTTAACCGAAATTTTAATGCAGTATACAATTTTATCTTCAGCTAGTCAGGGGTCGGAGAAGTTTTTTACCTATTACCCCATAAAATATTTATTAACGCCAACATTATCCCCTTCATGTTAAAGGGAGAAAATGATAGATTACTTAAATTAAAAAGGTTAATTGAATTTGTTTACAGGGAGAACACAATTATAAATATGAAAAGTATAAAATAAGTGGGAAAACATAATTAATATATGTAGTTTTAATGAAGCAAAATGGTTTCTCGAAACTTTGATAGGTTTTGATGCTGATCGTCAGTTTTTGTCTTTGAACAGACATATACAAAGTATTCTCGCAGTTTGGAAGACAGATGTGGGTCTAAAATATGTAAGTGTTTCCTCAGTTGACTCTTTTGAAAGATTCTGAAGTCAGTGCCTTATATTTGTGTAATGTAATACCATAATTGAGGAGCCCTTCGGTATATTTTTTGTAGTTGATGTAAAAAGTTTTAACTGTTCAGTACCTACACACATTGTTTTTTTAGTTACACGAAGCCCCGCATAAATTGCAGGTAATCTTCGCATCTACAATATGTGTCCTCGGCATACGTGTTCTTTTACTCATTGAAAACATAAAACTTTGTAGAAATCATTTTATTTTGAATTACTTTAGAAAAAAAAATATATAATTTTTCGATAAAAAAGAAAATGGAACTAAGGGTAAGACACATTCAACACAATTTGTTGGAAAATATGTTTAAAGCAGGAACCCAGTAGCGAACCTACGGCGGTAGTTTGGGGCGCCATTATTTTATGTTTCTGTCTGAATTATATCAAAATATAAAGTAGTAATATAATAATATTGCAATCAACACAATCAATAATTGCCACAACTATTTAATTTAACAAAAATGCGTGATGACCCCGACCGTCAAACTAAACGTTGACATTTTTAAGCTTCAGAGTAAAAAGCAAACACGTTAACCGTAAATTTGGAATTCGCGGTAACCACATAAAGAAACGTAGCATGTTTGTAAAAATTAAATCTGCTAAAGAAATTACTTCTTGAAGCGAGACTCATATTGCCAATTTTAAACACGTATTAAATTTATGCTCGCTGTATAGGGAGGGTCAAATTACCACCGCAAGTGAGGAAAAAATCAGGCGCATTTGTACTATTCGTCGCAAGCGCGTTTAATTTAGCGTCATACTTGGAAGATTGTATTGCTGTCGGGCTTTTTTTTCCGAAAGTAATATCGTGCGAAAGTGGAAAATTCGACCTAATTTATAACAATAAGCTGAAAGCTTATTTGACAATTCTCATATAGCAACGCTTCCAATCTGACAGCATAATTTTTCCAACTCGTCGAACGCGACGCTAGCTCTTCGTTGAAACTCCAATCTAATTTTACCTTAAACACTTTAATGACCGCACATTTATGCAGCTAATCTTAGCTAGGGGCGGGCAATATTTTTAAAGAAATAAAGAAAACAAAGTCATTTTCAAAAAAATATATCTCGAGAACAATTTTTCTTATTCAAATGCCAAATGAAGCAATGCTTCATATTTTTCATAAAAAATATATAGCAGCATCGAACAAAAAAAGAATATTGTTAATAATAGTACTCTTTTTCCAAAAACAAATTGTATTATTTAGTACTGTTACATGCATATCATCCTCCATAAACGAGATGCATATCATTCTCCATAAACGAGATGCATATCATTCTCCATAAACGAGATGCATATCATTCTCCATAAACGAGACACATATCGTACATAACTTTGCACAGATGTACATACATACATATGTCATGCTTGCTTCATGCGGAATTACAATTCCTAGCAATAAAGAAATGTAAACAGGTAGATACAAACATACCTACATGCTAAAAACCATTCATTACTGACCTACGTCACTTGCTTAATCAGTTGAAGGTAAATCAAGCATAATACCCCTGCGCGCAAGAGTTCTCACGTTGTAAAATGATAACCTTGCAACAGCGATAGAACATGAATGGTTCACATTAATGATGTCATAATAACAAGCGGCAACCACTTTATCATAATTGACATTCATGTGTATATATATGTAGCAATGGCAAAGCAGAGCTTTGCGGAAATAAAACAATAGCAAAGCGAAAAGAACTTTGCGGAAGAAGATGTTAAAATACGGTAATTGATGCACATATGTATATACATGAAGCAGCAAGTGCCATCAGGAAAATGAAATTAAGAAATGTAAGTGAACAATTTGTATAAATATACTTATATTTTTTAGAATAAAGTGCTTCTAAAGTCGTATCTTAAGAAGTGAAGTCTACAGAAGCCAGTGTTTGTATTAATAAAGGAAGCTAAGCTTATTCAAGCTACTCCATCATCTTACATACAAAGGGAGCTAAGCTTATTCAAGCTACTCCAAGACTAAACTGCTGTGAAAGTCTATACAGACCAATCAACGACTGAAGACCTCCCCAGGAATATTCTTATGAGACACTCTAGGAGTAACTCATTTGGTATATGAGAAAATACTTAACAATTTTGGCGCAGCCGGTAGGATCAAGGAAGTTTATTCAATACAAATACTTGAAAAACCTTGATCCCCGAACCTACATGAGTGCATAAGAATTTACTGGAAGAGATCAACGCGGATACCAGAGGAAGTAAGAGTGAAAACGGGTTTGTACCACAATTTCGACACCCTCTAATTGAGGATACCAGCAGATTGAATTAGTACCAGTCTACAATTGAAGCAAAAAGAAAATAGAGGATATTTCCATCGAAACTGAGCTACGTAAGTGTAAGTTCAAGAAACTGTTAGACTGATAAGTACAGAATAATTAATTAAAAACGAGTTTGTAAAAATAAAAAAATAAATATCTGTGATATATACATAAGTATGTGACAGAAACAAGAAATAACAAATTTCATAGAAGATTCTTCACAAAAAAAAAACAACAAAAAAAGAGTTAAACTACCTAGTCTCCAATTCTCTTTCCTTACTGAAGAAACTCAATTAGCGTTCAGCTCATGCCCACACCAGAGCGAAGCCCTTCATGTTCCGATTTTGAAACGGCAATTAATTCCTTGTCATTCGAAGGCACAAGCCCTCCAGGTAGCCCGATTGCGGAACAAAATCCGCCCCCAAGCAGATCATCCATAAACTGGTATCGCGAGCATCGTTCAGGCAAACGTTTCAGAAGGCATAGTTTGATTAACTTCCACGAAAGAAACAATAGCTTAAACGACTTAATAACAGACTTAATCACGCCTAATTCAGAGCCAGGCACGCCAGATATTACCCAGGTAGAGCAGCCAAATAAAATAAACAAGATGCCAGTAAACTACGAAAAGGTGGTTAAGCTAACAGCACAAATGGTGCCCTTATTTTCTGGGGAATTTAGCCCCCTCATCCTCACGGAGTTACAAACCTTTATAGGCTGCTGTAAGCAAGTACAGCAATGTCCAGAAGCAGAAGAAGAAGTAGCTTTTATGCAAATTTTCCCCACTACGCTGAGAGGAAATGCATACCAGCTAATCGCCTCAAGCTCACTCACAACATTTGAAGAGGTTGAAAAATTACTTTATCCTAATTACTTACCTCGTGAGGCATACCATGAGCTGATAAACAGACTAATCACTTCTCGGCAATATCCGCACGAGTCTCTTAACTCCTTCACCACTAGGCTAAAAGGCCTATTGTTACAATGTAACGAAGCAGCACAGAACAAATATGGTGCTGAAAATTTCAACGTGGTGAAACGACAAATAGAGGATTTTGCAATAGATTCAGTGAAGAGTGGTGCCACTAATTCGCACCTAAGTGCATATTTACTTACCTTGAATGAAGATTCAGTAGACCAACTCATTCAAAGGGCACTAGACATGGAAAGACTACAACAAGGTCTCTTCTTCTTAGCGCCACCCACAAATTACAATCATACCCCAACAAACTATTCTCAAATGGATTACTATTTAAGATCCAATAATTCGCACTTCTCTAACAATTATGGTTACCCTACACCTGAGAGTCTTCCTACCCTTACACGAAGGAGATAACTAAACCCAACATAAAAACGGAGTTCAATATACCTCCCATAACGGAGCTTCCAAAGGTGCCATCAGTGTCTTTTAATACAGATGAAAATCAAACAAATTGGCACTCAAATCGAACTAGTTTCACCCGAAAACAATCAGGAAGTCCACCTCCATTCCAGAACTCCTCTTAACAGTGGGAGGAAAGAAAGTACGACAAACAAAAGGTACTTTTGAATAAAATCACCTGCAGCTACTGCAACTTCAAGTGACACACGTATGATGAATGTTTAAAAAGGAAAAACACTCCTTTCTGTGTAAACTGCAGAATAAAGGGTCATGATGCCCAACATTGCAAGAAAATGCTAAGGCACCACCCGCACATGCAAACAGTAATCATGCACGGTAGGGCTCTGCAAATCAAGCAAAAAGAATAAATCACATACAGAATATGTGTGATTTTTGTGGACGAAGAAGCCATACGGGAAACGGCACTCTGTCGACCGAAAAATCCCCGGCTCGACATTAAATAGGACTGTGCGAATTACTTCAGGGTCTTCCCAAAACACAGAGCAACAAATTAGAGAAAATGTTCCAGTGGTGAATTTAAAATTGGACATAAGCCAAAACACAGCCGTTCGGCTGATATTAGACACTGGAGCTGAAGTAAGCCTTATAAAACAGGAAGCAATAGATTCGCCGGAGCGGATAGAAAAAGGACAAAAGGTCACTTTGAAAACTCCATTTGGAGAAGGGAAAACATTGGGGAACTGCCAAGGCAACTTTTTATTAAGCAGCAGTATCCCGTGCAACCTACAGGTTGTAGAAGGAAACGCCCAAATCTCGCACGATGGGTTATTCGGTAACGATTTTCTTGCAACAAATTGCAATATTGAAGGCCCTAACAGATTACTCCGGTTTCCTCGCACGGAAACCAACCCTATTGAATTCACGGTACCTCTCGAAACATCCATATAAGATGGAGAGGATATACCAAAGAATCAAATAGTGGAGGAATCTGAATCTACTACCGTTTCACGGGCACCCAAAAACAAAAATTCTTTAATTCCAACGGAAGAAATTTCAAACACCTTGAATGAAGTTGAAGGTAGGCAATATGAAGTAGAGCTTCAGCGATCTCATAGAATTACCCCTCGATCTCACATCATACTGAGCATACCGTTACAAATAGACCAAGAAATGCTCTGTTTGTCTCAGGAGATTCAAAAAGGAGTATTTGTCGCAACTTGCCTAGTTAGTCCTCATAGAAATTTCATACCGTTATCTGTTCTGAACGCAAACACAGAACCTGTATACATAAGAAAATTAAAACTTACTCTAGTTAATTATTATAACATTAGGTCCCTCTATTCATCTTTGGACGAAATAAATTCCCAAAGTTCTCAGAAAGAAGGCTGTTTTAGTTGAAACTGTTCCGTGCTCCGAAGGAGAGAACAGTCGGGGATTTTCATAAAAAACAGAAACACTTTTTGTTTTTCGATACGTTTTCTTTAATTTTATTTTTATTTTCCTATTTTTCCCTGCATACAAATTTAAATATTTATTATAATATAATATATTTACACTCTAATAGTCACTCAATTGATGGTTTGTTTCGATGATGAACTCAATGCTATTTCATTTTTTTTTTTCTTTTACACTCTATTAATATTTTTTTCATTCAATTAATATTTGCTTCGATAACGAACTCAACGCTATTTTATTATTTTTTCTACACTCAATTAATATTTTCACTCAAAAAAATATTTGTTAAAAATTTTTACGTTTCAACTCCACCGGTTTAAAAAATGAACTCCCCGAGATTTGGGCTTGTTGCCCCCAGGTACCCATCAAAAACTTCAAAGCTCTTTTTCTTATCTTTGTTACTTTCCCACGACTTTGAAAATCGTACGTGGGAAAGTACAAAAAGTTTAGACGCAGTGCATATGCATGAAATCCGATATGCGCTTTTGTATGGTTGAAGCAATGATTTCAAGTCGACCGACGGAATATTGTAAGTTTGTATGTATGTACTTTGTACGGCATGCAGGTAAGTATACATACCGTGTGAACTGAATGTATGACTGATAACAAAATGCAATTTACGCTAAATTGCATTTTGTTGCAGTATTGAAATGCATTTTTAAATGCGAATTAAAATTTGGATGGAATTTTAAATAATTTTTACTTTTCAGGGTCAACTTTTGCAATGCATCAATATATTGCATAGGGCAATATATTGGTGCATGGACCTTATGGTTGTGATTTAGGCACCTGAGTCACAACATCCCTCCCCCTGGGGAAAAGAAAGTTTTATTCTTTATAGAAGAAAACTTTCTTTCTCCAATAGTAATAAATTTTAATTGAGATTCCGGACAGGTATTTTATAAGTAAACTTATCTAAATGCGTAGTTATATATAATTGGAAGGCATACCATATATTGCCTTGTTTTTTTTTTTTTTTTTTTTTTTTTTAAAAATATTTTAGTATATTTAAAGTTGACACAAACGTCTCCATAATTACATTATATTATTATTATAGGTTTTAAGCTAGTATAAAAGTACACCAATAATACTAGAATTTAAATTATACGTATATATATATAATTATTTCCTCCTTCGTATTTAATTTATACTATTTCTATATGTATATATACTCTTCATTTACATAATTTAGCGAAAGGAGGGGGAAAAAGAATAAAATATTAACACATATTTACCCTTATTCCTGTTACCCTTCTTTCTTTCTTTATATAATAAAAAAAAAAATTCTTTTTTTTTTATAATTCCATACCTACCTTTCTTTCATTGTTTTATTTAAGTACATTTAATTGCACACTCGTTAAATGAGTTTAAAAAAAATGCAAGAAAAATTAAGAAATCTATTATTTTTTTTTTTTCGAGTGTTCTGAGATAATACGCAGTCCGAGTTTGCCTTGAGATCTTGAGATTTGTTTTAGGAAAATAGAGAGGAGAAAAGAGGGGAAAAAATATATATATATATAGCATAAATGCGTCAATGCGTTTGATTTCATATGTGCCCTTTGGTTTTCATGAGCTGCAATTTTATGCGTATGTTGCGTTTTGCTTCTCGATTTTATTTATTGTTGCTTATCTCGACATTGCCGGGCTATGGGTTTTGGTATGTTCGCTTGTAGGTGTTGGGTGTGGGCGATGTTATTTATCTTGGTAGGTACCTAGTATGTGTTTATTATTTAACTATTTCATATTGGGTTTCTTTTATTTTTTGTTAGGTTATCTGCTTTTAATTGTTTTAAGCCATTTCAGCGTTTCTGTGCTATATAGGTTCTGTGGCATATTGAAAACTTATCAGTCGCAGCTATGTTTTTTGAACAGCTAGTGTCTCGCTCCGAATATTGTGTGCCGGCCCCATACGTAGTGTGGATTACGGGCATATTTGTGGAACAAGTTTGGTCGGGTTGGCGGGGGCCGATTAGGCTCGTTTTTCGTTGTCCCGGCCGGTCAACCCGTACGATTTGGGGTGCTCCAGCTGAAGTCGGCCGATACCATTCCGTGAATTTTCATCTGTAGTCCGACTACAATATGTCTGTTTCCGTTGCTGGTAAGTTACCTTTTTTGTATGATATTTCCCATTTTTTGTTTTGTGTCTTAATGGAGTAATAACAAATGAAATCCTTTTATTTCAGGTGGTTCTCTAGTGTTGACCGGATTATCTTATCTACCCGCGTTACCAATAACGGATCCTGGAAGGACTGGGCATTCTCCGATTACGATGATGGAACATCCTGCGGGAGGTCCAGCTCGAGATGCCGATGAAGAGTGGTAGTCATTCAGGCGCACCCACGGCTGCATTTCGCCTTTTGATATATTTTTTTTTGTATTAAATTTGATTCAGTGTTTCCTTTTATTTTATTTTTTAAATTCAATAAAATTAATGATATGGTGAGTATTTTTAAAAAAAAAATTTTTGCGTTTGCATTGTTTTATGATTTTTGTATCGTATTTGTTTTGGACGAGGGTTAAAGAGAAAGTTGTTTACGTTGTGCAGAGCTATGTTATCGATTTGAAGAATGAATCTGCAGCGCATTAAATGCCTGCACTAGCATATAGCTTATTTACCTCTGATTTACCTTTTAATGGAATAAGTGGACTTTGAGCGTAATGCTAAGTAATTAATTTATAGGTAATTAGGCGATTTTTCTTTTTGTTGTTTTTTTTTTCAATGGGGATGTGGATTATTAGGATGGTGGAAATTAGAAAAAGGTGTCTGTTTCTTAACGTCCGTAGGTTAAACGTGTTCAGTCGTTTTCCTTTTAGGTGCTGGGGTTATTTTGAAATTAAGTTTTCTTGGAGCAGGCCTAGGCACATTTTCTAGTTCATCTAGAGAAAGTATTTTCCGTGATTTACAGATTTTTTGTTTGTATTTCACGTACAAATGCGCACATAGAATTGAGATGACTAATGCAATCGTCATATATGATAATGTATAGTGGTGGATATGATGATTGTTGATTGGATTAAGCAGAGTTAATTCCTGCTCTTTTTGCGAACGAATGGATTCTAGAACTCTTTTTAGATCCTCGTTTGTTGTAATATTTAAGGGATTTGTTTTTATAAACGCTTCCATGGGAGAAGACGTCATATTCCATATTATATTGGAAATGTTTATCGTTGGGATAAAATGGGAATTGAATTTGGACATTTTTACGTTATGTCCGTGCAGGATGAATTCCTTGCTGCGAACATAACAACCGGGATTAATGTGCATTGTTCCTATTCCATGCAGGGTTTGTGAATTAATGTAATCTTCACAAATAATGTCTATGTGGAGGGATCCTTTCAGGGAGAAAAGCCAAGCGTTCTGTTGTGATAATTGTGTCCAATAGTAATCCTGCCTCAAGATCAGAATTTTACATTCTTGTGTAATAGGTTCCTTCTTTAGTAGATGCACTTCACATTGGTTTGTTCTTGTATTAGTGTTTAGGATAGGGGATGAAATTTTGCAGTAGAAATGCATATGGTCCAACGTTGCGCAATTATGAATATCCTGAAGCGTTAATTCAACAAAATGCTCGCGATTGTAGTCTATTAATATGTATTCCTTCGATGGTTCGATATATACGAACGATTCGTTAAGGAGTGTCGGTAACGGAATTGCTTTAAATATTTGGTATGGTTCCTTGAATGGAAGTGGAATTCGGAGCTCAATAATTATTTTATTATTAAAAATATTTGCCGAAATTGTACTTAATTTGTAAATTTGTGATAAAATATTGTCTCTGAAATTTATAGGAAGCATCATTGAATTTGGTGATTCTTGCCTGATCTTTGATAAAAGATCTTCAATATTTTTCGGTGATACTAGTGTGGGATGGAATTTTCCATGCTTGGAATCTGTTAAAAGATCTATTAATTCCGACTGGGTATTTTGGTACCTGAATACCATTAACGAGACTAGCGAGATTAAGGATTCAAGTTCAATTGATATTTTGTTATCCAACGTTCTGTTTTCTATTGATGATATAGTTATCTGAATTGATATTAACTTTTTATGCATAACCAGAAATTCCTTCTCAATTGCGGTTTTAGTTTTGTTGAAAATATTTGTGGTTGCTTCGATTATCGCAGTTTGGCTTTTCATAAGTGACAGGAGGGAGTTTTGGTTTAAGGTGAGATTACGGATTTGCTCATCATAAATCTTGGCATCATCTTCGTTCAATGTGCCGAAAAGAGCTTTAGAGATTGAGCCTATAGCATTGAAAAGTGCTCTGTGTTTTCTATTTTGGGTCACAAGTAACATATTCTTATATTCTATGTTTGCTAATATAAGATTAATTTGTAACAACGTACCGTTACAAGTGTGGCTCAAGGCTGCGTATTTGTCCAGTTTCAGGCAGGCCGCTGTAATTTGTTGGGCTATGAACTGAATGTTGTTGAATTCCGATTTAAAATTCGCCAGGTCACTATCTTCCACTCGTTTGTGTAGAGATTGGCTCTGCCAATCTCTTCGAAGTAAATGCCTGCAGTAGAATTTAGCTGATTGACTTCTATCCCTGAGCCGTAGACGAAAGGGATGCAAATTAGAAAGAATGCTGTATGTATCATTTTGGAAACCTGGAAGATGACACTATGTTAATATCTCTGAATGATATTTGAAGACTATGAAGTTTTTACTCTGAGAAGAGTTTTAGGTCATTGTTATGGACTCTTTTGTTTTTATTATTGATATTAATAGTGGAATTTTCGGGGGAATTAATCTCCATTATCTCATACGGACCTGACCATAGTGGTGAGAATTTGTTCTCTCGAACTCTGCTCTTAAGTAGGACTTTATCGCCTACCATAAAAGATTTTTGGACGGAGTTCTTATCGTATTGCAATTTTGACCTTTCTTTGTTTGCCATGGGAATGTCCTTAGCTATTTTGAAGCTATGTTGTAGACGCGCTTTTAACTCGTTTGCATAATTGTCATAATTATAGCAAACGGCTGGAGATGATTTCAGATTGTTTGGAATTTCGGCTGGGAATCCGTAAAGGAGTTCGCGGGGTGTATAATTAGTACTCGAATGAGGGGTTGTATTGTATACAAACATGGCATAAGGAATCCATGTATCCCAGTCTTGCGGATCTTTTGCTACATAAGATCGGAGATATTCTGCTAAGGTTCTGTGGCTTCTCACCAATGCACCATTCGTTTGAGGGTGGTATAGAGTAGTTTTGAGCCTTTTAATTCTCAGCAATTTAGATACCTCGGCGAACATGCCACTTATGAGGTTAGAACCTTGATCTGTAAGGATACTTTCTGGAATACCATGTCGACAAATTTTTTGTCGTGAAGGCTTCCGCTAATGTCTTCGACTCGGTGTCGACTATGGGAATAGCCTCAGAAAATTTTGAAAGGTCATCTTGAAATGTAAGGAGATATTTTTTTCCACAATGAGAAATTGGGAGAGGTCCTACAACATCTAGGTACACTCTTTCGAAAGGTTTGGAGCTAATGCTCGAGATTTTCATCGGAATTTTAGGGTTTCTGGATACTTTGTTCACCTGACAAAGTTTACATTTCCTTACATGCTTTACGATGTCGTCTGACATGCCAGGCCAGTAGAATTGCTTTTTGATTCTTTTAATTGTACGGGAAACGCCTTGATGGCCTCCCGTCGGTAATGAATGAAAATCTTTTAAAACTTGTTCGATCTCGTTAATGTCGGATAAATATTTAATCGAATCTTGATGGAGCTTTATGTTTATTTGTTTAGTAGCGAAGATTTTGGTAAAAACGGTTTTAATAATTATTAGATTCTGTGGATCTAATATAGGGAAGGAGATATTAATTTGTGTTAACTGATTTGCTTCTGTGTATGAGCAGATCTCACTTAAAATCTTTTCGAGGTCTGATCTATCTCTTTGGGATCGACAAGGTAAATTAGTTTTTGATATAATTATTGATGAGTCTTTTTTCTTGAAGAAATTCAGTTCAGTTTCTGAGAGTGAGGATTTATCTGAAAATTTTAGTTTCGAATCCAACACTCTTTCAAGTTCTGTATCTTGCATTGGCAAGATGAAAAATTTGGATTCGCATTTTTAGTTAGTAAAAGAGGAAAATTAGTCTTAGTTATTATGACTGAGGAATTGTTTACAGGTGATGGAGTTGGGTTTGGAGTAGTTACACTTGCTTTGGGTGTATTTATATTCGCCTGAGCTTTGGCTTGATTTCTAGTTACCACATTTATGCAGGTGGCAGGTTTTGCGAAATTTTCGCTATTATCTGGAATAGCTCTACTGAGAGCGTCTGCATTTGTGTTGAGCTTACCTGATTTGTGGACTATCTTGTAGTCATATTCCTCAAGACGTATTCTCCATCTCATCAGTCTTGAGGAGTGATCTTTCAGATTCATGAGCCATACTAATGGTTTATGGTCAGTTATAATTGTAAACTGTCTGCCATAAACGTATGGTCTGAATTGCTCAACTGCGAAAACGATAGCTAAGAGCTCCTTTTCTATTGTTGAGTAACGAGTCTCTGCACCATTGAGAACTCGGCTCACATAGGCGATTGGATGATCTCCTTGATCATCAACTTGTGAAAGAACAGCTCCGATGGCGTAATCACTGGCATCGGAGGTGACGAAAAATTCTTTGCCGAAATCAGGATAAGATAGAATTGGTGCTGAAATTAATTTATTTCTAAATTCGCAAAACGCTTCATCGCAAATTGCGTCGAACTTGAAGGGCGTATTTTTTTTTTAAAAGATTTGTAAGTGGTTTAGCTATTTTTGAAAAATTTGGAATGAAGCGGCGATAATAGCCGACGAAACCAAGGAAGGCTTTAATATCTTTCTCCTTCTTGGGTCTGGGATAGGACTGAACTGACTTGATTTTTGCTGGGTCTGGCTTGACTCCATTTTCTGTAATTATGTGCCCTAGATACATAATTTCCTTTCTTAGGAAATGGCACTTGTCGGGTTGAAGTTTGAGGTTGAAATTGCGAAGACGGCTAAATACTGCTGTGAGTCTTGTATTATGGTCTTTAAGATTGTATCCATGGACTACAATATCGTCCATGTATACGAAGCAATAGATGCCTTGAAGGCCAGATAAGAAATTATTCATGGCTCATTGAAAAGTAGCAGGGGCTCCTTTTAAACCAAATGGCATACGATTGTATTCGTAGTGGCCATAGGGTGTGCTAAAGGCAGTTTTCGCCCTGTCCTTCGATTCCATTTTTATCTGGTGAAATCCACTGGCTAAGTCGAGTGTGGTAAAATATTTCGACTTCCCCAACTGGTCTAATATATCAGTGATATTAGGCAGTGGGTACGCATCGCCAATAGTATGTAATGTCGTTAATACGACGAAAGTCTATCACTACTCGCCACTTTTTGTTTCCATTCTCATCTGGTTTTTTAGGAACCAGGAGAAGTGGAGAGTTCCAGGGACTATGCGAAGGTCTGATGATGTCTGACTCAAGCATTTCTTGTATTTGCCTATTTATCTCAGCTCGGCTTGCTTCAGGAAGTCTATAAGGCTTTGTATAAATGGGCGGTTTGTCTTGGAGTGTCTCGATTTTGTGGGTAATCGCATCTGTATATGAAAGGAAATCCCCTTCTATGAAGAAGAGATCGTTGAATTCCCTACAGATATTGCGAACACTCTCTGATTCCTCTGAATTACAGTGATCCAATTTTATAAGGTTTTGCAGCTTAATTATTCTACCCTTAATTGGATCTCTTTCAGAGTCTGTGGAGATGACCACAAAGTCGTCCAAGTCTTGGTAAACTGGGTTCACCTCGTAAGGTGCCAGATCGGTGTCCTCCTCATTTGTGTTGAGGATTAGGACTTTTGCCATACCGTTGACTGGTTCGACTATCGAATTTCCAAGAAACAGACCTGGTCTTATTTCCTTCTTGAAACAGACTGATTGATTTTGAATAGAAGGAGTTGGAATTTCAATGATGAATTCTGATCGAGCCGGAATTTTAATTTTATTTAATTTATCCGATTCTTTCGGATGATTAGTAGGAAGGAGATATGATTCCAACTTTTGTGGAATTTGGAAGGAGTTATACGACGATTCCGACTTGATCGAACTTGAAGGAGATAAAAGTTTATTGAAATTCTTTGACTTCTTTGATTTTATCTTGGAATTCACTTTTTGTGAATCTATTGATGAAGGAGATAAAATTTTACTAGATGTAGCCTTTTGTGCGGCTGTAGATGGAGATATACTTTTAAGCTCTTGTTTCATATCTTGTGAAGCTTTGGATGGAGATTGATTGTTATTTAATTCAGCCTTTCTTCTGGCTATAGATGGAGATAGATTTTTACCTTTATGCTTCATTTCTTGTGAAGCATTAGCTGGCGATCGATTTGCATTGCTTTTCGAAGCAATTGATGGAGATAGATTTTTATTAGTATTTATATCGGAGAATGTTATCTCCGTATATAATAGACTTTTTGTTTGAGACCTCTTTTCTGGGTCTTCGCTTTTCAAATAAACGTATGGATAATTGGAATAATATTCTTCGTACTGATAAGATTTATTTGAATCGTTTATTTCTAAAGAAATGTATTTATTTTTATAATTGATACTAGCATTGTATCGAGATAAAAAGTCATGCCCAAGTAGGCCATCGTATGAGAGGATGGAGTTATTTCCCACTATTTGAAATGGGTGCTCTAGGATGGAGTTATTTTGCGTAGATTCCAGAGTTAATTTCGCGAAGATGAGTCCTTCTGTAGAAGTTAACTCTGTAAACAAAGTATTTATATTGCAGACAGCATCTCTGTAGCAGATACTGTCTGGTTTCAGTGGATGGAGTTTTATTAAGCTGATCTCTGCTCCTGTATCAATCAAAAAGGTAAGCTTCGGAGCAGAACAGATGTCGACAGGCAAGGAAAGCGTTAGTGAATTTTTATTTATTTGAACGGGGATTTGAATTAATTTCTTGCTGCCTACTTTTCCTTCTATATTGTCTCGGGGTTCCTATGGACTTGTGCTGTAGTTTGTATGTGCGAGGGGTTGCCGAATGAGACCCCCCGCTGCATCCAGTTTCCCTGCCTGGATGCCGATGGAGTTTTGTTATTCTTCCTGTTTGGAGATGGTGATCTAGCCGAGATATTCGCATTGTTATATTTCGGCGGTGGAGTTTGACTCTCTCGGAATACTGGTTGCTGCCAGTTCCTATTTTGAGGCTGTCTGTCAGCCGTGTTTGTTGGTGGAGTATTTTTCACCTTTTGGAAATTATTTTGATTTCCTGGGCTGTCGTTAAAGCGACTATTATTCGCAGTTCTTGTCCTGCATTCCTCGATTGTATGTCCCATCCGATGGCAATATCGACATGAAGGAGATTGTGATGGATTTTTAATTTTATTAAAATCTGGAGAGCGTTGTAATTGGGGGTTTAGCTTTGGAACTGCATTGAAATTTTGCGTGGTGCGTTGTATGACTGGGCAATTTGATGCAGCATGCCCCAGTCTATTACATTTGAAGCAACGAAGATTGTTATTTATACTTTGAAAGGAATTTTGATTTACCTTGTTATATGTTTGAAAGTTGGGTTGCTTCTGCTCCATACGTAATGAGTGATCTAGAATATGTGATTTTAGTGCAGAGAAGGATTTATCGGAATGTACCTTAGCCAAGGTCTGTAATTGTGGATTGGATAACCCGTCTTCCATTGCTCTCACAGCCTGACACTCATTATCTTTTAACAAAGACCGTAGGAGCACCTTGTCCGTTGTATAGGAATGTGTTGCTTCATTTAGCTTGGACAGTGTTGTATTTAATCTCTGAAAAAAGTCTTTTATACTTTCCTCTGTTCTTTGTCTGGAGTTGGTCAATTGGGATTGTAAGGAAGATCTAGAGATTTTTACTTCGAAGGTTTGAGTCAACAGAGGTTTTAATTCAGACCAATCTGATATTTGGTTGTACCTGAATACATCATATGCTTCGGCGGATAGTTTACTCCTCATTAAACTGAGGAGGGAGTGCTTTTCGTTCGTCGTCGATGCCGTCGCGTATATATCATCACAACTTGAAATGAATCTGTGAAGATCTTTGGGATTTCCATTAAAGTTTTCATCGGAATTTTAGGGTTTCTGGATACTTTGTTCACCTGACAAAGTTTACATTTCCTTACATGCTTTACGATGTCGTCTGACATGCCAGGCCAGTAGAATTGCTTTTTGATTCTTTTAATTGTACGGGAAACGCCTTGATGGCCTCCCGTCGGTAAGGAATGAAAATCTTTTAAAACTTGTTCGATCTCGTTAATGTCGGATAAATATTTAATCGAATCTTGATGGAGCTTTATGTTTATTTGTTTAGTAGCGAAGATTTTGGTAAAAATGGTTTTAATAATTATTAGATTCTGTGGATCTAATATAGGGAAGGAGATATTAATTTGTTTTAACTGATTTGCTTCTGTGTATGAGCAGATCTCACTTAAAATCTTTTCGAGGTCTGATCTATCTCTTTGGGATCGACAAGGTAAATTAGTTTTTGATATAATTATTGATGAGTCTTTTTTCTTGAAGAAATTCAGTTCAGTTTCTGAGAGTGAGGATTTATCTGAAAATTTTAGTTTCGAATCCAACACTCTTTCAAGTTCTGTATCTTGCATTGGCAAGATGAAAAATTTGGATTCGCATTTTTAGTTAGTAAAAGAGGAAAATTAGTCTCAGTTATTATGACTGAGGAATTGTTTACAGGTGATGGAGTTGGGTTTGGAGTAGTTACACTTGCTTTGGGTGTATTTATATTCGCCTGAGCTTTGGCTTGATTTCTAGTTACCACATTTATGCAGGTGGCAGGTTTTGCGAAATTTTCGCTATTATCTGGAATAGCTCTACTGAGAGCGTCTGCATTTGTGTTGAGCTTACCTGATTTGTGGACTATCTTGTAGTCATATTCCTCAAGACGTATTCTCCATCTCATCAGTCTTGAGGAGTGATCTTTCAGATTCATGAGCCATACTAATGGTTTATGGTCAGTTATAATTGTAAACTGTCTGCCATAAACGTATGGTCTGAATTGCTCAACTGCGAAAACGATAGCTAAGAGCTCCTTTTCTATTGTTGAGTAACGAGTCTCTGCACCATTGAGAACTCGGCTCACATAGGCGATTGGATGATCTCCTTGATCATCAACTTGTGAAAGAACAGCTCCGATGGCGTAATCACTGGCATCGGAGGTGACGAAAAATTCTTTGCCGAAATCAGGATAAGATAGAATTGGTGCTGAAATTAATTTATTTCTAAATTCGCAAAACGCTTCATCGCAAATTGCGTCGAACTTGAAGGGCGTATTTTTTTTTAGAAGATTTGTAAGTGGTTTAGCTATTTTTGAAAAATTTGGAATGAAGCGGCGATAATAGCCGACGAAACCAAGGAAGGCTTTAATATCTTTCTCCTTCTTGGGTCTGGGATAGGACTGAACTGACTTGATTTTTGCTGGGTCTGGCTTGACTCCATTTTCTGTAATTATGTGCCCTAGATACATAATTTCCTTTCTTAGGAAATGGCACTTGTCGGGTTGAAGTTTGAGGTTGAAATTGCGAAGACGGCTAAATACTGCTGTGAGTCTTGTATTATGGTCTTTGAGATTGTATCCATGGACTACAATATCGTCCATGTATACGAAGCAATAGATGCCTTGAAGGCCAGATAAGAAATTATTCATGGCTCATTGAAAAGTAGCAGGGGCTCCTTTTAAACCAAATGGCATACGATTGTATTCGTAGTGGCCATAGGGTGTGCTAAAGGCAGTTTTCTCCCTGTCCTTCGATTCCATTTTTATCTGGTGAAATCCACTGGCTAAGTCGAGTGTGGTAAAATATTTCGACTTCCCCAACTGGTCTAATATATCAGTGATATTAGGCAGTGGGTACGCATCGCCAATAGTATGTAATGTCGTTAATACGACGAAAGTCTACCACTACTCGCCACTTTTTGTTTCCATTCTCATCTGGTTTTTTAGGAACCAGGAGAAGTGGAGAGTTCCAGGGACTATGCGAAGGTCTGATGATGTCTGACTCAAGCATTTCTTGTATTTGCCTATTTATCTCAGCTCGGCTTGCTTCAGGAAGTCTATAAGGCTTTGTATAAATGGGCGGTTTGTCTTGGAGTGTCTCGATTTTGTGGGTAATCGCATCTGTATATGAAAGGAAATCCCCTTCTATGAAGAAGAGATCGTTGAATTCCCTACAGATATTGCGAACACTCTCTGATTCCTCTGAATTACAGTGATCCAATTTTATAAGGTTTTGCAGCTTAATTATTCTGCCCTTAATTGGATCTCTTTCAGAGTCTGTGGAGATGACCACAAAGTCGTCCAAGTCTTGGTAAACTGGGTTCACCTCGTAAGGTGCCAGATCGGCGTCCTCCTCATTTGTGTTGAGGATTAGGACTTTTGCCATACCGTTGACTGGTTCGACTATCGAATTTCCAAGAAACAGACCTGGTCTTATTTCCTTCTTGAAACAGACTGATTGATTTTGAATAGAAGGAGTTGGAATTTCAATGATGAATTCTGATCGAGCCGGAATTTTAATTTTATTTAATTTATCCAACTTTTGTGGAATTTGGAAGGAGTTATACGACGATTCCGACTTGATCGAACTTGAAGGAGATAAAACTTTATTGAAATTCTTTGACTTCTTTGATTTTATCTTGGAATTCACTTTTTGTGAATCTATTGATGAAGGAGATAAAATTTTACTAGATGTAGCCTTTTGTGCGGCTGTAGATGGAGATATACTTTTAAGCTCTTGTTTCATATCTTGTGAAGCTTTGGATGGAGATTGATTGTTATTTAATTCAGCCTTTCTTCTGGCTATAGATGGAGATAGATTTTTACCTTTATGCTTCATTTCTTGTGAAGCATTAGCTGGCGATCGATTTGCATTGCTTTTCGAAGCAATTGATGGAGATAGATTTTTATTAGTATTTATATCGGAGAATGTTATCTCCGTATATAATAGACTTTTTGTTTGAGACCTCTTTTCTGGGTCTTCGCTTTTCAAATAAACGTATGGATAATTGGAATAATATTCTTCGTACGGATAAGATTTATTTGAATCGTTTATTTCTAAAGAAATGTATTTATTTTTATAATTGATACTAGCATTGTATCGAGATAAAAAGTCATGCCCAAGTAGGCCATCGTATGAGAGGATGGAGTTATTTCCCACTATTTGAAATGGGTGCTCTAGGATGGAGTTATTTTGCGTAGATTCCAGAGTTAATTTCGCGAAGATGAGTCCTTCTGTAGAAGTTAACTCTGTAAACAAAGTATTTATATTGCAGACAGCATCTCTGTAGCAGATACTGTCTGGTTTCAGTGGATGGAGTTTTATTAAGCTGATCTCTGCTCCTGTATCAATCAAAAAGGTAAGCTTCGGAGCAGAACAGATGTCGACAGGCAAGGAAAGCTTTAGTGAATTTTTATTTATTTGAACGGGGATTTGAATTAATTTCTTGCTGCCTACTTTTCCGTCGATATTGTCTCGGGGTTCCTATGGACTTGTGCTGTAGTTTGTATGTGCGAGGGGTTGCCGAATGAGACCCCCCGCTGCATCCAGTTTCCCTGCCTGGATGCCGATGGAGTTTTGTTATTCTTCCTGTTTGGAGATGGTGATCTAGCCGAGATATTCGCATTGTTATATTTCGGCGGTGGAGTTTGACTCTCTCGGAATACTGGTTGCTGCCAGTTCCTATTTTGAGGCTGTCTGTCAGCCGTGTTTGTTGGTGGAGTATTTTTCACCTTTTGGAAATTATTTTGATTTCCTGGGCTGTCGTTAAAGCGACTATTATTCGCAGTTCTTGTCCTGCATTCCTCGATTGTATGTCCCATCCGATGGCAATATCGACATGAAGGAGATTGTGATGGATTTTTAATTTTATTAAAATCTGGAGAGCGTTGTAATTGGGGGTTTAGCTTTGGAACTGCATTGAAATTTTGCGTGGTGCGTTGTATGACTGGGCAACTTGATGCAGCATGCCCCAGTCTATTACATTTGAAGCAACGAAGATTGTTATTTATACTTTGAAAGGAATTTTGATTTACCTTGTTATATGTTTGAAAGTTGGGTTGCTTCTGCTCCATACGTAATGAGTGATCTAGAATATGTGATTTTAGTGCAGAGAAGGATTTATCGGAATGTACCTTAGCCAAGGTCTGTAATTGTGGATTGGATAACCCGTCTTCCATTGCTCTCACAGCCTGACACTCATTATCTTTTAACAAAGACCGTAGGAGCACCTTGTCCGTTGTATAGGAATGTGTTGCTTCATTTAGCTTGGACAGTGTTGTATTTAATCTCTGCAAAAAGTCTTTTATACTTTCCTCTCTTCTTTGTCTGGAGTTGGTCAATTGGGATTGTAAGGAAGATCTAGAGATTTTTACTTCGAAGGTTTGAGTCAACAGAGGTTTTAATTCAGACCAATCTGATATTTGGTTGTACCTGAATACATCATATGCTTCGGCGGATAGTTTACTCCTCATTAAACTGAGGAGGGAGTGCTTTTCGTTCGTCGTCGATGCCGTCGCGTATATATCATCACAACTTGAAATGAATCTGTGAAGATCTTTGGGATTTCCATTAAAGTTGGGAATTAACGATCTAGCTTCTGATAGAAAGATGGTAGATTGGTCTCTAAAGGAGACATTATGATGATGGTCTGTGAAGTTATGTGTATTATTCGATACGTTTTGGATTCGAGAGTCCAATTGCTCTTGAAGGGCAATTATCGTGTCTGTGTATGATGTTTCTACCTCGGCGTAAACATCATTTTTGAAATAGTCATGCTCCAAATCATTAGGGACGGTATATGAAATTATTTCACTATGCGTGGCCTCAAAATCATCCCAATATTTGTGTAATGAATTGATCTTTTGCGTCAGATATGTCTGTGTCGCAGTTGATAATAAATTAAAATTGATCGATTGTATAATTCGTGATATAGACTTTTGCCTATGATCCTGCAGTCTGAACCGTACTGTATTTGACTGATCTTTGTCTGTATTGTCTTGGGTGTCAGCTGCAGGTGTTTTTTGCGAAGTCTTAGGGGGTGGAATATAAAATGGGTTATTCGTGCGTTCTGTGTGGATTGATATGGACTTCAGCCTATCAGATAGAGTTACCTTGGTAAGATTATACCAGTCCTCAGTCTTGTCATAGCATGACTGTTTGAAATAGCCATGAGAATCATCAAAATCTTCATGGTCTTGAATCTGAGTTTCAATTTTTTCAAATGAAGCCCACAATTCTTCCAAGTTTTGGAGTTTTTCAGAAGTAAAATCTGCAGTCCTTTTACCTTTATTGGCTCTATGATAATCGGACAGAATTTGTCTAATTTCTGCCGTTTTTGAGACTTGTGACAAGCAAAGCTCATCGAAAGTTTTGTTCTAGTCAGTCATGATTGATTGTATTGCACTGTTGTTTTATAGGGCGTAAAAATTGGGAAGAATCAGAAGAGGTAAAAGGTAATGTTTTGACACAAAATAACTGTACAAATGTACACACAAAAGAAAAAAAAATATGTGGAATGTAAATATAAAAATGCTCGATTGCAGTTATAACGAAAATCATTAAAAGAAAACGAAATTGTATATATGTGAGTATGTAGGTTTTTTTTTCAAATGTGGGATAAACACAGTAATATGAATTTGTCAATAGAGAGGACAAAAAACGTTTTTAACCAAAATTTGTTTTTTTTGTAAATTACAGCGAGAGAAGTCTTAAAATCTCAATAAAGCAAAAACGTATGCTTATTTATCTCTGTTTTTTTTTATTTTTTTTTTTTATTTTTTTTTATTTATTATTTAGCTAATAAAAAACAAAAATCGCTCTTTCCAACCAAAATCTTTCTCCTGATCGATAGGTATATGAAGATCTATCGCAGGGGATCGATATTTGATTTTATCGAAGTCCTCTGACCAGCAAGCTCACGGGGTCTTACCGCAGAGGCCGCTTCTAGGAAGAGTGGACCTTATTGTTATTATTGTTCACTGAATATGTTTTAGCATTTGTTAATTGTAATACTTCGTAAATGACTGAGTAATATAATTATATTTGCACAATTTAATATGGAAAAATGAAAGTATTATGTAAATATATATATATGGTTCTAAAATAAATAAAGAAAGGGTTCAATCTTATCTACTTCTACCTCAATTTTAGTCCAATTAATCAATTTTTCGTTGTTGTGCAGAACAATGATTGTTGCGTTGGTCGTGTGGCCTGTTTATTTTTATCGATGAAGTTGTTGTTGGTGTTGGAATGATTTGCCGAGCATCTTGGTTGACGTCTTCTTCCAGATTTAAAATTAAAGGTGAACGTGTTGTTGCTGTTCTTTTTGATGATTTCGTTGCGTTGATGCTGAATGTTGTTGAGGATGAAAATAATGATGATACGTCACGCGTCCTGGGTGACGATTTCTGGGAATCGTCTCGTTGAGGCAGGGATGAAGCCTCGCTAAATTCCCTCGTTGGAGCACTATGGCACTCTAAACTTATTTATTTTTCCTCTAAGTACCCTATATAAAGAGTACCCGGGCTTTTTTTTTTTTTATTAAATTAATTTTTATAGGCACTGGATTTATAGGATTAATTATCTTTACACTTTTATAATAAAAGATTTTTATTTATTTATATTGGCGCTGTTTTGTTCCAAAAGTTCCGCTGTCAGCAATTGTTATGTGGTAGATTTTTATTATTATTTTAATTTTTCGTTTTCTTTAATTTTTATTTAATTTTATTTGCACTGATTTATTATTTTAAATAACCGCTGCCACCAGTTGTTTTAGTTGAAACTGTTCCGTGCTCCGAAGGAGAGAACAGTCGGGGATTTTCATAAAAAACAGAAACACTTTTTGTTTTTCGATACGTTTTCTTTAATTTTATTTTTATTTTCCTATTTTTCCCTGCATACAAATTTAAATTTTTATTATAATATAATATATTTACACTCAAATAGTATTCTCTTTTCACTCAATTGATGGTTTGTTTCGATGATGAACTCAATGCTATTTCATTTTTTTTTTCTTTTACACTCTATTAATATTTTTTTCATTCAATTAATATTTGCTTCGATAACGAACTCAACGCTATTTTATTATTTTTTCTACACTCAATTAATATTTTCACTCAAAAAAATATTTGTTAAAAATTTTTACGTTTCAACTCCACCGGTTTAAAAAATGAACTCCCCGAGATTTGGGCTTGTTGCCCCCAGGTACCCATCAAAAACTTCAAAGCTCTTTTTCTTATCTTTGTTACTTTCACACGACTTTGAAAATCGTACGTGGGAAAGTACAAAAAGTTTAGATGCAGTGCATATGCATGAAATCCGATATGCACTTTTGTATGGTTGAAGCAATGATTTCAAGTCGACCGACGGAATATTGTAAGTTTGTATGTATGTACTTTGTACGGCATGCAGGTAAGTATACATACCGTGTGAACTGAATGTATGACTGATAACAAAATGCAATTTACGCTAAATTGCATTTTGTTGCAGTATTGAAATGCATTTTTAAATGCGAATTAAAATTTGGATGGAATTTTAAATAATTTTTACTTTTCAGGGTCAACTTTTGCAATGCATCAATATATTGCATAGGGCAATATATTGGTGCATGGACTTTATGGTTGTGATTTAGGCACCTGAGTCACAACAAGGCGATCTGCCTTACCCACGTGCACAAGACAAAAGTATATTCAATACAAAATCTCTCCAGTTACCTTTAGACGGAATAAATTCCCAAAGTTATCAGAAAGAAGGTGTTCCACCTTCCCTTCATCCACATAGCAAAATCTCCAGTAATTTCAAAAAAGAAACAAAAAATTTCAACCGCTATCCACATTCCAGAAACGTAAACCACATTTCAAATTACAGTCAAGATAGGCTAATGTCTTTACGTAAAGAATTACTGTTGGATAGAAATTTAAATAAAGAAGAAGAAAGTTCAATTCTCGAACTTTGCTATAAGTACTATGACCTTTTCTACCTAAAGTGAGACAAACTAACGTGCACAAATACAATAAAACATGCTATACCCATAGTACAAAATCAACCCCCATAAATCAAAGAATGAATAGACTCCCAGAAACGCATTCGGCAGTCATAAATGAACAAATAAAAGAAATGTTGGAAAATGATATAATCCAACTAAGTAAAAGCCCATGGAATTCCCCTTTACTAGTAGTTTCCAAAAAGGCTGGACCTGGCGGCAATAAACGTTGGCGAGTAGTAGCAGATTTCCGTAAAATTAACGAAAAATCTATAGGGGATGCTTTTCCATTACCCAGGATAGATGATATACTGGATCAACGTGGGCATTCGCGATGTTTCACTACGCTTGACCTTGCAAGCGGTTATCATCAAATACTTGTTGATCCAAGGGATAGACCCAAAATTGCGTTCAGTACCGCATATGGGCACTATGAATTTAAGGGAATGCCATTTGGGCTGAAAGGCGCACCTGAGGCTTTTCAACGCCTGATGAATTACATTCTGACGGGTCTCCAAGGCTTAGTATGCTTTGTCTATTTCGATGATATTGTAATATATGGAAGAAATTTACAAGATCACAACGAGAAATTGACTAAGGTATTCGTCATACTCCGAGCACATAACCTTAAATTACAACCCGAAAAGTGCCAGTTTCTTCGCAGAGAAGTGGTTTATCTTGGAAACAAATGTTCAAACGAAGGAGCACTTCCAGATCCCAATAAAACAAGTTGTGTCCAAGACTTTTCTCAACCCCGGACAGTTAGACAAACTCAATCGTTCCTTGAGTTGGCTAAATACTACCGCAAGTTCATTCCGAACTTTTCAAAAATAGTCAGAGCCTTAACAAACCTTTTACGCAAAGATAATTTTACTTGGACGCAAAAGTGCCAAGACTCTTTCGACGAAATTAAAAGGTCACTTGTAAATCCTCCCCTTCTCACATATCCTGATTTTACAGAACCGTTCAATTTAACAACAGATGCTAGCAACGAGGCATTGGGAGCTGTCTTATCTCAAGGGAAAATAGGCGAGGACAAGCCTATAGCATATGCAAGTAGAAGTTTAAATAAGGCGGAACAAAAACACTCTACAATAGAAAAAGAGTTACTCGCTATTGTATGGGCCGCCAGGAACTTCAGATGTTATTTACAGGGTAGAAATTTTACTGTCTACACAGACAATAAACCCTAAAAGGCGTATTCAATGTGAAAGACCCAACATCGAGATTAGTCAGATTTCATCATAAACTTTCGGAATTTGACTATAAAATTGAATATAAGCTTAGAAAATATAATCCCAATTCGTTCATTGTTGAAGCTCAGGTACATCACCGAGCCGATTCCGACATAGACAAAAAAGAGTTTAGTTCCCCACCAACTTCAAAACTTAAACAAGCACATTGTCATGTGGTTACAAGAGCTCAAGCAAGGGAGACAGAAATGGAAGGCATAGTTCAGAAAACTCCCCATAAAATTCAAAAGAATTCTTAGAACTTCATAAAAGACTCAGTAGAAATTGGCTCAACTGAGAACAGCCAATTTGAAAACATTGCACCTGAACACAGCAAATTACCTACAAAAAATAATCTTATAGATTCCCAGGTTAAATTGCCGGAAACTATCACGGACTCGGAGGAAATCCAAATAATTTTAAAGGACTACCACGATTCTGTATTCGGTGGTCACCAAGGTGTGGTCCAAACCTATAAAAGAATAAAAAGAAAGTATAAATGGAAAAACATGCTCAGCTCGATTAGAAAATATGTCCGCAAATGTACTAAATGTCAAAGAATGAAGGCTAGCCCAGAGTATCGTATGCCAGTGGTCCATTCGAAAAAGTATATTTGGATATCGTAGGTCCTCTACAAGAAAACCATTCGGGAATTAAGTTTCTGACTTTTCAAGACAATCTTACGAAATTTGTAGATTGTTACGCCATGCCAAATGGCGAAGCCGAAACGGTAGCAGGAATATTTTTCGACGAAATAATTACTCGCTACCGCATTCCTAAAACATTACTAACTGACCAAGGCTCGAATTTCTTAAGCGATCTCTTCAAACGAGTTTGTAAGCTCTTAAAAATTAAAAAACTACAAACATCCGCTTATCACCCACAATCTAACGGTGCACTTGAATGAACCCACAGACCACTTGTGGCGTATCTAAGAGCTATTGTATCCGAAAATCCAAAGGCTTGGGATCGATTCCTGAGAACCGCGACTTTCGTATATAATAATAGTCCACATGAAGGCATTAAGCTCAACCCAATGGACTGTCTGTTTGGATTTACAGCGGATGTACCCACAAATCTACGAAGAGAGCCAGAGCCAATGTACAATCACGAAAGTTACTATCATATTCTTAGGTACAAGTTATTGAAATCATATGCTATCGAAAAGGAAGAATCTGCTGAAAGCCAAGGAAAAGTCAAAGGTATACTATGATAGGCACTCACGTCCGGTAACATTCAAAGCAGGAGATAAATTATTATTAAAAAATTCCGCTAAAAAACACAAGCTTTCCCAGATATGGCTAAGTCCATATCTAGTGGTACAAGTTTTTAACCCTGTTAATACTGTTATTCAAATCGGTAAACGAAGAGTAACAGTACATAACAATAGATTAAAGCCATTTCACGAATAGCGGCTGGTTTTAACACAAAAAAAAAAAAAAAAACCCGAGGCGACATGTCTCATACACAATAACATGTTAAAACTAGTTCATGAGTAAAGTGCCATTTTAAAAACAAAAAAATAAAAAAAAAATTAAAAGGAAAAAGAACATGAATAGTTATTTAACTTTATTTCTTTCTTCTCCGTTTTATGAACATGGATAGTTATTTAACTTTATTTCTTTCTTCTCCGTTTTACAAGAATTTAGCGTAGAATTTACAATTTCTTTTTTTTTTCTTTCATCCTTTTGGTATCGTTGACCAACTTCAGCCTATCCTTCGCCAATTTCTCGTACTTGTCACACTCGTCCTTGGTTACAGCAAGGCCAGCCCTCAGCCTAAAGTAGTGTAGCTCCTTGGCCAACCTTACGCGTCTACCTCCTCGGGATGTCTTGGGCTTTAACACATCTCTGTTAACGGTCGTTCCGCACTTCCCCGATTTCTTTTTAAGGTTCTCTAAGGACAGCCTCTGTTATCCATGGGTATAACCCGGTGCCTCCTGTGTCGATCCAGGCAACGCTTTAGGTAAATACGGCTCAACCGGCCTACCAGCCGGATATAGGGTCAGGTTACTAAGCCGCCTCTCGGGGATGTTCTTCGATACTGCTTTTAGTGATAACTTCTTAGACATTTTTCTTTTTCTTGAAAAATAATGATTTAATAATTAATTATTGGGTAAAAAAAAAAACAAAAAAAGAAAGAGGAAAGAGAGAGACACTTACTGGTTTGGAACACTAGAACACTTGATATTAATATGGGAAATTAAAATCATATTACCAGTTATTTATATCGAAAAAACAACTAAACTAGCATTTCAGTCCAAATAACTACGGTCACCCGTACGCAAACAAAAAAAAAAAAAAAACAACACATTCAATAACATTTCGTCTCGCTGCGCGATTGATTTATAAATAAATCAATTACGGCAACGTGCAAACAAAGCACAAACGGTCAAAGAAATTTAGCCAATTGACCTATAAATACTTTCAATAAATTCGTAACCAAGAATTTTTTTTTTTTTGCAACAATAAGATTAAAACACACTACAAAAAATTTAAAATCATTGCACAATGGTCACTTACAGTATTATTTATATAATTTTTGCAGATTCTTTATACAGAAATGGCACTAATGTTAATTGGAACCTTTTATCTGATCCTCATGGCAATAACAAACACTGCTGCAAACCCCTACGAGATCCAACCTTTAAACAATACGGGGATAATGTTCGAGGAACTCGGAAAAATTTTATTATTCCACGACACATGGAACCTATTCACGCAGATAAATGTTAGTGATCTGGAAGCAGAAACCACAATAATGGAGCACACCGGATTTCTTCTCAATAGATTATGCGAAGTACATAATTCCACCACTAGTGCATGTACAGAACAAAATGTGTATATACACAGTCTAATAGCGGCCATTAAAAAAGGAACAACGATCATCAGAGAGATGATTACCACTCGACATCGAAGATCCTTGTTCGATGGAATAGGGGAGTGGCTTACATTATTTATTTGGAACAATGGACGCTACTAATGAAAAACAAATATATACCAAAATTGCTAATTTAGAAACAGATACGCAGGCGCTATTGGAATTAGAGAAACATCAGATAACGTTATTCAAATCATCGTTTGAAAAGTTGAGAAAACCAATTAACCAACTAGAGTCAAATCAGAGAGAACTCACAAAAACAGTAAATGATATACTCGATATGGTTAATGGAGAAATGAGCACGAGACAACGCATACAAGAAGTAGTCGCTACAATTAGTTTGCACGTATTGGACATAGAGTTGAGACAGCAAACATTTATCCAAATTCTAACAGCACTAAAGAATAATCAGGTGCATCGCCTATTACTATCCCCTTCCACATTATTAGAAACATATTATAGGGCACATCCTAAGGAATCTAATAAATTTCAGGACCTAGCTATCTTGACACAAGCACTTGAAGTAAAGTCTGGACTACTAAATGAGCTCTTAGTAATTAAGATTATTTTTCCAATACTTAACATGCCACCTTTTAGACTGCAACAGATACAATTATTCCCTTTTAAAAGCCCAGATAACCACTCCTTGGTGTTGAATATTAAACATGCCTATGTTGCAAGTCATCTAGCCACATAAGAATTCGTGTTATTCAAATCAGCTCCAGGTGTACAAAAAATTGTCAAGTAATCTTAATGAGAGCACCTACATTGGTCCACTACTGAATCCAATACTTCAAGGACATTATACAAAAGAATGTCCCATAAACTTCTTACTCAATCCTTACAATGAGACTGGTAACTGCGAATACCTAGTCCAAACACAGGTTCCGCAGTTACTAATAAAAAAAAAACAGAAAAAATTCATGGCTCTTTTCGTTTCCCACAATACAGAAAATCACGATTTGTTGCAGGGAAAACCTACATAGTTCTAACCTATTCGGCCGCGGAGTATTAATGTTGAACGAACCTTGTCACTTCCAAATAGCTGATCAGATTATATATTTCGAGGATGAAGATCATCAGAATATTAGAATATCTAAACCAGAATATCCACACCCGCTAAAATCTAACATGAATGAAACCATTCAGAACTTCATCAAAAACATGAACCACACTACCCAAAAACATGTAGTGATGCTAAAAGCGGAGGATGCAAATCATATTCTGAATGAAAATTTATACACTTTAGATCAGCTAGAAGAACAAATAAATACATTGGAAAAACAGAGAGCAGAGCGTAATAAAATTCAAATCGTTCAGATAAGCTCTCTATCTCTAAGTTCCATGGTGATATTTTTACTTAGCTTGATAGGGATCCTAAAAATATGTAAGGTTATAAGGGAAAAGAAAAGGAATGCCATAGTCAAAGCACCCAAAATAATAATAACAAATAACTCAAAAGCTCAGTTAGACACTGAGACACACCCTCAAATTTGCATTGGAACCACGGAAGGCTCAAGTCAAGTGCCCATTACAGATGTAAAGAATCGCAATCCACCAATTTCAACCCCATTACAAGAGACGCCTGCTACAAACAAAGTCAGGCAAATCTCACAAAGCTTCCAATCGGAAATCGTAAGAGCAAAAAAAACCCGAATTTCCCCAATAATACCTAGAAAACAAGAACTAATGACAGCAAAAAAATCTACCTCACAATTACAAGATGCAATCATACATCGTGATACCCATCCTGCACAGGCAAATAACAAACTAAATTCAAAAACAAGATCACCTCCTCCACCACCTCCACTTCCAACATCATTAATTCATCCAATTACACGTACCCGCCACATACAGGTAGTTTAACTGTTTTAATATAAAATATGTAAACAAGATCGAAGATGTAGATAGTAGAATATGTATAAACACATATGTGTGTGTAGTAGAAATAAAAATAGCATACCTATTTATAGATAAATCTAAGATTTAATATGTGAAAATGAAAACGCATATACATTTTTTTTAAATTATAGAAAGAATATGTTTAAACACATATGTATTAGAAATAAGAATAGCATACCTATTTATGGATAAATCTAAGATTTAATAAGTGAAAATAAAACACATATAAGAAGTTTGTAGCTACAAAAAAAAATATGTATCAACAAATATAAACAATTTCTTTCTAACAAAAAAAAGATATAAAAATTTTGAAAGTAATGAAAACATATGTATACAAAATATATTACTATAAATGGCGTATGGGGCCACACACCTATATGAAAGTCAAAAAGCCATAACGATAAATGTATATGTGTATCTCTAAAATTTAAATTAAATTAAAAAAAAAAAGAAGAAGAAATATAAAAATATGTATACATACATATATATAGGTACACATATTAGGAATAAAAATACGTAAGCAATACTAATAATTAAAAAAAAAAAACATATTTGTAATTAATTAATCATGAGACAAGTCAAGAAATATAAGATTACTTATACTGACACTCGGCATCATGTATATACATACATATAAAATCATCAATTTGTCGAAATTATAAAACGATTGAACCATGTTCTAATGCATTATTCCTCTTCCAAGAATAATACATTTTTTTTAAAGGGGGGAGATTTGTTTCATGCATATCATCCTCCATAAACGAGGTGCATATCATTCTCCATAAACGAGATGCATGTCATTCTCCATAAACGAGATGCATATCATTCCCCATAAACTAGACACATATCGTACATAACATTGCACAGATGTACATACATACATATGTCATGCTTGCTTCATGCGGAATTACAATTCCTAGCAATAAAAAAATGTAAACAGGTAAATACAAACATACCTACATGCTAAAAACCATTCATTACTGACCTACGTCACTTGCTTAATCAGTTGAAGGTAAATCAAGCATAATACCCCTGCGCGCAAGAGTTCTCACGTTGCAAAATGATAACCTTGCAACAGCGATAGAACATGAATAGTGCACATTAATGATGTCATAATAACAAGCGGCAACCGCTTTATCATAATTGACATTCATGTGTATATATATGTAGCAATGGCAAAGCAGAGCTTTGCGGAAATAAAGCAATAGCAAAGCGAAAAAAACTTTGCGGAAGAAGATGTTAAAATACGAAAATTGATCACATATGTATATACCTACATGAAGCAGCAAGTGCCAACAGGAAATGGAAATTAAGAAATGTAAGTGAACAACTTGTATAAATATACTTATATTTTTTAGAATAAAGTGAGTCTAAAGTTGTATCTTAAGAAGTGAAGTCTACAGAAGCCAGTGTTTGTATTAATAAAGGCAGCTAAGCTTATTCAAGCTACTCCATCATCATACATACAAAGGGAGCTAAGCTTATTCAAGCTACTGCATCATCATACATACAAAGGGAGCTAAGCTTATTCAAGCTACTCCATCATCATATATACAAAGGGAGCTAAGCTTAATCAAGCTACTCCATCGTACAAACAAAGGAAACTAAGCTTATTCAAGCTACTCCATCATCTTACATACAAAGGGAGCTAAGCTTATTCAAGCTACTCCAAGACTAAACTGCTGTGAAAGTCTATACAGACCAATCAACGACTGAAGACCTCCCCAGGAATATTCTTATGAGACACTCTAGGAGTAACTTATTTGGTATATGAGAAAATACTTAACAGTACTGTTGATTTCTGACACTTCTTTTTTTTTTTTTGTATTTTTATTTTGAAGCTTGTGATGGTATTCGGCTTCGTTTTTGAGAAATAAATTTTTAGAGTCACCATATAGAGAGTAAGGCAGTATGAGAGCATAGCACTCAGTGGAAACTGTAAACTGCGAATTACTGAATTGCTAAATTACTCAATACGAAAATGTGCATGCAAATCCCTAATCCCAGGTGTCAGACCTATTGGCCAGGTAGATTTAAATCTGCAGGAAGTAAAACTTGATCTGTCACTGACATCAGAAAACTCCATTTGTTTTTGATTTAACCTTCAAGGGAGAAATTTAGGTAAATGTATTTTCTTCTGATCCGTAAATCCAGAAACTATCGAAACCCAATATGACATGTGTTAAAACAATACACAAAATATAGTTTTTGGAAGAGGTAGGAAAACATATATAACTTACAGATACAGATAGGTAAGAAGACTTAGATAAGCTACTTTTAACGTCGCCTCTTGGTGTGCGGGTAGTCAGGAGATTGCCCAGGGCCTTTTTCCGTCGTTCTTAGGTTCAGAGTGCTGTTCTAGTTATGCGGTTCGGTCAGTCTCTAGTTCTAGGTAATATACACTACTTAACCTACACTCACTCACTTACTTTTAATTACTTATAACTACGCGGCGTAGGTGCGGGGTAGGAACGTGCGCTTACTTTTCCTTAGACCAACACGATTAACGTGCGCTTGTCGCTTGTAGTAGCCAATACGGGTGATACGGGACGGAGTGTGCGATCACTATTCTTCTGACCAACTCGATTACTTGCGCTTTTCGTCAGAATAGACAACACGGGGGTACGGGAACGGAATATATACGTGAGCTTACTATTCTTCTGACTAACACGATTAACGTGCGCTTTGTCGTCAGAGTAGCCAACAAGATACGGGGCGGGATGTATATTCGTGCGCTCACTACTCTTCTGATCAACAGGATTAATGTGCGCTTATCGGTAGAGTAGCTTATACGGGGTATGGGACGGTATGCATGCGCTTACTAATTCTCGGGCCAACACTATTAACGTGCGTTTGCCGTTGAACTAGCCAACACGACTTGCGGACGAGAAGGACTGGACAGGAGATGTGTCTGGTCGAGCTGCTGGGAAGCGACTGACCAATCTGTCGCTGCCAACTGACTTTTATAGCCAGTTTTCTGGTAGTCCACTGGTGGAGGTCAGCTTTTCTCACTCTTGGAGTTATCTTCTCGCCGTCGGATATTTTGCTTAACTGTAATTTCGACTTGTGTCTACTGGAACGCTCGGTGATCGGCTGAGTGATTTCGTTACTGGCGGCCGGCTATTTATAGGCATTATGGCTGATGGTGTCGGGTGTAAAATATTTTTTCTACTATCACGTCGCCAGAACGGCGCACTACTGTGCTGCTGATCAGTAGTGTGCTCTTCTCTCGATGGCTGGCTTACTTCGTTACGGCTGCTGTTAGACGATTCATTTTTGCTGCTGTCTGGCTGAACTGTATGTAACTTCATTACATACTACTGAGTCAATAAAATTTCCGAAACACAAAGATGAATATACGGAGAATTTAAAAATTAGGTATTAATATCTCAGCGATACACTATCGAAATTGTTTTGCGCAAAGATATGGATAAGGTTTTAAGCTTCAAAGGAAACGTAAAAAAAAATGCTAGACGTCCCCAGTAAAACAAAAACAATACATTTCCCTCAGAAAAACTGTATTTAGTTATTTTACATGCATTATAGAATTTGAAATTGACCATTCCGCTCAATGGTATCATGGCTTCATCCTGGGGTGGATTCTGTAACCCGGAGGGCTGTGGAGTTGGGGAGATGAGAGCTGTTTTGACACTTAACTCTCCACTCGGAACTCTGTAACTAGGGGAATTTGTATTGAGAATTACCGAACTCTCTACTCCACTTGTAAAATTCTTGGCTGTTTTAATTGTGGTGAAGTAAGAAGAATATTTCTCAACTGGCAATATTGTCTATTTTAGTTGTGTCTTCTGAAGGTAAATTAAATTATGGATTCATCGCATATACTGGCTAGATTTACGAAAACAAATTATGGATATCCATGCAATAATTACAAAGAAATATGAATTTTGGTGTCTCAAGGTACCCGCTAAAAATTTTAAATATTGACGCTAAAGTTTTCATGTAGGATGACGTCGCATCTGCATTTTGTCCTCTAATTAGATATGTAATTAATTTTTGTTTACAATAATTTTTTTTTTTAGATATCTGCAAAAGGAGTGAATCAGTCCTTTTTAAGGTGCAAAAATTCCCATTTTCTGGTACAAAAAATTTGTTTTTTTGTTTTTTTAATTATACTCAAGCTTATGGAGTACCCTGTGATACAAAGCGCTGCATGGCAGCAAGGAGGTATGGAAAGGATTAGTGGATATGAAGGAAGTGGCGAAGGTGCCGTGTATGTCACTAGCAGATGCAAGCCAGAAGAAAAACAGAAGATGGGATATTTACTGTACGGCAGAAAGTAATTTGATGGGTGAAAAGATGTAGGCATCTGGAAGCGCGAGTATTGCATACAGGAATTATTCTAAAACTGATCAGACTACATATTTCATCGAAACATAGAACGTACATGTAGCGATAGCCGAAATGCATCCAACATTACAAAGGTGTCCGAGTGAGTCGATATAAGTCTTCTGGATAATATCCAATGAAGCTAAGCTGTACGTCCAGTCTCGGACATGTTTTCAAATCATCATTAAGAATATTGGTAATTCGTGGAAATTCACTTTCTGTGAGAAAAATGTTCACAGCAAAGTACTAACAGATGTGAAATAAAGAATGGAAACATATGCAAAATATAAGAAATAGAGTGTATATAACCCAAGTTTAAAAGATTAAAACGATCAAAGACAAACTACATCACTCGATTACCCTCTCTTCCCTCTTTAATTTGATTCCAAACATGACGTATTTTAGACAAACCCCTATGAGGGGTGGCAAAACCCACATCCTCAACAGCCCTTCCCCAGAAATTTATCACCTATATTTTTGTACTCCAGATCCTAAGTCTTTTGAAAGAAAACGCCAACGCTCTACGACCCTCTCAGACAGAGCTAAGCGTCCCTCTATATTGTAACAATTTACCGCTGAGTCCACAAATCTGCAAATTACCGTTAATGGAAAAATAGTAGCCTATTATACCCATGCATACCTAATTATCAAAGGAATTATTTCAATTTATTTATTGATCTTGTAGATACTGAGCTTATTCGTCCTACTTACTGCAACCTCTGAATATTTTTAATTTTTTTTTTTTAATTTTCGTTAATTCGTTCCCATTTTTATCCCAGTACCCTACCTGCTCCATTTCCGCCCCTTATCAAATTTTCCCGAGCTATAATATTTTTTCATACCATTCTCCTCCTTCTGTTTATTCTTTTGTTAAACCGAAAAACTCGAAAAAAAACCAAACATCCCTCAAAACTACCCTGACAAAAAAAATATTTTATTTCGACATTAGGTGGTAATACTAATACAGACACATGCACTTCAAATATGAAGAAAGTGTCAACCCTCTAAAACAAAACTGATACCCTTTCTCGTCCCTATCAATTCTCACATTTTTTTATACTTTTCACGTTTCCCCTAACTCACAAGTATGATAGTGAATCGGGAATGGAGAGTTAGGGAGTTTCTATCGGGGAAAATGAAAATTGTCATTTCAAAAATTTCGCAACCCTCCGTATTACAGCGTCCGGCCGCTAGAGAAAATTCGTTTTTTTTTTTTTTAATAATTGATAAGATGATGTACAATATAACCTGTCAGTATATGGACCCTTTTTTCCATTACCGGAAGATTGTTGCAGGATTTGTCTAAATCTGTTGCGGGTAATGGTTTTAATACAAATTGGTGTTTCATTGATAGGGTCAGTGGAGCAATAGTCGTTATTTCTTGCCTTCCTAACCCAATAATTATTACTAATCCAACAATTTTTTTTCAATTCAGATATCATAAGGTCACGCTACTTTAACGTTCATGTTCAACATAAAAACAGATACTATATTACAAAACTCTCTAGTAGAACTTCCTCTTACTCGAATATGAACTTCTTCTTACTCGACTTTCTCTTCAGAACGAAATTTTGCATCATCTCGTTTGGCACTCCCTTCGATTTTGTATAGTTCTTTTAACTCGAAATCCCTTATCTGAAAACCTCTCTAAGTTGAACGAATTTTCAGAAATTATGAACCTTTTCACAATTTGGCCTCCTTTAACACGAATAATTTCGTATCCCTTCCCAGCAAACATTTTCTCTGGTTTTCGCATTTTCGTGAAATTCTCGAAGAGCAACAGTTCGATAATTTTTCGGTTTTATGAATTTTTCTCGACACATGGCCTTCAGGTTCAGAGAACTTGCAGTATAATCCGAGAATTTTTCATTTCTACGAATCTCCTCGAAAAATTACAAAGTCTTTCAAAAGAATTATCAGTACACGATTTTTCAGATTGTACATGACAATGCAAATGTGCCAACACCATTCTTTTCAAGTATTCGGCCGAAAAAAAGTGATGTGAGTGCTGAGAAATTAAAATTTGCATTTGGTAAATATGTCCTGTCCCAAAGCAATCACACAACGAAAAAACCATGCGACGTAATTATTTAACAATCGTTGATTATTCTACCAGATGTACCTTTGGCTGTTGGAAGAATCTTCCGTATATTGGACCTTAACATGCCTCCACCTTGAAAAACTAGTTTCCGTAGGGAACTAGGTCGGAAGAGTGCAACAGTCTTCATTAAAAACTGAAAATATCTTAAGCCTCGTGTGATTCAGATTCCTTCACATTTTTCATTACATGCTTACTATATAAATCCTTTTATTTTCCTTTTCTTACGTTTTTCATTTTATGTCATTTTCATCTTTGCTTGCACATTTACATAATTTCTCTTACCTTTTTCTTTTCACGTATTTCTTCTTACATGTAATTATCTTTTTTAAATTTCTTTTTTATACCTTATTTTTCTTAGCTTTTATTTTACAATTGTCTTAAAAACTACTACAACTTACATTTCATTTCTTCTAATTCTTTGTCAATTTAACTATTTAAAAAAATGTATATACTATTTGTTTGCTTATAGGCACATATACCACATGCATATTTTGCTGTTATATTCCTTTTCTGATTGCATACATAAGTAGCTATATACAGGGTGTCCCGTAAGTCGACGTCAAGGCGGAACCGGGTGATAGACCAAATCGTAACAGTTACCAGAAAAATATTTAAAAAAAATCTAAGTCATGTATTTTTCAAATTATAGGCATTTCTTGTGTTTTCGAGAAGATGTACACCTTGTGATGGTTTTTTAAATCCTGTTGCTACAAATCTTTACTTTTTTTCAATTTTGTTTTGCTTATGTAATCCCGAATAGTGCATATGTAACCTGTTGTCTTAAATTCTAAGCCAACTGCTCCAGCTTGGAAGAAAATGTCACATTTTGCCGTACCAAGAATAGAAAATTAATATTTCACCCAATTTTAACTGACTGTACTGAAAAAAAAATGTACTACGCCAGTTTGGCAAGTTACGTTAAAAGTTGAGGCATTTAATAAGGATTCGAAAATGGTACAACACTTGCTACCAACTCTGATGACGCTAGTTGCTTCGTCCAGAAATGGGTTCAATGATTGGATTGAACTGTTGGTGTCGAGCGATTTGTTATCCTTGAGATTTTGAAACTCTTTGCTAAACGTTATGCGTTGTACATTTCCCCTTATCTTTTCTTCACACGAGAAGCTTTTGAAAAACCTAAATGCTTATCCAGCACTATTTGTGGGAAAGAACAAAAAACATTCACGGTTGAGTGTCTGAAATCGGCAACTTCAGGGGTTTATGTTACAGTCTAGCTGCAATGAAAAATATTCATGCTGCAATAAAAAATACTCATGTGGGCAAAAACAAGTTGGAATATGAGATTTAATCACGTTGATGGAAAATGCGACTAAAGAATGGCTAACGTAAACAAGACGTATGGAGGTGTATAAGAAAAGATTTATTTATGTGAAATTATCAATTTCAAATATTATTAAAATATTGTTGGGGATTGGCCGATTCATAACAGATTGAGGAAGATGTAAAAACTGTTAAGAAACAGAAGAGCCCGCAGCCAACCTAAATACAAGGATTGAGGAAGAAGTGAACTTGCCAGGAAATAGAGCCACCAGCAGCCTTTCATAATAGAAGGATTAAGAACTGTTTAGGAATAAAACAGCCTACAGCATACAAAAATACAGTAAGCACATTGCGTAGTTACCTTCTCTTAATTTTATTTCTATTATATGATATATAATTCTTATAACAGAGTTTAGATACACTAAATTTTCTGAATTTTATTTTACCAAAAGAATTTTCGTTTATATAAGTAATTGTAATTAACTTTTTGTGATGTTACGGAATCAGTGATTTTTTTTTTACCCCAATATAGAGTTTCTGAATTTTATTCTATAGTTACCTAAAAATTAGAAGGTTTCTGAAGATTACCTTGTTGACTATGTGTGAATAATATGCAATAGTTCTTTTAAATAAATCTTGAGCTTCTAGATGCAATTTCATGAGTGAAATTATAAAACCCTTTTTAAGTTATAAACTTCTTTTATTTTATCAGTATAGCGCATGTCTAGATTAGAGGGCGCAGATGCCCCTAAACCCAAAAATAGGGAAGTATGTTTTCTGCGAGGTGATATTTAACCCTTTGAAGAAACAGTACTGTGATCAGGTCATAAATAGAGAAACCTCCTACTCCCACTACGAGTTCTGCCGAAACCTTCATAAATTCCGTCCAGTCGGCTACTGATCTACTCTTTAAAACCGCTGAAGAAATAGGGCATTCTGTGAAAAAATTTCGAAAGGAACCACCTTAGTTAAGCAGTTGGTTCAGAAAAATCAAGGTCTTTTCACTGACTTGGAACACTTCCAAGCAACTTCTCCACCTTCCGAAATAACGCAAATTCCAACTCTTTCTGGAACAGTGTTCACCCCCAATAACATCACCAGTCTTAGCAAGACTTTTCACTACGGACCAACGTTCACCATAATAGATACCATAAACAAAATAGTGCCAATATTTTTCCGGGAATCATCTTCAACAGCAGAATCCGATTTACATGTGTTTTTGAATATTTCACAGGCGTATTGCGATTCTTTGAATGAAGGCAATTGACAAGGCAATTTTCTTATCTTTTCTCTCCAAACTAAAATTGCGCAAAATTCCTTATGAGATTTGCAAGAATACCAGTTTTAAAACATGGGAGGAATTGCAGGAGACCTTAACGGCCTATTACTTTCCCTGTAAAAATTTAGCAGATCTCACCCATGACATGCAAAGCTGTAAACAACTCAGCGAAGAAACTATGAGACAGCTTGGTCAACGAGTAAAACAACGCCTACAAGAATACGAGCTGACCTTGAGACAAAAATGCAAAACAGATCCAGAACAAATGATAAAAGAATATCAAAATATGGCCACACAAATTTTTAGGACAGGATTTTAAGTATGACACTCAAGCAGTATGCCTGCATGTCAGATAGTTCAAACTTTACAGATTTAATAAAACAGGTTTGCTTTATGGAAACACGAAAAATCAAATTTACGGTTGTGTAAACTCCAATAACTTCTCTTTTAGTAGTGTAAACTTCAATAACTTCTCTTTTGGTGGTGTAAACTCCAATAACTTCCCTTTTATTGGTGGAAATAACCTCCCTGGCCAAAGTGAAATAAATAGGAATGGGATAGATAGCAGTAGACCTCTTTCATACTTTTCAGAACGTCCAAGTGTACCCATATATCCACATAATTATCAATACCAAGAACAAAATCACCAGCCCCAAACACGATATGAAAACTTCCAGTATCCTAGACGTACCACACGTGGTGCTTCTCCACGAAACTCAGCCCCCATTACCTGCTTTAAGTGTGGACAACCAAATTATTTGATTAGAGACTGCAGAGTCTCCGATAACTCGATCTATTGTCGACCCTCGGAAATAAGACAGGTAATACTCACTTGCGATTTCTGCGAAAGGCATGGCCATACAGTATTTAATTGCTCTACGAAAAGACGATGGGAGAAAAAACAAGAAAACTCGGAAAACTTGACGGCGCCGAACGAATCCCACTTTCTTAGACATAAACAAGAGCCTTAATGAAGTAAGAAATTTTGAATCGCAAACTCCTCATGACTCTGTAGTTAAGTTGCCGTTAGATGTAAGTAAAAAGCGTGAAACAAAATTGTTGATAGATACTGGCTCCCAGGAAACTTTTGTTAAGGAAAACGTACTGAAGACGGGAACCAAAGTAAATAAGAATCAACAAATTCGAATAAATTTAAAATAAAATACTTTAGGGACTTGTACAGGAACTTTTGTGTTGAAATCGGAGTTACCCTCTAAATTAAATATAGTAAGTACGGCTACTAACATTCCGGAAGATGGATTGTTAGAAAATGACTTTTTTCAAGAAAATTGCAATGTTGAAGGTCCTAGAAAACGACTACTCTTTCCTCGCACAGAAATCAATAAAGTAGATTTCGAAGTGCCATTTGAAGAAACTCCTACGCATTCAGAGGAAAGTTCAAGTGCCAAGGCTAGTCCAAAGTTGGATTGTGGGAAGGAGACTCAGAGAGCAACCCGCAATCTCGGCAAACCAAGTCATGCTGAACAAAAGTCTGCCCGCATTATGCTAGCTGATCAAATAAAAACTCGCAACAAGAGAGCAGACCTGAACAATTTACTAATGTTCAGTGTCATAAGGAAAATTAATTGACTTCAAGAGAAGTTCATATCCTTGCTCGATCAGAAGTTTTGGTCAAGACAGCTTTTACAAAGGAAGGATATTTGATTTGTTTAGCCCAAGGTCTAAGCCCTGGACTGTCCATTTCAAATTGTATAGTGCATTCAAAGGACCAACACATTGTGATAGGTATAGTAAACATCAACGAAATGGCGGTCATACTGAAAAATATTAATCCCAAGATTGAGAAACTGAAAGATTATGATACAGTTAGACTTAGTGAAGGAAAAGTTGAGAAACTAAAGAGGAAAATGTTGAATGAAAGTAAGGAAATAAACGCAATGGAGACAGCAACTGTAGTAAAGAAGAATAGTACTTGCCAAAGAATTTATGGCGATATTAACCGATTGCAAAAACTACATGAAGAAATAAGCCTAGATGAAGAATTAAACCCTGAGGAGAGGGGTAGAATATGGGAAATTTGTGAAGATTATGAGGACATATTTCATTTGAAAGATGATCTTTTGACGTACACTCCAGTACTAAAACATAAAATACAGGTAAAAGTAAACCAGGCACCAATTAACCAGAAGAACAACAGATTACCACAGAGTCAAAAAGATACAATAAACGAAAAAGTTCAGGAAATGCTCAGAAATGATATCATAACTCCTAGTAAAAGCCCATGGAACTCCCCATTACTGGTAGAACCAAAAAAGCCAGGCTCGGATGGTACCAAACGATGGAGAATTGTCGGCGACTTCCGCACGTTAAATGAAGTTACTCTCCAGAACGCTTTCCCGTTGCCGAGAATAAAAGAAATCTTAGATCAGCTGGGTCATGCAAGATACTTCACAACTTTAGATTTGGCAAGTGGTTATCATAAAATACAAGTAGATAAACGAGACAGAGAAAAAACTGCCTTCAGCACTAATTATGGACATTATGAATTTAAACGGATGTATTTGGACTCACCGGAGCGCCAGCAACGTCTCAACCCATAACGAACCATATCTTGACGGGTTTACAGGGATGTGAATGTTTGGTTTATTTAGACGACATTGTCATTTATGGAAAAAGTCTGAATGATCACAACGCCAAACTGTTGGAAGTATTCCAAAGGCTAAGGGAAAATAACCTAAAATTACAACCGGAAAAGTGTCAGTTCTTACGTTGTGAAGTTGTCTATTTAGGACACAAATGTGGTAAGGAAGTTGCCTTGCCAGACCCTGCAAAAACTTTAAGTGTCCAAAATTTGCCAACTCCCAAAACAGTTAAGCAATTGCAATCTTTCTTGGGATTGGCAAATTATTACAGGAAGTTCATTCACGATTTTTCCAAAATAGCAACTCCAATAAACAAACTGCTAAGGAAAAATGTAAATTTTAAATGGTCCGAGGAATGCCAAAATTCCTTTTGTGCGCTAAAAAATGCTTTCGTTACACCTCCGCTTTTGTTACATCCTGATTTCTCTAAGCCGTTCATGCTAACTACCGAAGCCAGTAATGATGCTTTGTGAGCTGTGCTCTCTCAGAGAGAAGTAGGTAAAGAGCAACCCATAGCATACGCAAGCCGGAGTCTGAACCAGGCAGAAAAAAATTATAGTACAACAGAAAATGAGCTCCTGGCCATTGTGTGGGCGGTCAAAAACTTTCCATGCTACCTGTTGGGAAGAAAATCTACGGTTTATACGGATCATAAGACTTGAAAAGGAATATTCAAGGTAAAAGATACCACTTCGCGTCTAGCTCGGTTTTATGTGAAATTGTCAGACTATGATTTCGATATTGAATATAAGCCCGGCAAATATAATACAAATGCAGTTAAAAAAGGAAAGTTTTCTCCCGAATGGCTAGGACCGTACAATGTTATTGAAGGACTTTTGGACGTAAATACGGTGATACGAATTAAAAGCGGTAAACGCCGTATACATAACAATAGATTGAAACTTTGGAAATAAGTAAAACAAACAAATATTTTTATTTCCTACAAACAAATATTTTTTTCCTCTTATTCAGTTTTTCTCTTCGTTTTCTTTATCTCTAGTTAAATATACAAAGAAAGAATCTGTCCTAACCGCTGAATTTTCTAAGGTATGAAACTACTCCGCTTTCTAATGACCACACTTACGTGGCAATAGATCACCAGTACTCCCTTCGATATAAAACTACTGGAGCTGGAAAGGGAAGTCTTGATGAAACCAATAGGAACTGCAGTGTTTTACGGTAAAACTTTTACTACACGACGTGGACGGTGGTCACTCGCATGAAAATGCCAAATTGGACAACAACCATCGATTTCAAAGGTAAAAATAAAGAGGGTGGGAGCAATTTCTGGGATAGTTTATTTAAAAGAAATATAATAGACGTCCAGGAAGAAATTTCTGAATTGACGTTCTTCTTAGCGCGACATCGCGAAAAACGAGGGTTATTGGATATTCGTGGGAAATTGAGCAAGTAGTTGTTTGGTACAATGGATAACGACGATGCCAACAATATCTACAGTCGCCTCGACGCGTTGGAAAACTAAGAAGATCAATCCATTCATCTTCTGGAAAGACAACTCACTTTAATGAAGCCAAATTTTGAATCGCTATCGTCGCCAATACTAAACTTGACAAAAAATCAGGACCATTTAATACAGGTGGTAAATAGTTTTCTTCTAGAAGTTAATGGCACTATGAGTGAGTTTGACGTGGAAATTCATAGAAATAGAATACAAGCTGAACTGAACGAGATTATTCTGACAATGTTATCTCAGTTACAGAATATACAAAACACTCTTTCGACAATTTTCACAATTATAAATGCCTTGCAAGAACACTGATTACACCCACTTCTTTTACGTTCAGAGAACTTGAAAATTTATATTACAGCATAGCCCTGTATTCCCAGATTAACCATTTACTTCGAAATACTTCCATTATTAATGAGGTAATATCGGTTCAAAGCCTCTACCTGCCCGATCATATACTAATTAAAAGTGACATACCCGTAGATATCTCGCCAGATTCTTACATCAGCAAAATTCACCCCCTTCCGTTCCACAAAACCTATGGAGTCTACGCTTTGTTAGATATTGACGCCCATTATCTTTTCGAAAATAATATTACTCAGCAGACCGTCGTTATGTTTCAAAGTGAGCTCAATACTTTATGTCGTCTTCTATCTACATATCGAGAAACTGAACTCAATCTCTGCAGACAAAGTAAGGCCCATTCTATTGACCACCAATTACAGGAATCATGTGTTAACAGCCTTTATAAAAGCCAAAATGAAAATGTCCTCACATGTCCAGTCAAATTATTATCTCAGCCTCCCAACGTTGTGACGGAATTAACCACCCCCAACCACTGGCTGTTTGTATTATACGAAGACAAAATTCTACAAGCTCAATATCCAAACGGAGTTTTCCAAAACACTCTCTCCGGGCCCGGCATCTTACATCTTAACGCATCTTGCAAATTTACTCTAAGACACTGGGAGCTCCCCGCAAGAGGTAACTCAATTAATGTACTAAATACGTACGTGTATGTAAACCTTTCCCTTCCCAAATTAAATTTCGAGGACTTCTCACTCAGGCTATCTATCTTTAACGCAACCAAACTAAGAAATCTAACCATAACCGCATCACACCCCAACTTTCAAGAAGTACCTTAAAAAGCTGCTCTACATTTCAAAGAATTAGACATTGAAATGAGGCATGCAAAACACGAAAAGTTACAGTCTGCTCATAAAATTTCGACATATACTAACACCGGGCTTCTCTCGTTAGTAACTGCCTTTCTAATAGTCGTAGGAATTTATTTATATTGGAAAGGAAAGCATCCTCAAAAATATCAAAATCACGTTCTACGATAAATATATCCTCTCCAATAATAACATCACCCACCTTCATTGCCATCCCACACGAGGTTGCCACCATTTCTTCAATGGAAACACCCAGAACGCATCCAACAACGGAAAGAGTTTATGAATTGCCTATAGAACTTGCACCAGCACCACTAACTTTTAAAAACAAATATCGGAAATCGTTCCGCATGCCCTCACATACAGTCTCAAATTATTAGATTACATTATCATAAAAAAAAAAAAAAATAAGTAAAAAAATCCCTACAGGAACTGTATTTAGTATTTTTGGATACGATAATGTACTAGAATAACTAAGTTGAAAACGAAAAAATTAATTTTGTTGCAAGAAACAAAACAAACAAAAATTTAACGACGAGTTTTAATTATTTTTAGGAATTTTTCTTCTTTCTTGTTATTATTATTCCGCTGAAGATATGTATATAATCATGAAAATTCTCTCTAGTGGAATGTATGTATTTAACGGGGTGCCGGTTTTATAGATAACTCAGTTTGTATATTCGAAGTATAAAATTTTATTTCTTAATCGTACTACTTCAGTTCCTTACAAATATATATCACAACTTATTTTATTTCAGACTTAATACTACTTAAAATTCACAAAATCAATAAAACTTAATACCTAATAAAAATTTCAATAAAAACATCAATTCAAACAATTCCGATAAATGTCGGTGTAGCAGTGTTCCGTGCTGCGTTGCTCTTTTCTTATTCCTGTAATGAAGAAGAAGAATTTGGTGAGTGAATAGGCACGAGACAGTTGTGGTGAGAGCAAATAAATTTTGTCTGATCTCGAGAATTAGACTGTTTCACTTGAACTGCTACGTGAGGGCAGTTGGGAAGTTCTTTGCTCGAGCTGCTAGGTGAGGGCAGTCAAGGTATAATACGGAATGTATTAATTCACGATTATAACAACTTGTATGGCTGCTATAAGTGATGTTGATAAACGTAACCAACTATACTGCTTCTATTGTGCCGTTTCTTGGCGTGCTGGTACGTGAGGGTATGAAGGCAGCACTGATGACGTTTATCGCATGTCTAGGCCTTCGGATTAACTCCTGTGTTAGATTGCTTTAGTTAACCTCACCTTTGCAATACATAGGATCAACTCCAAGCCGACGTACTTGAGTTAACCTCAAATAATGTATTTGTTTTAGGATCAACTCCTATATGATAATTTGAGTTAACCTCAATTATTTCTTGGCCAGAGTTAACTTCGGTTTTAGAATTGAGTTAACCTCAAATATTTGTGACAGTCAGAATTAACTTCTGTTTTATGGATTGAGTCAACTTCAAGTATGTAAGACGGCCAGAATTAACTTCTGTGTATAGGATTGAGTTAACCTCAAATATATGTTTAACTAGAATTAACTTCTGTTTTGGGATTGACTCAATCTCACATATTTATGACGGCCAGAATTAACTTCTGTTTTAGGATTCAGTTAACCTCAATTTGCTGGTGTAGAATTAACATCTATATGGAATTTCAGAATTAACTTCTGGTTTGGATAAGGATTTTGCTTAGAACAGACTCCAAGGCTTAGGACTTAATCAGATCAACTCTGATTTGGAAATGGGGTGATTTTGCAAGTCAAGTCAAGTCAAGTGCACTTCACACGCGATTAACGAATTTTAACGAATTATGTCGAAATTTTAAATCGAACCGATATCCCGGGATATTTGAAATTGTTTACGTACAGGCTTTAATTTTAGCCTCGAATTCACTTTTGTCTTTGATTCACTTTACACACTTTAATTGTTCGAATATTTATTAACTTAAGGTTACACGATGTCGAAATTTTTACAGCCTGTTGCGCGACGGCAGGCTGTGTTCTTGTCTGTTGTTTGGTAGTTTTCGGATTTAGAGGAATAAGGAAGTTGGATGGGTGTGGGAAGTTGTGGAATGTCAGAGATTTCTCTAACTTGTTCTGAGTTGAAGATCGGCGTTTCTTCCAGCATGGTGAGAATTATCCCGAAAGTCCGGAATGGTCCAGCGTTGATAAATCCTACGATGATCGAGATGCCTGGATGTTGTCCTATCCACGATGGTGGCTTCCTGAACTAGTGAAGAAAGTAAATCTTTCGCCCAGGTAATAAATGTTTCTCGTTACCGAGTTGATTAGGTGGAGAGGTGATAGGTAGTGGAAGTTTTCAACTTGAAGTTGTGTTGAAAGCTGGCTAATGAGGGGGTTTGGATGTTGAGAGATCTTCTCAAGTTGTTTGACCGCTAGAGAAAGGAGATAGTCCTCGATTGGAGTGATGTTTGCATTGTCATACAAAAAGGTGTTGGGAAAGTAGTGTCCGTCAGGTTTCCTGTACACTCCTGTACAGGATCTTAGGATCTTTCTTTCGAGGGCGCTGATTTGCTTCATATATGATGGCGAAATGGTGTGCCAGATGGGGAAACAATAGCAGATGATTGGGCGGATGAGCTGTTTGTATATATGCAGCTTTGTATCTTTCGGGAGACCGTTTCTCCTTCTGATAATAGGGTTTAGCAGGGAGTAAGCGTAGTTGGCTTTCCTCATGGTTAGCTTGGCGTGATTGTTGAATTTCAACAGGTTATTGAAAGAGACACCAAGATATTTGGTGTTCTTTGAAGGCTGGAGCTTTTCGTTATTGACTTCAATTTCAATATTGTTGGCTCGTGTGGCGAGATTGGGTCTTCCCCTTGTGGAGGGGTTTCTGATGCAAATCATTTCAGATTTGTTAATATTAATTTTTATGCCCCACTTTCTGTAGTACTCGTCAAGTTTGAGGACATGCCGCTCCACTTTCGTAGCAGCGAAATTGGATGACATGGAGTGGGCGTACGTAAGGGAGTCATCAGCATATAGTAGTGTTGTGGAATTTGAGTCGTTGGCAGGCTGGTCATAGGTGAATAGATTGAAGAGAGTTGGTCCGAGGACCGAACCTTGGGGGACGCCAGCACTGACTGATGTTGCCTGGGATTTGACATTCTCTATTTCTATGTAGAAATTCCGTGATGACAGAAAGCTATGTATAACCCGGGTGAGATAAGGCGGGAACTCAAGGTTTATAATTTTGAATATTAGCCCGTTTGTCCAGACTGAGTCAAACGCTTTCTCTACATCAAGGAAGCAGCCTACTGTCTGCTCCCTTTTGTTGAGGGCGTTTGTAGAATCAGAGAGGAACTTGAGCAATGCGTGAAAAGTGGAGTGCTGGGGCTTGAAGCCGAATTGGGTATCTTGCCTGATATTTAGGTCGAGGCAGGTATTTTCAATATGCTGGCGGACTATTTTTTCGAAAAGTTTGCCCAGGTTTTACAGAAGAGAGATTGGGCGGAACTCATTAAGGGGTTTCGAGTTTCCTTTTTTGGGAATTGGAACTATGCGCGCGGTTTTCCAGACATCAGGAAAGTAGGAATTATTGAGGCAATTATTGAAGATAATTGTCAAAAATTCTATAGCGACAGGTGGGAAGTTTTTGATGACTTTGTTTGAAATGTTATCTGGGCCGGCGGACTTTTTTCCTCTGATAGTCCTGATTAGGGCGAAAACGTGAGCAGGATTTGAAAAGATGCTTAAATCATCCGGATTTAAGGACGTGTTTGTGGAATTAAAGATTGTGGCGGAGGATCCCACTGCCTGTGCAGTGAAATCTTCAACAGTCGAGTCTACGGTGTTCCTAAAGTTAGCATCGCTTAGGGATGAGTTGTCTTTGAAGGTGGGGGGTTGGGGAAGATTGTAAGCGTTCGAGCCGCTTAAAATGGTTTTGGGGAGTTTTGCTTTCCTGTTGCAAATCCTGTTTATGTCCTGAAAGCAGTGTGGACCGGGTTGAATGGAGGCCAGTTTATTCCTAAACTCTTGATCGAGAAACATTTTCGTTTGTTCCTCAATAATTGTTGACAAGCAATTAATTTGCGATAACACGGTTCTGTAGGCTGGGTTGTGGCTATTAAGGGTTCGGTGAAAGATACGGTTAAGTATTTTCCTAAGTTTCTGCCTAAATTTATATAATTTTTGCAGTTGAGGCGGGAGATTTTTGTATTTGTAGTGTTTGCTCGGCACTACACTGGAAAAGAAGGCGACATTTCCTTCAATGGCGTTGTTGAGGAAGTCGATATGGAAGTCAATTTCCAAGTTCGTAAGATTCCGTTGCGCGTCAGGGAGATTTCCTGCAAGAAATTGAGAGAGCCTGTCTTGGAATTGTTGCCAGTCAACGTCTTTGAGTGAGGTTGAGGCTTGAGGATCTGAAGTCAGAATATTTAAGGGTTCGCTGGGGGTGATTGAGAGTTCGACTGCCAACTGATCAGATTCAGCCATATGCGCTGTACAAACGTAATTTGAGAATTGGGGAAGCAGATTAATGAAATTAGAGGTTGCGATATAGAAGTCAAGAGTTGACTCAGATCGCGGGAAGGTCGGAGTATCCTGCGAGACGACGACGAAGTCATGGGTGGTGTTGAAGAGAAGCCAGTCATGTACAGCCTTACCTGACGGACTTACGACAGAATCATTCCACAACGGGTGCCTGGCGTTGAAGTCACCACCAAGCACCGTGTAAGTGAAATTGTCCGAGATTTGAGCAATGCTGTTCATGTTGTTCTGGATATCAGCTCCTGTGGCGTGGAATCTATTGTATAGGGCGATTAAGAGAAGAGATTCATTGTCACGAAGCTCTAACTTGACAGCAGTGCATTCCATATTGGAAAGGTTACTTATTTTCACCTCTTTGAATTTAAGGTTTTCTTTAATGAGAAGAGCAGTGCCTAGGGTGGTCTCAGATTTGTCCTGGCGGACGAAGTTGTAGTGCTCAAAAGCTAACTTATGTCTCTCAGTGAGGAGAGTTTCAGAGAGGAACATAAACGTGGGTTTATGCTCAATGAGGAATAGGTTTAAGGCTGCTCTTTTGCTGTGCTTTACCAGCGAATTGCAGTTCAATGAAATGATTTTCAGCTTACTTAATTGCCTAGACATAGTCCAAATGCAAATTGAAGGTAAGCTGCTTGTTTTTCCGATATGGAAGAGAGCTTCCTGTATTTAGGAAGGAAATTATTGATTTTGCCCATAAGGGCGAAAAGGTCACAGCCAAAAAGAGACTTGGCTTCTTTGGTGCAGAAATCGTCAATTTCAGACACTCTGGGATTTCTAGGAGCTGCCTTGGGGGCAGGCCTAGGTGCTGATTGGGGTTTGGGAGCTGCGGGTTTAACAGAGTTATTATTATTAAATGTGTTTTTAGAGGTTACCTGGGCGAAAGATTTACCTGGTTGCACGTAGTTCCTTGTGACTTCCTTCACGAAGTCTTCACGTTGGCGACGTTCCTCATTCTTTTTAGCGCGTTGTTGTACGACCTCCTTGTATTTGGGGCAACCTCTATAGCTGGCTGGATGTCCTTCAGCTTTACAGTTGACGCAGAATGGGGCACCTTCCTTCTCGTTTTTCCTCTCATACTGTCCAGGTAAGTGTTCATTTTTGCACTTCACACACCGATAATCTACAGCGCAATTTCTTGCGACGTGGCCGAAAGCCTGGCAACGCTTACATTGGGAGATACCTGAAGCGCGATATTTCTCCCAATAAACAATTTGATTGAGAAGACGATTTGTGGCCATGATGAATTTCACGTCGTAATTTCCGCCGAAATTGATTACGAAGGAATTTGATTCCTTGGTCCTGGGCGTTTTGAAATGCACAACAGTGTTTATTGTAAAACCACGCAGTTTTTCCACGAGAGCTGCCTTCACATCTTCGGCGTGGTAAGTATGCTGGACTCCTCTCAGCAGTAGTGTCGTCGTCCTCTCACTCTTCGATGTGAACGTATAGCTCTGCACGCCAATATCTTTGATTATACGGAAAAGAGTCTTATGGTCGTCCTGGGTCATTGGTTTAATGATGCACTTGGTGCCCTTTGATGTCTTTATGAAAAATTTTGGCCTCATTGCGAGCTTATCGAGCTCGCAGTTGAATGCTTTAACATTCAGATTATGGCAGATAATCGGAGGGGGTCTCACTGCCTTTTCTACTTGAACAGTAGCTGTCTTAGGCTGGATTTCAAAATCCTTCCGGCTTCCAAGGATTTGGTAAAATCCACCAGTGTTTTCTTCCCTGTGTGGTTGGATCTTTGGCCCTGCTGGCTTCTTTCTTGCTGGCGTTCCTGCTGATAGTGGCGATGTCACTGGGCTCCTCCTAGCTTTCCGCTTATTGTTTGCAACGATTGTGAAATTGTTTTCATCCTCTTCATTCTCAGACGAACTCGATTCTGATGAGGATGACCCGGCCGAGTCAGTACACATTGATTCCACATCGCTGGTTGGATTTCCTGTACTCAGAGCTGGCGTAGCGTCTCCACCGCTTAGCATGCTACTGGCTGCTTCATCAATGGGAACTTCCAGGGTACCCATTTCGTACTTGATATACAGTTTTTTAAGGCTGTTTTCAACAGCGGTCCTTAGCGCTGATTTCTCAGCTTCAAAACAGGTCTTTTTGTCCACTTTATTATTTTCACTCATATTGAGTTCCACTTGTTGTATTATATATTCACGAAAGGTGTCCTTTTTCACCGCACTTGTTCACGTTTATTAAATTTGAGAAGGCCTTGAGATTTGTGTTTTTGTGTCATACATCAAAAATTTACTCAGTTTACACAAACACAAGGCTCTACTCACACTTTTTGATTAATGTGTCTCTATCACTCACACCACTTGCATTAAGATGTATGTGTCTCTATAACTTTAATATTTACTGTTCGCAATATGTGTCTGTATTTTTGTTTTTTTTTTTTTTTGCACATTCACAATAACACGCGCACTCACGCGTGAAAATGCCGTCGGCAAAATCGTGGCCTGCAATACTGAATATTAGGATATTCGGATATTCGTATTTTACACAACACGAGCACTTCACTGAAACACTGCTGATCACTGACTGATGAAAATGATGATTTTAGGGATGTGAATGTGGGGTGATTTTGCTATCGTTCGCCGCCTTTTTATAGCTGCTGAGGTTGCTCATGTGATGTACTACTCATGGCGTTGCCATAGCGACGTTTATACCAGTTGCTGCTACGAGAACATCTGGTTGACGTAATGTCAGTTGACTGACATGTCAAATTTGTGTATACACGAAGAAATGTGTATTTTCGGTAAGTTTTGTTAAAATATTATTTTAATTAAATATTTATTAGTTTTTTGTTTTTTTTGTTTCCATTTTCAGAAGAATTATATACAGGGCAACTTTTAGGATAATCGTGGGATGCGGATGACCTGGTATACCTAATTAGATAAGTATTTTTGTTGTTAGTGATTTTCTAGGAACATGTATACCTTGTGTTTCCCTTCTGTCTTCTTAGGAATTAATACGGAAATTTGGACTGGATGCATCGACGGATAATAGAAGTTGATTGTAGGAGATGATAAGAGTGTACAGAAGTTTTATCATTAGATAAGTATTAAATTTGTTCAATTTAAAACTTGATTCTTTTTGGATTTTTGTTTTATTTTTTAGGAACTCAACAATTGAATACGTCGAGGGAAGTATGGTTCGGTAGTGGACCGAACAAGGTACATTAATAAATATAAAATATATAGTTTCTCCTAAGTTAATCAATATACCTGTATTTGTTAATAACTCAGATGATCAAGCTACACGTAAACTTCTGAACCAGCAGCATTAAATTTTTTTCTTATGTTCCAATACTACTGGTTTAATTCCTTCTCTCAACGAAAACTGATACTAATCCTTAGTATCATTTTTGTTTGACATGGGGGGAAGGAATGTAGTATAACTGTTTCCTGATTTAGCGAAGTTTAATTTCAAAACGTTTTTCTAAATGTTTTCATGTTACAAATGAACCCATATGTAAGTTTCTTTGCAATCGTAACTATTCCAAAGATAAATAAAATAAAAGCATTTTACGTGCACTAATCAATGCCCCGTCAGCATAAATAAAAAATTACCTAGTGGCTAATCAGAATTTATTGCAGAGTGACTTATCTTCGCAATAATGACCTAATTCGCAGGTAAGCAAAGCGAAGTAGAAAATAAAAATAATCTTGTTGGAAACATCAAAAAATTCTGGCACAGAAATTACGCGTAGTCGATTCTACATTTTTTTAAATGAATTTATTAATTTCGAGTACACAGTTTTTTCATGGGTCTGGACAGCATCGCGTGAGTTTTGAGAGAGAAGTCCAATCAGGTCGGTTTCTGAGTTTCAAAGTAAATTGAAGACCAGAAAAATATATAAAATATAAGTGCCTGAGTTTCAAAGTAAATTGAAGACCAGAAAAATAAATAAAATATAAGTGCCTTAGTTATAAAGTGAGTTGTCGACGGGATAAATTAATAAGTTGTAAGTTTTTGAGTAATGAAGTGAATTGCCCAAGATAGATACTTTGAATAAATTAATTAAAAAGTGAATTTTCAATCGTAGTTAAAGCCCACACATCCCTTTTTCTCGCGGTGTATAAAAGCAAACACCACACACATTAAAAGTATTGTCTCCCTTTTTCTTCCTCACAACATATTTTCTTTTATTATTTCCTGATCACATTTTCTTCTTTTCTGTTTATCTGGTTTTCTCTAAACAGTTTCATTGTTTGTTTTTAAATAATAATATTCCAATTTTTATTTTTATATTTGCTCTCAGGAGAAAAGGATTGATATAATACATTCTTATAAATTTTATACTCTTCCTTCTGTTAATATAAACAGGCTTCCCACACCGTACTCCCACATAGCTACCTTGATTTTTACATTACTTAAAAATTTACTACTTCACTTAATATAACTCTACCTTGACTTGACGCTCTTTAATACAATTAAAAACCTTAAATTTACAGTAGTCACTCCAATTATTGTTCATAATGGTGGGAAAGTATGGTCTGGTCTTGCTGCAATAGTAATATCATATCAATGGTAAGGTCGATACCGATGTTGGCTTCGACTTCCTGCTGTTCTGCATTACCAATTTGGAGTATCTTGCCCTATAGTGGGTAGAACATCTAGTCTGTTGCTGTTGGCATGAGCTTACTCTCTCTCTTCTGCCTTAAAACTTGCTTGCCAAATTTATACTGGCACTTATTTTGTGCTACACTTATTCCAGTCCTGCATATTACATACATATTTACATCTTGTAATGCAACATTTTTTGATTCGCATGTTAACCATTTTTCTCAATAATCGGAGTTATCAATATATTTTTATTCCCATTGAATCGACCATTCCAGATCTTAGTTCCACATTAACATTTTCGGCGACATTTATAAACCGCTTTTTGTTACAGACGCTTCTGTAATTTTATTACAATAGACTGGACAAAAAAAAGTCATTGCTCTCATTTTCGACGTTTGAAGAGGATATTTTTTTCCAGGAGATGATTAACACTCAATGTAGAAATTGTCTCGTTTATGTAATTGCAATGGGGGTCGGTGGATTGACAATCATTTGTATTTATAAAAACATTATCCATTGATTCTCTTTTTGGCACGATGGAGTTCTCCCAATTATATTCAGCGTCCACCCGTACTTAAAGATATATTCTTTAATTTCTACATTACATGTTTATAGTACTGTATAAATGTATATACACATATCATATTCTAAAGCTCTTAACATGATGTAACATGCCAGTAATTTCAAAATATTTGTTAATCGTCGACAAAGCGTTTTCCTAATGTTTAATGCTTTGCGGGCCTTACTTCTAAATTTCGCATCCATATCTACACGAGTTTAATAGTCCAGGGCTCCGTATAACATTATTTTCCTCTCATTCGCTGTGTACTTGATGGTATTGCCTTCGTCTGCGTCCCGGTTTTCCCCCTTCTGTTGCCGCATTAGATCCCTCGTTGAACTTCTAAGGCTAGCACTAACACATGCAATCTTTCTTAACCTCTAGGCGTTAAGGTGTTATTATTCTTTAATTATAAACCACGATATATAAGCATTTTATTTTCGAACCTGATAACTTTTTCTCATATCTTGTACGTTTAATACAAATACAGTACATTCATATTTCTTCTTATCTTTTTTTAATTCTATTTTCTTTTTAATCTCTTAATTCTTTTTTATTTTTCAAGCTTCTGTTTATTTTAAAACTCATACTTCTTCCTTTTTATTCAATTATTCTTTCAAAATTTCAATTTTTTATTCACTTATTCTTATAAAATCTTTATTTTTTGGTCTTGTTCTTCTACACGTACATATATTATATATTTCTGTTAAAACACCTTTTATTACCGTTTTATCTATAAGTTTACCTTACAATGGGCACTGGATTATCTTTATACCTCCTTTGATATCATTCTGGCTATGGACTACCAAAATCCGCTCATAGAATTTCTTCTGAAATTAGAGGGAATTTTCTGGAAATATTTTTGGTTACGTAGTCCGTTACCTACCTTGTACAGTCCGGTCAAATTTGGCGTAAGATTGGTCTCATTAATCTTATTTCTGACCGGCCGAGCTACCATACGTGTTTGACAGCTATGCTTTGGCATCTTTAACTTACCCTTTTGCTTAATACCCTAGGCTTTCCCTAGTTGAGGATAGAAATTGTTCTTGCAATTGTAGTGCAGTTCGTCTGTCAAACTTGTGGGGTTTTGTTTATCCATGAAAAATATTACAATTTTTTACGAAATATGCTATTATCTTGGAAACTTTATGAATGCACGTTCCATCCCCAGCCTATTTCCGCTGTACCCGTAATACCTGTGTTGTGTCCTCCTTCCATCATTGACTTCTTCATGTCTTACTTTATCAAGTCCCGCGCAGTCGTAAGCTGTGGTAGTGGTCTTCTGTCATATTGGTATACTTTCCCTTTGCTCTCTGGGTTATTGCTACTTGGTGTGATATTTTCTGCCACACTAATTTGACCCTCCACTACTCTGGCTTGTAAAGGATTTTCTAAACTATAACAATGAAAAGCAGTGCTTGCAACTTCTCCACTAGCGGCGACGTTCCCACAAACCGGCCTTTTTTTCTGCTGCAGTGCCTTGTATCCACACTTTCCTATTCATAACTGATAACAGCTCTATCACTAAAGAAATCCATCCCACGGATACCGTCTGGTGGAACTGATTCTGTGTCGACCATGGCGTTAAATTGACAAGTCTGCTAACTGTTATCTAATAGCAACTTCGCCTCGCAAGTGCCTATGGAGCTCCTGGTAAATCCAAAACGACCTCCAAGTCTTATTTTCTCGTGTGTCCGTATGGGCGTGTTCCTTTTTATTCTAGTGATTTTTATTAAACTACACGTGAACCCAGAGTCAATTAAAAGCCTACACCTACTTTCTGAAGCTATATCTAATGACACTGTGTTGACAAATTTACTTTTTGAATTCCATTTTTCACTTTCCCTCTCTGCTCAGTACTTCTTTACGCAAATATCCATGTAATGCTCACATGTTCCGAAAAATTGGAAATAAAAAGTCCCTCCCTTCGCGAATGGAATTCATCTTGGATGCCAGCTGCACAGTTTGCCATTCTGACACGATGAATTCGGCAATAGGATACGTCGTGCCCATATTTGTGACATTCAATACAGAAGAGTATTTGTTGGCACTCTCCCATAAAGTGTCCACGCTGTCCACATTGAAAGCAGTCAATAGATCTGGGAGTTGTTCTCCTGGTCGAAGATGCTTGGTAACTATCTTGCTGATGACACTGGCCCTGTTCTAGGAAAAACGGTCTGGAATTCTGTCTGGGCTCGTCTCTACCAAAACACCCAGTTTCCTATCTATTTGGTGCTCTTACTGTGTTCGGCTTTCGGTCTTCTTGCCATACTCCCGATTCTCTCACTTGAAGTCTTTTTGCATTTTTTTTCGAAATAACTGGCTTCCTCTCTCACTTCTTCCAGTGACTCAAACTTTCGCCCTGTAAGGTGCACCTGCGTGGGTTTACTCAACACACCCACTTTAAAGGTAGTTACAACATCGGCCTCCAACTCGGCTAGTAATCGCTTCTCCCCACCCGGGTATTTTGCCGAGACAGCCTATTTTATCTGATCGCCCATTTGTTTCATTCGACCCGCAAACTCCCTGATATCCTCTGCAGGTCTCTCTTTACATGCTAGATTTCAGTGCGTAATTCACTGAATGACTCCCGCGGCATATATGCGGATTTTATTGCTCACTGTAATGCTTCGAAATCCAATTCGAACTCCTTCGGTTACTGGGAGCTTATCTGGTGATACGAATAATCCGTCAGCCGATGTTTTACACACTTCATGAAAATAACTTTTACTGCGCTTCCAGTCGATCGTAAGGATTTTGGCAGCAACACAGAAATCGATATACTTCCCTTCCCAACTTCGGTGACCTTTCTCCTGAAAACATTGGCACATATTTAGAAACCAGGTCCATGATCTTCCCGTATGAACCTGCCATCTTGTACACAGTTGTGATTTTCTATCTATTTTGATTCCCCTTGTTTTTTACTGGTTTTTTCACACTTACTTCAAAATTTCACTTTAAAATGAATTAACTTTTAACGTCTATACTTCATATATATGAAACCGCAAATTTTATCCAACTTACTCTCGAAAAGATCTTTCGCAACATTCATATCTTTATTATACTTAGGTGCTAGCAGAGTACCAATACATACTCGTATCTAAGGCTAAATAACCAAAACTCTAATATAACATAATTACCACGCTCAATTACCCGGAATACCTCTATTATACATATATACAAAATAAACATTCTTTCTCAATATTTTTTTATATTCAGATGCACACATCACACAATAAAAAAATACAATAAACCATACTTTAATTAAAACTTTCTGCCTACTTAACCGCGTGGAGCCAAAACACATTTTCCAAATCCGCCTACCAAGATTATTCCAGTAAAAACAACGACTCTAATAAAACAACTGATAAATTAAATAAACGTGCGTACGATCAACGCCTAAACCGAAACGCAGTGTCGAAAAATTTACTACTTCTATCATAGCTAACACATATCTTCACTAAAGGATATTGCACCTTACCAAATTATTTTATCATAAAATTAACTCATTTCATCTGAAAACGGTGAATGGTGGGATGTGAGAGTAGCTTGTAAAAGCTCAACTCCTCGATTTCATAAATGTATGCTGGAGTAGCTATATAGCTTTGCTCCTAAAGTAATTGTTCGGAGTAGCTTAGAAAACACTGACCTACATTATTATTTTAATACTCACCCGAACCTAAACATAATACTGGGATGACCAGTCATTTGTATTTTATGCCCCCATACTCGGAAGTAAGCTTTATTTGCTCACAACGCGGATGTAAACAAACGACAACAACCTTGTCGCTTGTTCTACAGGTTGCCGCACCTGAATCGCTTAGTAGTAGACAATCCCTTTACACATTAATTACCATGCTAGGTTAATTATTATCGTTATCGTCGATTGCTCCACCAAGCGCTCATCGCCACCAACTGTGGGGCTAATCAGCAAAACAATCGACGGTTGAATAACAATTCCATGCGAGGTAATTGTTTAACAATCGCTGCTTATTCTACCAGATGTACCTTTGGCTGTTGGAAGAATCATCCGTATATTGGGCCATAACAAATATTTCTGATACTTTGGTTATTTATCAATTATATATCGGATAGTTTTCACAAAGTATAGTTTACTCACTTATCCAATTCTAAATCGAATAGTTTTTGCGAAGAAATCTCGAATACATGTGACCATAAGATATAGCACCAATACACGAAAAATCTTCTAAATAGTCTCGAAAAGACGAATTGATATCGAGTCGTTATTTCAATTCGAATTAGCTGCTCGAGATCGAATCGAGAACGACTTCGAGATCGAAGTTAAACTTCGATTGAGCGGATAGATTCCGATTCAATCTCCAATCGTAATGTTTGCTGGGTTGCTACATGTTTTAACTTTTCTATGGCTTGATTTTATTTGCTTTGTATTCTATTGGCTATTTCTTTATACATTTTCATTTATGTAGTTCTGTTGCGAGTCCATATTTCTGGATCTGTACTTTGCAGTCTGCAATCGGTTCTAGATAACGTTCAAATGCCCTTGAACAACATTGAGTTTATTTGCAATAATATTGTAAAAAATTATAATCAGATGAAACAATCAAAAATTACCCGTTTCTTCAATTCATTTAATATCTAGCAGAAAAATTAATACAAACGAGGTACAAAGCATTAACAACATCAAAATATTTTTAAATAAAACTCCTAACTGGAATTTCCCCCACCCCTTTAATACGAATTGATTCCACTGGGAAGTGAGATTTCGGCTTCGAGAGGTTTGACTATATATATGTATTATGTTATCCATCTATAACGTTTTGAGAAATCATCATACAGAGTGTGTTACCGGCCAACAAAACCGTCGGCGGTAGGCTCACACACATTTTGTGTGATCGCTAACTAAAGGTTGTTCCGGCTATCACACACATGTTGTGTGAGCGGCCATTAAAGTGTTAAAGGGCCTATTGTTTTAAAAGAATGCTCCATTTGTCCGTAATTTTTAATAAGGAAGCGCACACTCGTGTGCGCACACGAAATTTTTCACTGCACATTACTCACGAGGGAGCACTTCAATATCAGAAAGCGCACGTTCGCGTACGCACACGAAATGCCTTACTGCTCATTACTCACGAGCGAGTAATGAAAAGGACGAAGACGCACACGAAATTTCTCCAACTTGTGTGCAATTTCATTTATGAAATACCTACATTATGGAGAAAACATAGATAATTAACACTAAAATTTTTCGTGAGTAAAGAGCAGTGCGAAGTTTCATGTTCACGCGAGTTTGCGCGTTCTTATTTTGAATGACTCACTCATGGGCGCGTGAGCTAATAACAATGACAACAGCTCACGAACGCGCACATAGGTTTTTAAAAATGGAATGCGCACGTGAGTCGAAAATGGGTGTATTTGCGAAGCGCACAAGCCATAAAAAAACACTTCTCCTAGCGCACAAGCAGTAGTTTGCGAAGCGCACACCTATTGTTAAGGGATTACGCATTGTTTTGGAAACGCGCGGCTATGGTTAAGGTTAACGCATTGTTATAGCACGTATCTTTACCTGATCTATGAATTTTGCCTGATCTATGTAAGTTAAGTCAAGTTTTTAAACCACTAATATCAATAGGAGGAGTACGCTCTGCGCCAAGCGCAAAGACACACACAAAGGCAGGCGGGCACACATACACACACACAGAGGCCGGCTGGCAGGGGCACACACACGCGCGCGGAGCGAAGCCGAAATCTCACTTCCCAGTGGAATCAATTCGTATTAAAGGGGTGGGGGAAATTCCAGTTAGGAGTTTTATTTAAAAATATTTTGATGTTGTTAATGCTTTGTACTTCGTTTGTATTAATTTTTCTGCTAGATATTAAATGAATTGAAGAAACGGGTAATTTTTGATTGTTTCATCTGATTATAATTTTTTACAATATTATTGCAAATAAACTCAATGTTGTTCAAGGGCATTTGAACGTTATCTAGAACCGATTGCAGACTGCAAAGTACAGATCCAGAAATATGGACTCGCAACAGAACTACATAAATGAAAATGTATAAAGAAATAGCCAATAGAATACAAAGCAAATAAAATCAAGCCATAGAAAAGTTAAAACATGTAGCAACCCAGCAAACATTACGATTGGAGATTGAATCGGAATCTATCCGCTCAATCGAAGTTTAACTTCGATCTCGAAGTCGTTCTCGATTCGATCTCGAGCAGCTAATTCGAATTGAAATAACGACTCGATATCAATTCGTCTTTTCGAGACTATTTAGAAGATTTTTCGTGTATTGGTGCTATATCTTATGGTCACATGTATTCGAGATTTCTTCGCAAAAACTATTCGATTTAGAATTGGATAAGTGAGTAAACTATACTTTGTGAAAACTATCCGATATATAATAGATAAATAACCAAAGTATCATAAATATTTGTTATGGCCCAATATACGGATGATTCTTCCAACAGCCAAAGGTACATCTGGTAGAATAAGCAGCGATTGTTAAACAATTACCTCGCATGGAATTGTTATTCAACCGTCGATTGTTTTGCTGATTAGCCCCACAGTTGGTGGCGATGAGCGCTTGGTGGAGCAATCGACGATAACGATAATAATTAACCTAGCATGGTAATTAATGTGTAAAGGGATTGTCTACTACTAAGCGATTCAGGTGCGGCAACCTGTAGAACAAGCGACAAGGTTGTTGTCGTTTGTTTACATCCGCGTTGTGAGCAAATAAAGCTTACTTCCGAGTATGGGGGCATAAAATACAAATGACTGGTCATCCCAGTATTATGTTTAGGTTCGGGTGAGTATTAAAATAATAATGTAGGTCAGTGTTTTCTAAGCTACTCCGAACAATTACTTTAGGAGCAAAGCTATATAGCTACTCCAGCATACATTTATGAAATCGAGGAGTTGAGCTTTTACAAGCTACTCTCACATCCCACCATTCACCGTTTTCAGATGAAATGAGTTAATTTTATGATAAAATAATTTGGTAAGGTGCAATATCCTTTAGTGAAGATATGTGTTAGCTATGATAGAAGTAGTAATTTTTCGACACTGCGTTTCGGTTTAGGCGTTGATCGTACGCACGTTTATTTAATTTATCAGTTGTTTTATTAGAGTCGTTGTTTTTACTGGAATAATCTTGGTAGGCGGATTTGGAAAATGTGTTTTGGCTCCACGCGGTTAAGTAGGCAGAAAGTTTTAATTAAAGTATGGTTTATTGTATTTTTTTATTGTGTGATGTGTGCATCTGAATATAAAAAAATATTGAGAAAGAATGTTTATTTTGTATATATGTATAATAGAGGTATTCCGGGTAATTGAGCGTGGTAATTATGTTATATTAGAGTTTTGGTTATTTAGCCTTAGATACGAGTATGTATTGGTACTCTGCTAGCACCTAAGTATAATAAAGATATGAATGTTGCGAAAGATCTTTTCGAGAGTAAGTTGGATAAAATTTGCGGTTTCATATATATGAAGTATAGACGTTAAAAGTTAATTCATTTTAAAGTGAAATTTTGAAGTAAGTGTGAAAAAACCAGTAAAAAACAAGGGGAATCAAAATAGATAGAAAATCACAACTGTGTACAAGATGGCAGGTTCATACGGGAAGATCATGGACCTGGTTTCTAAATATGTGCCAATGTTTTCAGGAGAAAGGTCACCGAAGTTGGGAAGGGAAGTATATCGATTTCTGTGTTGCTGCCAAAATCCTTACGATCGACTGGAAGCGCAGTAAAAGTTATTTTCATGAAGTGTGTAAAACATCGGCTGACGGATTATTCGTATCACCAGATAAGCTCCCAGTAACCGAAGGAGTTCGAATTGGATTTCGAAGCATTACAGTGAGCAATAAAATCCGCATATATGCCGCGGGAGTCATTCAGTGAATTACGCACTGAAATCTAGCATGTAAAGAGAGACCTGCAGAGGATATCAGGGAGTTTGCGGGTCGAATGAAACAAATGGGCGATCAGATAAAATAGGCTGTCTCGGCAAAATACCCGGGTGGGGAGAAGGGATTACTAGCCGAGTTGGAGGCCGATGTTGTAACTACCTTTAAAGTGGGTGTGTTGAGTAAACCCACGCAGGTGCACCTTACAGGGCGAAAGTTTGAGTCACTGGAAGAAGTGAGAGAGGAAGCGAGTTATTTCGAAAAAAAATGCAAAAAGACTTCAAGTGAGAGAATCGGGAGTATGGCAAGAAGACCGAAAGCCGAACACAGTAAGAGCACCAAATAGATAGGAAACTGGGTGTTTTGGTAGAGACGAGCCCAGACAGAATTCCAGACCGTTTTTCCTAGAACAGGGCCAGTGTCATCAGCAAGATAGTTACCAAGCATCTTCGACCAGGAGAACAACTCCCAGATCTATTGACTGCTTTCAATGTGGACAGCGTGGACACTTTATGGGAGAGTGCCAACAAATACTCTTCTGTATTGAATGTCACAAATATGGGCACGACGTATCCTATTGCCGAATTCATCGTGTCAGAATGGCAAACTGTGCAGCTGGCATCCAAGATGAATTCCATTCGCGAAGGGAGGGACTTTTTATTTCCAATTTTTCGGAACATGTGAGCATTACATGGATATTTGCGTAAAGAAGTACTGAGCAGAGAGGGAAAGTGAAAAATGGAATTCAAAAAGTAAATTTGTCAACACAGTGTCATTAGATATAGCTTCAGAAAGTAGGTGTAGGCTTTTAATTGACTCTGGGTTCACGTGTAGTTTAATAAAAATCACTAGAATAAAAAGGAACACGCCCATACGGACACACGAGAAAATAAGACTTGGAGGTCGTTTTGGATTTACCAGGAGCTCCATAGGCACTTGCGAGGCGAAGTTGCTATTAGATAACAGTTAGCAGACTTGTCAATTTAACGCCATGGTCGACACAGAATCAGTTCCACCAGACGGTATCCGTGGGATGGATTTCTTTAGTGATAGAGCTGTTATCAGTTATGAATAGGAAAGTGTGGATACAAGGCACTGCAGCAGAAAAAAAGGCCGGTTTGTGGGAACGTCGCCGCTAGTGGAGAAGTTGCAAGCACTGCTTTTCATTGTTATAGTTTAGAAAATCCTTTACAAGCCAGAGTAGTGGAGGGTCAAATTAGTGTGGCAGAAAATATCACACCAAGTAGCAATAACCCAGAGAGCAAAGGGAAAGTATACCAATATGACAGAAGACCACTACCACAGCTTACGACTGCGCGGGACTTGATAAAGTAAGACATGAAGAAGTCAATGATGGAAGGAGGACACAACACAGGTATTACGGGTACAGCGGAAATAGGCTGGGGATGGAACGTGCATTCATAAAGTTTCCAAGACAATAGCATATTTCGTAAAAAATTGTAATATTTTTCATGGATAAACAAAACCCCACAAGTTTGACAGACGAACTGCACTACAATTGCAAGAACAATTTCTATCCTCAACTAGGGAAAGCCTAGGGTATTAAGCAAAAGGGTAAGTTAAAGATGCCAAAGCATAGCTGTCAAACACGTATGGTAGCTCGGCCGGTCAGAAATAAGATTAATGAGACCAATCTTACGCCAAATTTGACCGGACTGTACAAGGTAGGTAACGGACTACGTAACCAAAAATATTTCCAGAAAATTCCCTCTAATTTCAGAAGAAATTCTATGAGCGGATTTTGGTAGTCCATAGCCAGAATGATATCAAAGGAGGTATAAAGATAATCCAGTGCCCATTGTAAGGTAAACTTATAGATAAAACGGTAATAAAAGGTGTTTTAACAGAAATATATAATATATGTACGTGTAGAAGAACAAGACCAAAAAATAAAGATTTTATAAGAATAAGTGAATAAAAAATTGAAATTTTGAAAGAATAATTGAATAAAAAGGAAGCAGTATGAGTTTTAAAATAAACAGAAGCTTGAAAAATAAAAAAGAATTAAGAGATTAAAAAGAAAATAGAATTAAAAAAAGATAAGAAGAAATATGAATGTATTGTATTTGTATTAAACGTACAAGATATGAGAAAAAGTTATCAGGTTCGAAAATAAAATGCTTATATATCGTGGTTTATAATTAAAGAATAATAACACCTTAACGCCTAGAGGTTAAGAAAGATTGCATGTGTTAGTGCTAGCCTTAGAAGTTCAACGAGGGATCTAATGCGGCAACAGAAGGGGGAAAACCGGTACGCAGACGAAGGCAATACCATCAAGTACACAGCGAATGAGAGGAAAATAATGTTATACGGAGCCCTGGACTATTAAACTCGTGTAGATATGGATGCGAAATTTAGAAGTAAGGCCCGCAAAGCATTAAACATTAGGAAAACGCTTTGTCGACGATTAACAAATATTTTGAAATTACTGGCATGTTACATCATGTTAAGAGCTTTAGAATATGATATGTGTATATACATTTATACAGTACTATAAACATGTAATGTAGAAATTAAAGAATATATCTTTAAGTACGGGTGGACGCTGAATATAATTGGGAGAACTCCATCGTGCCAAAAAGAGAATCAATGGATAATGTTTTTATAAATACAAATGATTGTCAATCCACCGACCCCCATTGCAATTACATAAACGAGACAATTTCTACATTGAGTGTTAATCATCTCCTGGAAAAAAATATCCTCTTAAAACGTCGAAAATGAGAGCAATGACTTTTTTTTGTCCAGTCTATTGTAATAAAATTACAGAAGCGTCTGTAACAAAAAGCGGTTTATAAATGTCGCCGAAAATGTTAATGTGGAACTAAGATCTGGAATGGTCGATTCAATGGGAATAAAAATATATTGATAACTCCGATTATTGAGAAAAATGGTTAACATGCGAATCAAAAAATGTTGCATTACAAGATGTAAATATGTATGTAATATGCAGGACTGGAATAAGTGTAGCACAAAATAAGTGCCAGTATAAATTTGGCAAGCAAGTTTTAAGGCAGAAGAGAGAGAGTAAGCTCATGCCAACAGCAACAGACTAGATGTTCTACCCACTATAGGGCAAGATACTCCAAATTGGTAATGCAGAACAGCAGGAAGTCGAAGCCAACATCGGTATCGACCTTACCATTGATATGATATTACTATTGCAGCTAGACCAGACCATACTTTCCCACCATTATGAACAATAATTGGAGTGACTACTGTAAATTTAAGGTTTTTAATTGTATTAAAGAGCGTCAAGTCAAGGTAGAGTTATATTAAGTGAAGTAGTAAATTTTTAAGTAATGTAAAAATCAAGGTAGCTATGTGGGAGTAGGGTGTGGGAAGCCTGTTTATATTAACAGAAGGAAGAGTATAAAATTTATAAGAATGTATTATATCAATCCTTTTCTCCTGAGAGCAAATATAAAAATAAAAATTGGAAGATTATTATTTAAAAACAAACAATGAAACTGTTTAGAGAAAACCAGATAAACAGAAAAGAAGAAAATGTGATCATGAAATAATAAAAGAAAATATGTTGTGAGGAAGAAAAAGGGAGACAATACTTTTAATGTGTGTGGTGTTTGCTTTTATACACCGCGAGAAAAAGGGATGTGTGGGCTTTAACTACGATTGAAAATTCACTTTTTAATTAATTTATTAAAAGTAACAACAATTAACTTATTATTTTATCTATCTTGGGCAATTCACTTCATTACTCAAAAACTTACAACTTATTAATTTATCCCGTCGACAACTCACTTTATAACTAAGGCACTTATATTTTATTTATTTTTCTGGTCTTCAATTTACTTTGAAACTCAGGCACTTATATTTTATATATTTTTCTGGTCTTCAATTTACTTTGAAACTCAGAAACCGACCTGATTGGACTTCTCTCTCAAAACTCACGCGATGCTGTCCAGACCCATGAAAAAACTGTGTACTCGAAATTAATAAATTCATTTAAAAAAATGTAGAATCGACTACGCGTAATTTCTGTGCCAGAATTTTTTGATGTTTCCAACAAGATTATTTTTATTTTCTACTTCGCTTTGTTTACCTGCGAATTAGGTCATTATTGCGAAGATAAGTCACTCTGCAATAAATTCTGATTAGCCACTAGGTAATTTTTTATTTATGCTGACGGGGCATTGATTAGTGCACGTAAAATGCTTTTATTTTATTTATCTTTGGAATAGTTACGATTGCAAAGAAACTTACATATGGGTTCATTTGTAACATGAAAACATTTAGAAAAACGTTTTGAAATTAAACTTCGCTAAATCAGGAAATAGTTATACTACATTCCTTCCCCCCATGTCAAACAAAAATGATACTAAGGATTAGTATCAGTTTTCGTTGAGAGAAGGAATTAAACCAGTAGTATTGGAACATAAGAAAAAAATTTAATGCTGCTGGTTCAGAAGTTTACGTGTAGCTTGATCATCTGAGTTATTAACAAATACAGGTATATTGATTAACTTAGGAGAAACTATATATTTTATATTTATTAATGTACCTTGTTCGGTCCACTACCGAACCATACTTCCCTCGACGTATTCAATTGTTGAGTTCCTAAAAAATAAAACAAAAATCCAAAAAGAATCAAGTTTTAAATTGAACAAATTTAATACTTATCTAATGATAAAACTTCTGTACACTCTTATCATCTCCTACAATCAACTTCTATTATCCGTCGATGCATCCAGTCCAAATTTCCGTATTAATTCCTAAGAAGATAGAAGGGAAACACAAGGTATACATGTTCCTAGAAAATCACTAACAACAAAAATACTTATCTAATTAGGTATACCAGGTCATCCGCATCCCACGATTATCCTAAAAGTTGCCCTGTATATAATTCTTCTGAAAATGGAAACAAAAAAAAAACAAAAAACTAATAAATATTTAATTAAAATAATATTTTAACAAAACTTACCGAACTTACCGGTGTGTGCGTGTGTGTCTGCCTGCATGTGTGTGTGTGTGCCTGCCTGGGTGTGAATTTCTTTGCGCTTGGCAAATATACCCTACGGGGGTATATTACTTAGGGCAGGTAAAGATATGTGCTAGAACAATGCGTAATCCCTTAACAATAGGTGTGCGCTTCGCAAAGTATTTTTGACTAGATTAATTTTGGGTTGTGCGCTTCGCAAATATACCCTCGAAAATTACTCATGAGCGTTTCCGTACACTGGTATAAACAAACATCAACTGCTAATAATTTCTTTAGCATATCGTAAATAAATAAGAAGGAGCGGAACTTTCAATTCTGAGTCTATATAATGTTAACACGCTTTTGTTAAAAAGCAAGTATTTTTTACTGACATATTGAGAGATGCCACCAAAGCTGGATCCGAAATTGTTGACAATGACGAAGAACAATTCCATATTAAAAGGGGAAAAATCCAAAAGTTTGGGTATGTACAAACAACACAAGAACTAGAAAAACTTTGGGAAAACAGGCAAGGGCTCGACCTGTTAATATTGTAATGAGCGTGACCTTTATTCGTTATTCAAACCCAATATTTCAATTATAATTCACATGTTATATTTATTTAACTCTATTGTTTACTTTCACAAATTCACAAACAATCAATTCAACTGTTTAGTTATCAATATCGAAATAGTTTACTTCGTTCACTTCGCTGTCTAAAATGAGGGTCGCCTCCTGAATCAATCAATCAATCAGAGTTCTTCACCCGAGATTTACGAAATAAAACGAATTATGGTGAAATTATAAACCAAACCGATATCCCGGGATATTTGAAAAGTTTGTACTTACAGGCTTTTATTTTGTTCTAGGTTTCACTTATGACTTTATTACACTTTACAACTTAATTGTTCGAATAACAACTTTATATTTCGCAATGTCGGGTAATTATTAACAGCTTGTTGTGCGACGGCAAGCTGTGTTCTTATCTGTTATTTAACAATTTTTTAACAATAATGGGATGTGTGGACTTAAAGGAATAGGGAAATTGGATGGGATGTGAGAGGCGCCGTTTTATACTCTACAATCGATTGCGTCGTTCCTTTATATTTTCACGGACGTTTTGTGACCGTTTTTTAAGACTGTGTTTATCGTGTCATTTTTATTGTGTTTTAGCCTTTAGCGTTCGTTCTTTGATAAATTCAGCTATTACTTTTTTAAAAAAAAATAATTTTTCTTAGTATGTGTGCTTCCGATTTTTATTATTATTAGACGGAGTTCGTTATGGTTGTGAGTAAGGGTAAATATGGCTAACAGCAAGGCTTCAATATTTTAATACATTCTCACTATTTATACTTATAGGTTTGACTAAACTGTTTCGTTTTAATATCGAAATACCGGTATTACAGTACAAAAAAATATACTGGTTCTTCGGTATTTGAAATGGTCACGGTATATTGGTATATCCTAATTGCAATGCCTAGTTGTAAAGAGTTTTATAAATTTTATGTTAAAAGTGTTTATTTCTCAGTTCCTCTTATACACTTTACACAGTTTCAATATACTATATGCTTTGCGCATATATTTAAATGTTGACCTAAACTTGCTGAGATCATAGGTGAAGGATCAATACGGATATGTTATCCTGATATCATAATTTCCCAATAGTCCTGTCAGTCCGACTGCAGAAAGATATATGCTGTAATTCTATAATTTTTGGTTGCGTTTCCTTTATTTTCTATGATTTCTAACTAGTTTAATTTTGAGTCATATTTTTAGAAATTAGAGACACCACGATGGTCACCTCTCTGAGCAAGTTTGATTATTGAAGTGGTTTTTCGCATATATGTATTTCTAGAATGCTCAGTCGGACAGTAAAAATTATAATAATCAATATTATAGGATATCACATTATGAAGAACTTTTCAATACAATAAAAGCGTCTACGACTGATTGTTGTCACAGTATACGTAAAATCCCAAGTTCTTATATGGCAACACCTAGAAGAGGTTGTCCGATTTAACCCATTTTTAAAGTTGTAATTATTATTTCTATGAAAACTCCATGTTAAAAATTTCAGCTCATTTCATTGACGCCACTGACATACATATAATAAGAATGAACTGAGCCATCCTATCTAATTCCTATAGTCAAAAATGGCACAATTTTTGGCTAAAATCTATTTGTCTCTTTCAAACTCAAAATTTACACTGAACTGTAATCAATTTTGGAAACAGTACGGCTGTATTAATTGTAATGCATTGGAATTGACATAAAAATTGAGGCAAATATATAGCTTATATAGGTCTATCTCTTACAAAACAATTATAACTTCCTAAATAATTTTTATGTAATGTAATACTATTTTTCAACATCGTGTTCCTAATGTTCAATATTTGTGCCATTTTTGAAGCAAGAACGCTCAGTCCATTCTTTTTATATGTCAGTGATTAACGCGTTCTCAGGCAGTGTCCAGGTGTGTAGTGAAACCTGAAATTTTTGTATAGCAACCCCACGAAAGAAATAAAGACAGACATAAAAAAATCAAAATAACTTAATATTATGCGTGGATGTCCAACCCATTTTGCTCTACCAGCATTGCAAACAGCGTTACAAACGGACTTCAAAACTTAGTACTTATATCCTAAAATTTCATCAAGGGTATAAAAATATACTCTACAGGCAATGACAGTAGTACTTTTTGTCTGTGTGATTTATAACAAATACATTTAAACGGTGAAATAATTTTTCAAATGAAAGAAACATCGTTCCTAGGAAAAGTAAAAATATCTCAGACATATAACCGTTTGACCGATTCTAATTACTTTTTATAATTTTGAAGAAATCCACAAAAAATGTTTTCATCGAATCCTTGCATCCAAATTGAATTTCATTGTAAAAACGTTTAAAGGTGAATAATTATTTTTAAGGAACTGAATTCATCAGTAACTCATAGCATAAATTAATTAGATATCAAACCGGATATATTTTTATTTGACTCTCAATCATGCCATCGATTTGATTATAACAACTAATTGTCACATTTATCATAAGAAAGGAAGCACGGCTCTGCAATTAAAGCCATTTGCAAAGGTTATAAATATGCTCTTGTAAATCTGAATGCATTTAAGAGATAATTGAAATTTATGAGCGCCATGCATTTCCAGCGAGTTGAGTTAAAGAAAGGTGAGCCAACATTCCGATTAAGCCAACTCAACGAGTCCGGAGCGTATAGTGTATGGCATATGGGCACTCGAGCTCGAGCAGACATAGCTATCAGCCCATTAAATTGAGTTAATTACCTCTTCTTAATTTGTATGAAGCTATATTGATGAAAAAAGCAATGAAAAATTATATGTTCCCCTAAGCACGTGACCGAATCCCAACACACTTAAGTAAACCTCCGCGTTTGATTAGTGGATACGAGTTGCTGGTAGATTCACTTTAAGCACCTCCCAGGTGTCACAAAAAGAAAAGAGTTCGCGTGAGGCTTGCTCAATATAAACGGACGTACTGAAGGTGGCTGATGTAGGAAAACCTGATCGCGTTACCTTATGATTGGGCAAACAAGTCTGTTACAAAGGTTTATTATCAAGGCGGAGCCATCGCATGCAGAGCCGGAAAGCAAAATAAACAATTCGTCTACCTTGATACCTTTTTGTTTTAATTTTTCCCGTGGGCTGTGAATGCGAAACATCTGGGTTGCCGAGTGGAGGAGCAGCTTAGTTCAGTGCTTCCTCAGTTCTTGTCTACCGGTGTCAGTGCGCGGTCGTATTTTTTTCTTACGCAAAGTAAATGTCTTGTACGGAAACCCATCGTTGTCAGGCCGACGGGTATGAGGTAGTGCCGCAGTTTTAAATTAAGAGGTGCTTACATTCAATTAAAATTATTATGTTTAACATCTGTGCCAACACATATTCTGGATAAATTACAACAGCTCCGATTCAAAGTTCTAAGGATTCTTCTGGTAAATATGCTAAAATGTTGGTACTTTTTACGCGACATTTCCAGATTACCTGGTGCTTTTCAATCGACGCATGCAATATAGTAAAGATTTTCCGTCGGCTGCAAACATTATCATTATAAAATCGTATTTAGTTTTCACTGTTTATGATTAATTCTAACTGTTTAAAACGAAAAAAAGTTAGGGTAGGCTCTCTAATTAGTGTATTATCAATACGGGACTAGAAGCCAGCAGTATCGCGATTATTCATAGCCTGCAGATCTTTCTAAGCCTTTTTGTCGCAATGCCTACAACGAAAAACTACAAAAAAAATAGAAATAAATGTCATGGTATACGAGGCCTTTATGTCAGTTCAACTCACCAGTACTTTGTTCATAAGGCCAATACAGATATGCGCCATTAAAATTTAGTGAAAAAATATCCCATAATTTTAGTTATGAAACCGATAATTATAAAAAAAACTGATATAATTAGTAAAGATATATTGAAACTCTAAGTTAATAATGCAATAGCAGTTATTTTAACATTTTTGATAAGTGATATTCCTAAATTAAAGAAACGAATATACCTAGTTCGAGATAGATCATTTATTAGTTAGGCATTAAATCCTTGAAGTAAAGAGTCCCAGGTTTAATTCTTGAAGAAATGATGTTTTAAGTTTACTTCAGAGTGAACAAATAGGCCTACCTACATGTAAAAATTAATAATGAAGTTCGTTTTCATTCAACATTTGAGATGTTAGAATTACTAGAGACAGACTAGCACTAAGAATGTAATTACAAAATGACGCTAGATGTCTAACGAAATATACATAAATGTATAGTGTGTTCAAATACATAGTTCCTTTTAGATGTGGCTCAGTATACTATCAAAGCAATGAACAAATTTCGAGGAGATTTTCCAACAAACAGTACCTACCGTAAATTAAATGAAGACTTTGTTTAACACTAAAACATTACCATCAAAACTATTCTAGGAAGTGTTATTTATACATTAACCGGATTATAACCACATTATATCAAAATTTCGTTTAAGCTTTAGTAATATTTTTAAAGTTACTTACTGCAATTAGGATCATATGCCATACAAAAAATTTTGAGATTATCTGAAACGGAAATACAAACCAGCACTCAATTTTACGTGATATGGGTTTCCTAAATCGCATATATCTTTTTTTGTATATTGTAATATAGCGAGTGTTTAGATTACTCTACTACTATTTAAAGAAGATCTTAGGCTTTAGGATTTTCAAAAATTTTCTCTATATATTAAATTTTAGAACCAACTTTATGATGTCCATATTCAAATTATACACAATTTTTTTAACGCAAATCTTTTTTGGACCACACTTTAAAGATTTGTAAGGGTTATAAAAAATAAATCAACTTGAGGGACCAGCATGCAATCCTAAATTGAATCTCATAGAAATCTGTGGGACATATTAGCACCGAAAGGTATGGTATCGAATAGGATGCGTTAAGTCCCCTGGAAAATATCATACCGAAGGATATAACAAGTACTGAAAAATCAGGAAGAGCAATATGAAACTATAAAGACGATAAATTCATTTATCATTCAATGTTGTATTCAATATTTATGTATTATTTTTTCTGTTGAAAATTATGTTAATTTTTTGCTAAATAATACGAAAATCACTCTAGTTCTTAACTCGCTCAAAAAAATATTGTATCGCTAACAAATATAAAAGGACGGAGATATAATAATTTAGATAAATAACTGCAAGTTATATAATTTATTTGGTCGAGCTATTATATTTCTTAACATTTAAAAGAGTATATAGCTACAGAATATAAAATATATCTGCAGGGGCAATGTGAACATATCCGACAGAGATACTCTTCTACTTCAAATAGAGTAAAATGTAGCTCTTGTGGCTATAAAAACTATTTAGTTATAAATTTATTGTGTTTACTAGAATAAAATTTTATATCTCATGTAGATATATTATAATGTATGTATGTAGATACAAAATATAAGTTATATATGCTGGAGGTAATGTAAACATACCCGGTACAGATAAGTTATTACCTTAAACAGAGTTACATTTAGCTCTTGTAACTATAACAGCTCCTTCTTTGTAAATATATTATGTCTAGTATAATATTATTTTATATAACTCATGTACATATATTATGATTTTTATATTAGAACGTTTTGTTAAAGCATGAGCTAGGTAAAACATATTTTAGGGTGCTTAGCATTTATTTAAAAATTCGCAGAGTTTTCAATTGAATACTGAACACCCTTAAAAGAGAAAGTATCTAGACCATACTCTGAAGCATCATATTTTGCTGTTAAGAAAATAAAATGACAAATAACGGTTCCGACCCAAATATATTAGATACGTCTGTATGGCAGCTACTATTGAAAAAGAGACAACTCAAAGTTGTATTACAAAATAGAGGTACTAATATCTTTATTAAATGAAAAGTATATACAGTTTCTTCTTTTTTTTATAAAACCAAATCCGCAGTGATTCCCTTTTAAGCAATAAAATGATATACATATATAAGTAGAATCTACCATGCAAAATCAATATCTCGTAACCCACATATCCTTCTAAATGTACATATTTTTTATCTTTGTTTTTTAATTCTATTTGTCAATATGTAGGAAAAAACATACACTTAGAAATATTGTTTTACTATTTTGTAAGAAATTATTTATTGTGATATAATATTAATGAAATCAGTGCCCTGAAATATATAGTAAATATCATTAAATTTAGTTCCACAAGGTACTAATACATAATCTTTAGAGACATTAATTCTGAATCCCAAATAGTGATCATCAAAGCATAAATTTTCAAGTGAAAAACAACCGAAGTACGTTTTATCATTTATAAGAAAAATAATTTTTATCGGGCAAAATATGGGCATCTCATTTGTTGTGAATCCCGTTTTAATAACCGTATCTGGTTGAAATTTTACGTCGTTGTATTTCACCCATTTAATTTTATAACATTCAGCGGTTCAAATAATACTTTATAATTCGATGGTATGTCATTAAAATCAACAAGTTCCTTAGAACTGTATTGATGCAAATTATAAAATGATGTGAAATTCATTTAAAAATCAGCAAACTGAAAATGATACTTTGTAGCTAAAGGTCAAGATATTTTTTTTTTTGCATTTGGTTGTCTTTGAAATTGCTTTAAAATGTTGGTGGAAATTATGAAATGATGTGAAATTCATTTAAAAATCAGCAAACTGATAATGATACTTTGTAGCTGAAGTAGTCAAGATATTTTTTTTGCATTTGGTTGTCTTTGAAATTGCTTTAAAATTTTGGTGGAATGCTTCGAACCTAATTGAAGAAATATGGCAAAGTGGTTCAACATTACGACGAATATAAGCATAATGCAACATAAAATGGTGCTTTTGTTTCAGCAAAGAATTAAAACAAGTAATATATAATTCGGGATGCTCTGAAACAAGGATTTCTAAAAGCTGGTATGTCTCAAGGTGAATAGATTTTGAAAACAAAATTCCTGCTATCTCCATAAGGTTAATATAAATTTTCCATTCCTTATAGTTTGAATTAACAAGATCAACAACAATTGAGGCGAAATTCGTGAAAAAGCAAAGCATTTCTGAAGCTGAAAGTTTTAATTTTGCTTCATTTATATTTTTCATAGAAATAATCGATCTGTTTATATCCCTATAATTGGGGCCAAAATTTTGACTTTGGATTCTCTCATTTAGTTTATCAAGAGAAAAATACTTGTATTTCTGAATTGATTATATATGATTTTAGTTAAATCATAATGCAAAACACCTTCCAGCAAGTCATGCATTATATCAACGCTTATATTTTCGGTTACGTGAAAGTTTTTCATATTATGCCAAACAGAAGGCTCCTTAATTCCAATCAAGGAAACATTGTTTGTGAATAGATCGTCCTCGTAGTTGTACGTAAATTAGTAACTTATTCCTTTGATTTTTTACGCAAATATCTTTGGAAGATTTACAAAAACGAAAAAAATAAATAAAAGTAAAGCTCTGTGTAAACCCGAGGATTTGGTGTAAAGCCAGACTATCACCAACAATTAAAATTGGTACTAACCGAACACTTTTGTAAGATTCAAAAATTACTTCAATGCCTTCGTTTTGTAACTGGTTTAGCATTTTAATTAAAATTGGTACTAACCGAACACTTTTGTAAGATTCAAAAATTACTTCAATGCCTTCGTTTTGTAACTGGTTTAGCATTTTAATTAAAGGTGAAAAAATTCGAGAATTCCCGTATGTTTTTCTATCCTCTGAAAAAAATAGAGTTTTAATGGAATGTGGTGCAACTTGGATTGCGCGTTTGGGGGCACACAAAGGAGATTAACACATACCGCACCAATTTTGTAGGCACCACTGTGTGAACCTAAGGCATTAAGGGACTTAAATCTGTCAAAATATACTAACAGCGGTAACAAAAGGATGTCATTTTGATCAAAGTTTTGTATTTTTCGAAGCTACAATGAGCATTGAATAAGAGATGATATTGATTCTTTATTATGTGATCGTAAGGAACGTAAATATCGAGAATTTTAGGTAAGTAATTCGGTAAATTAAAAAGTTTATCAAATAAGCATTTTAAATTCGTAATTTTAAGTAAATTGTTAATATTGTTTGAGCGCGATTTCGATTTGAATCTAAAACATAATCAATAAAATTAATTGAGACACCTTTACGTTTTAGATGTTTCATTACTTTGTATTCCGATCTTAATATGTTTTTGTTTGCAAGTGCATTATGAAACTAATTTGAAGAATTAATATTTGTATTTACAAAAGAATTACTTTCCTCTATTTTTTTTATTAAATTAGCAAAATGAAAATAAGTGGTACTAAGAATTTGCATAACTTTTTTCCGTGGAATGTATTCGTCTGCAAACAATGATGTGCTGTATTTAAGCATCTCATACTTAAATTTACTAAGAATATCTTTTTGTAGCTCAAAGTCATTTCTTACTATAACTGTTTCATTTGGAATGATTTTATCATCTCCTATATTTTCAGGACACTGATTTTCATTATTTAAGGAATTATAATTATTTGAAAATATGCTATTAGTATTTTCTATTACTGAATTATATAATTTAAAGTGACTTCGGAAAGAATTGCAACTAAAATATTCCCTTCTACAGTTTCTATGCGGACATTGAAAAATTACTGGACTTCTTATGTAATGATTTTTTGTATGTTTTATAGAATCCTTAAGACAATATGTCTTCATTTGAAAAATTTTGCAGTTTACCATTTTTTATCTCATTGGTTAAGGTGTTAACGATTGAAGAAGGCCGATCGTATTTCGTGTCCACCTTAAATAGTTCCTTTTGAATAAAGTACCAGAAATGATAGCTTTCCTCAGGATAACGACAATTTAACGCCAGAAATATCTTAAGACAGATTCCAAAAGCTAATAAAGGATTTTCAAAGTAATACGTTTTTCAACCGGATTTCTAAGCCCACTAAACGAATCCTTATTAGTTGAGGAGATATCCTGCCTTCATTACGTACATTTGCAGCATCCAAACTATTATTGGCTTCAAGCTCTGCCTAAAGTTTTATGAAAAATTAGTATGATAGACATAATGGATAGATAAATTTAAATTTACTCGATAATGTGTAAGGAACTTACCAGCAACTTGAGCTTTACTTGGTCTGTACGACTTTCTGCTTCTTGCGCTCCTTATATTAGGGTTATGCATTAGCAGCGGCAAAATTTTTAACGCATTGAGTTGCAGAAAACTACATAAATGCATATTACATAATTATTAATTACAATAATAAAACAGACAAAATATATTCACCTTTATTATTTGACCAATTCTTACATTCAGCTAGAAGTCCTTTTATTACTTTATCCTTACTTTTCCGCGAAGCAGTATCTATAATTTTTAAATTTTCCAAGTCTGTAATGCTCGCAATCTCTGGGTATAAACTGTTAGCGTCAATAATAAGCTGAATATGAATACAAATTTATTAAGCATATGTTTAAATATGTAATACATGTACCTACCAATTCATAGCCTTTCTCAAGGTGTAACACTGGGTATTTCAAAAAATAGTCCACTATTAGATTTTTTGAATATCCTAAAAATTGCATTCGTTTATTAATGGATGCTGACCAATTTTTTTTTATATCCTCCCACGGAAAAGTGCGGGACATAACAAATTCGTGTGCTGCTATTTCACATATGCCTTCGGCAACCCTTGCAGGTGCAGCAAAATTCACTTCTAAAAGGAAATAAGGAAACTATGTATACGAATTCCTATTATTATTTAAAGAACCTACCGGAATCACGTTGTACCTTCGCTCGGGTGGGAACGAATCGAACCTCCTGTAGAGCTAGCCTTAATTTTGTGTATGATGTGTATAATTTTCCCCGTCCGTCGTTTCAATAGGGAACAATTCTATAATTGCCGCAGCGATTTCCGAAAATTCCTGTCGGTTTATACTGTAATTGCAATACGAAATATTGCGTTTTTCAAGAAGTGTTAATTGAAGCATACATTCTTTCATAGTTCTGCGTAATTAAGTATTGAATAATTTCTTTTGCAACCGTTGTTCGTTCAACAGAATCAAGTTCTTCTTTTTCATCGTATTTTTTTATTATTATCTGTAGTTAAATGTCAGGAATTGGCATTATATCCTAATCAATAATCAATATTGATCAGTACGATTTATTTTTGAAAAATAATTACCTTTGAACACTTAATAAATGTGTGTTGAAAAACTAGCAATGATTGATTAAAATCAGTTCCAATTGTAATATTAACCGGAATATTGATAACTTCGTCCTTTAACTTATCTGAAAGCGAGTAGATATATAAAAGAACTATACTTGAATTACACTACTGATATACCGGAGGAAGAAAACAACTCTAAGTTTGCTGTCATATTAATTCTACAACTAAATACTATATGAATATACATATAACCATACAAGCCTAATCTAAAGCTTAATTGAAAAATAAAAAATTTCTACGAGACCTGAACCTGTGAAGCTAAGAAAAATTTATTATTTGATAGATTCCTATGTAAAAATAAATAAAAAATTACACAATAGACCAAAATTTATCTGATTCTATTTTATTGTTTTGATAGGAGTTAAACTCATGAAAAGCTAATTTTGTTATATATTTTTGTAGTTATGTGGAATTTATAGCACATTATTGGCTAAATTCCGCATTTTTAAATGACCTGTCACGCTTTGTACCCAATATGCAACCCCTTACCCTTTGTTGCACTTTTTCTTAAACATACACAGTGAAAAACACTAATATGAGTTGAAGGGAAGGGTAAAAATAAACTTTTCGGAACGGAGTAAATACACAACCAAATATTAATAATAAAAAAGTTGGAAGGTACATACTTGTAAAAGATTTGATTGGCATCAAAATTTAAGCTCTTGATAACAAAAATGTTTTTCGCACACGCGTTACGCAATATAAATTTTAAAAAACCGTACATTTACACAACTGCGCTAGTATAACGGGAAAATTAGTCAACACATCCGTGATGTACCCACTGACTGCACGCACTTCCTTACTCTTTGGGAATGAGGGTTTATTTTATATGTAATCAAATGTAGCTAGGTAATTGTTTGATACAGCTGCGTTTTATCTCTGACAGATAGAATATATACACAGCTGCCATAAAATAGCTTTTAGAAGAATTATATTGCTCTGGAGCTGTAGTTACGATTTCCAAGATTTGTTTTGCATGTTCACCCTAAAAATATTATATCTGCAGCGGATATTTAATATTTCATATAGAAATAATAGTGCTAAGCTTGATATACAAAAGTTTAAGTTTAAATAAAATATTTACCTGTTTTAAATTTATTGAATTATTTTATGGTCGAAAGAGCAGTATTAGATATATTTGCTATACACTTAAATGTCTGCCATAATTATAAAAACTTTTACTGCAGCTAAATCAGGAAAAATATTTTTTTGAGTGTGAAGTATGATGTATAATTTTCTCTGAAAAAGCTGAAACCTTCTGAACATAGGCAAATCCTCATTCTGACTAAGCATTCCAGGGATAAGACAAATGAACAGGTTTATTAGAAGCTAGAAAATATGGAGAAAAATACTCCACTCGCATAAGGAACCGGAACTGAGGCTAATAACTGTCCTATTCTCTGGGATACCATCTCTCATATAAATCAAATCATTTTACATATATGCAATCAACTGAGCGATAATATTTTTATATAAGAGACGGACTTAATAGCGGAGTTTTATTTGTGAAATTAAATTGCTTTTTCTGCTTATACTTCTTTAAGGCCGGAACACAATGTGGCGCGGTAGCTCGTAGCTGGCGCGGTAGCTAGACCTGTCAAAATTTGAAAGCACGGAAAGTCTATGATGGCGTTCCAATGTGTAGCTGGCGCTCTGGCGCTGTAGCTCATTTTTGCCAAATATTAATTTTTAGCGCGCGCCAAATCTGACAGCCGTTGGAAATTAATATTTTTATTGAAAAGTTCGTCATCATTATCCTTTAATATATTTAAATGTTTTTTCGTAGAATTCTGAACTCATCCTCTGTTGATATAGAGCTCTAACCCACCACTTTCTGCGTTTTATGTCTTTAAATATTTATAAGTGAAACAGCACAATTGCACTACACATTCCAAAAAGGCCATTTCTTGTAATTCTTCCATATTAAATAATATTTTCAAATTCAATAGATCAAAGTAAAAGTAAATAATGAGGTATTTCACCGTCCGTACCATTGGCTACAAGCTGCCTCATTGTAACCAATGTTAGCTACATGGCGCGCGCCAGTACAAACCTACAGCACCAGCTACCGCGCCAGCTACGAGCTACCGCGCCGCATTGTGTTCCGGCCTTTAATATAATTTTTATTAAGAACTCACCGGGAGGGTGCACAATTGTTATACCCTAGATGAAATCATAGGGGTATACTAAGTTTGTCATTCCATTTGTAACACCTCGAAATAATGATGGTAGAGCAAAATGGATTGGACACCCATTCATAATATTAAAAGTTATTTCGATTTTTCCGTCTGTCTGTCCGTCTGTGCGCACGATAACTCGAGAACGCGTATACTTAAAGAGCTGAAATTTTGTACACGGACTTTAAAAAAAAAGTAAAATTAAGTTCGAAAATGAGACAAATCGGGCAACTCCTTCGTGGGGTTGCCATATAAAAATTTCGTTTTCCGCTATATATTTTGACACTGCCTGAGAACGCATCGACGTAGAGAGCTGAAATTTCGTACATGATGTTTTTACTACATTAGCAAATAAAATGTCAAAAATGGACTAAATCGGGCAACTCCTTCTTGGTGTTGCCATATAAAAATTTCGGTTTTTTACGTATACTTTGAAAACGATCAGTCCAAGACATTTTTATTGTACTAAGAACTTCTGCAGAATACGAAATCCTATAAAATTGGTTATTACCATTTTTGCTGTGCGACAAACTGTTCTAGAAATATATGCGAAAAACAACTTCAAAATCAATACTTGAATAGATCGGTGACCATACGAAATTTAATACGGGCATTCATCTAGGGTATCATAAGAATTGGTCTTAGACCAATTCTAGCTTTTTTACTTGTTTTATATTACTTTAATCTACAGGGTGCTTCCATCAGCGCTGAGGTACAAAAAAAATTGTAAGGTTGGAGGGGGCGAGGGTGGGGATATCATTTCAACCATTTCAGAGTTAAAGGGTTATTAAGCAAATATACCAGTTTTCAGAAATTAGCCTGTATCGTAATGCATATCGTCAAATCGCAACATTGCCGGCGTAAACAAAAATTAAGGAGAGATCCGTTGTTACAAATATTATTGTTAATTTGTATGCGTTTTACACGCTGTATATATAAATATATTTACATATGTGTATATTTGCTTATGTATGCTTAATATTTAGTCCAAGTTGACAAGTTAGGAAAACACTTTGTTTATATTGATAACCTGTTATTTATTGTAAAATTAAGATAAAAAAATACTTTAGAAATTGTTGCTACTCACTTGTTTGAAGAACCGATATTTTCCAAACAACAACTGTTCAAATTGTGGCAACAATTTGTGCCTTCTTACAGTGTATATGGGCGGGTATTTTGAGAAAAAAAAATCAAAATTGTTTGTGTTTAGATATAAATTACATTAGAAGCCATCCAAGGAAACTGCGTCGAGTTAACTCAACCAGAAAAACTGAACGATAACTAAAATAAAGAAATCTACTCTCATTGTTCGGTAAAGTGAACTTCCGTCACTAAAAAAACTACCTTCGATAACGAAAGTGGTGAGTTATGTGGCATCCACTTTAGATATTTAATTCCATTTTAATCGATACATTTATGCAGTATATTAGAAATTATTATTATAAAGACAACAGCGGAATTGTCTGCGCTACCGAAATGAGATTGTAACTAAGAGGACATAGCCAGTTGAGAGCTTTCGTCGAGTGCAGAAATTGATGTACAGTTTAAGAAGACTATGGTAACAGCGATAGTATGTCTCAAAGAAAGCTCCTTAACATAACATAACATAACATAATTTATTTCGATAATGTACAAAGATTACATGATCTTAAAAGTACAAAGTGCATTGGTGTAATGACGGGAAGTCTTTTAAAATACAAGTAGACTAAATTAACCAAACTCCTTGTCAGTAAAAAAGAACTAATTTCTATATTATGTGCATCATTGCTTCCTACAAGTTTCATTAAAAAACACGCTTCTGAAGAGGCAGACAAGGTCACTATTAATGCCCTGGTAGATCTATCTATTTCATCAAAATTACTGTTATAATAGTTGTTGCGACTTCTCCCAACATCTTTTTCATGAAGTCAAGCAAATGAAAAAGTATGAAGATGTATTCTTGTATATGCTTCAAATATACTCATGAAGTAGAGGAAAATATTTTCCTCGCTCATAGCTGCAGGGGTGTGAGTTTTTACAATAACACAAAGGGAAATTTGTAGAACTTTCAAATAAAGACGAAAATCTGCGCAGGGTCTTTAGAAGGACCTGAATTTTTCTTAAGATCTTAGCAGTGTAATTAGGTTCACTAATGTGGTACAGTAATGATTTCTCTGTAAGACTGTGGCTGGAAAATATCACAGAGGATGCCTCGCTTTGTAATTTATTTCAGGCGTTATCGTATAAGTTACAAAGCAATCAGCAGTTGCAAGTTGCAGGATTACGATGCTCAACTATCTGTGAAAACTGTTGAGACCAATCTTCCAAAAATATTCCTATTGACGAAATAATCTGCCTCCATTTGTAGCGGTGCTTGAATTATGTGGTTGAGGAAAAGTTTAGATCAGGCCAACTTAACTTAACAGACGGCGAATATAAGCTCAATAATGACCAAGAGATTAAAGGTTATGTAGATGAGTCTTCTACCTCCAGCATTTCCAACTGATCTGACTAAATAAAATTGTTAACATTTTCTAATTTTTTATATTAAATATTTTCGTAAACACTATTTCATAAACTTTCGAATAAATACAAATTGAATAACTTTATGTTAGTACTACTTCTCGAAAATTACGTAAGCATCCTAAGGGAGATATGCTCGTATAAATGAAGTCTCTCAATAATACTTTTTTAAGTAAACATTCTAAAGGAGGTACATAATGTCTCCCAATAATAGTTTTGATATGTGAGGAGTCCTTTAAAAAGGTATATATATATATATATATATATATATATATATATATATATATATAATAAATAATAAATAAATAAATATAATAAATTAATGTTTAGAATGGTAGGTTATTTATAACTAGAACAAAAATAGATGAAACGCACTTTAGTCCGATAACAATTCAAGAGCTTTATTGAGATGATTTTTATAATTAAGTACAAAGTACAACCGACGCGTGTCAAATTCTCTAATAGACTAACGCTTGTCAAGTTCGGATCAGTGTAAATGTGCTCACCACACAGTGCACGAATAGTCCGTAGAATTTTCTGCGTGTATGAAAATACGGTTGTATTATTTCCAGCACTTCCCCTCAATTTAAGGACTATTAAGTTAATACAATATACATTTACATACATACATAATATGTTTAAAAGCAATGTTTTTAACAAAAATGAGGATACTTTCAAATACTAAATTTTACATGTCAGTTTCAATAATTCAATGCACCTAAGATGTTTAGGATTCGGTAGAGCCTTGGTGAGAACGTCAGTAGGCATGTCCTCGGTGTAGACGTGAGCGATTCTGATGTTTTTTCTCGCAGAGATTCCCGAATAAAATGATGCCTCATGTCTATATGTTTCCTACGTGCATGATAAGTTGGATTTTCAGCCAGCTTTAACGATCCAAGATTGTCATTGAAAATAATTGCATCTGCAAATTCACTGAAACCCAATTCTGAGAGGAAATTATTTAAATATATGACCTATTTAGTAGTAGTATTCGGCCTCGGTACTAGATAGGGCTACAGTTCGCTGCTTTTTGGCTTCCCATGAAATGATGCAATTCCCGGTCATGGCAATATACCCAGTGTATGATTCCGATTTCCTGTCCTCAGGACAGTTTGCCCAGTCTGCGTCCACGAAGCATTTTAACGGGGTAGAGCTTCGCTTTAAAGAAAGTCCTAGGTCAAGAGTACCTTTAAGGTATCGCAGTACACGTTTTGCAGCTATCCAATGAGTAGTATCGTGATCCTCGTTAAATTGACTCAGAGAACTGACAGCGAATGCGATGTCAGGCCTGGTGAATACCGCAAGATACATAAGAGAGCCCATTAATTCACGATAAGGCACGATAGATTTTTCTTCCTTGGAATTACAGCTTTGCTTTGTAAGCTTCGAATTCAGACATATAGGAGTAAGTACGGGCTTGGCATCAAACATTCCAAATCGATGTAAAACTTCGTTGGTGTAACCTCGTTGATGCATGGTCATGCCTTCCTTATCTCGTAAAAACTCAATTCCGAGACAGTATTTCACTTCACCCATGTCCTTCAACATAAAATATTTCGATAATTTCTTCTTGATTAAATTCCTTGGATAGTAATAGGATATCGTCGACGTAAGTCGCAATCAACGTTGCATTCTTTCTCTTTTCCGATGCGATATATACAAGGATCACCGCTACAGGGAATAGCGCCCAGCTCAGGTAAGGTTTCCGTCAGCGTGTTATACCAATTTCTTGTTATTACCTGAACTTAATCTTTTCAAAATCTGTATAGCCTTGCGTTCAATGTCGTTATCAGCTTTTCCATTTCAACGAGGTATTCCAGTGCCTTGGCTATATATTTCGGAGGTTCCAAAAATAATGTTTCTTCAATTGTACTATTAATATACGCAGTTGTAACGTCTAGATGATGAATCTTCATTTCCGTTTGAATTGCGATGGAAATCAGGAGACGAATAGAACTTAATCTGGAAACAGGAGCGAAAGTTTCATTGAAATGTATACCTGGTTTTTGAACAAAGCCCTGAGCTACTATTCCGGCCTTCTTCTTCTGTACACTTCCGTCCGAGTTGAATTTATTCCTCAGAACAAAACGACTTCCAATTGTTTCGACGTTGTCTGGTTGAGATAAGGTGTTGTTTTTAATAATCGACTTCATTTCCAAACCCATAGCTTTGTACCAGTCTTCGGATTCTGCTCTATATGCAGCATTCTTGATGGGTACTTCCGAAAAAAATGCAAATTCCGATGCCGAACTTCTTGTTTGTGTCGTAATCATGTTATAAACCTTTGTGCGCCTTCCCCTCGCTCCAGTACGCTCAAGCCTTGATTTTCCGGGTCTACGCCTTTCACTTTCCTGGCTGGTCTCCTCTTCTTCATGGCTTCCGAATAGATCGTCAGATTCGTTCTTCGTCTTTGATAGGGGGATTTTGTTTTTTAACTTCCAGACGTTCATCTATGGAATTAAAGAAATATTCGGGGATGGCTTGATAGTACTCAAGAGGTTTCTTCGTGTTAATAACTTTAATGTCTCGCGATATTACAACTTGTTTTATGGATGGTATCCAGATTCTATAGCCTTTAGATTCTTGTGCATAACCCAAGAAAATTCCTTCTTGACCTCGGGGTTCCAGTTTCCCAATTCCTGGTTTCCTCGATAAGCAGTAGACCTTGCTTCCGAATTCGTTGAAATATCTCACATCGGGTACTTTTCCGGTCCATAACTGATATGGCGTTTTTCCTTGCAAACTGCTAGTTGGTACTCGATTTCGTATATAGTTAGCCGTTGAGACTGCTTCTGCCCAAAATGTAGGTGGGAGTTTGGCTTGAATTAAAAGACATCTGGCCATTTCGTATAATGTGCGGTTCTTTCTTTCACATATCCCGTTCTGTTCCGGGTTGTATGCTACTTTTCATCTTCTTGAAATACCGTGTTTCTTCAAGAAATCATCAAAAGTATTATTTACGTACCCACCGCCATTATCTGTATGTAACTGCTTTATTCTCTTTTCCTTCTGGTTTTCAACAAGTTGTTTATATTCTTTGAAATGCTTAAATACTTCATCTTTAGACCTTATAAATTTAACTCCGTCCTCCTTGAGTGGTCGTCTATAAAGGTAACACAGTATTTAGCACCTCCAAGCTATTCAGTCCTTATTGGACCGCAAACATCGGAATGAATTATTTCCAGTAAATTTGTGCTTCGATCCGATGATGTTTGAAACGGAGTACGGGTCATTTTTCCCTGTAAACATATCTCTCAATTAATATTTGTGTTTGTACAAGAAAAATTCATACCCTTCATTGTAATGTTTCGTTGAACTTTTTTTAATTAAGCGAAATTCAGGTGACCAAGCTTCCGATGCCACTCGAGAAGTTTATTAGTATTAATGGCGTTTCCGTATTTCGAACTGTTACCTACGTAGTTTGCAAATTCATTAAAATAGTACAAACCTCTGCTTTTTTCGGCGATCAATTTAGTTCTTCCCATTTTGTCGATAACTTTTGCGTGATTTTTTCTAAACAAAACGTCATACCCGTTTTCTATGATTTTCGCAACGGAAATTAAGTTTGTTCTTAAGTCGGGAACGTATAATATGTCCTTTAGGTCAATTTTGACTTCCGACCTTAGGTAGTTATTGAAAAATGAAGCATCACCTTTTGCTTTAATTTCAGTGGAGTCCTGATGTGTCAAGTTCAACTTTCCACAACCATTTTGTGTTTCACCAAAATGTTTTAATTCCTTCCAAATATGACTTGTTGCACCGCTATCCAGACACTACTTCCTAGATTCCGATTCACCGATGAAGGCTTCCTCGGTTTTTCTTGCAAATTGTTGATTTTCATTTTTAGATTTACAATCGATACTTTCGACAACGATGACACTGGAACGGAAATTTTTCATTTTATTAGAGTTACCTTTCCCGTATTCACTTGTGTGCATTTTGTTTTTGTGATGGTAGTTATGTTTTTGTCCGTGTTTCTGAACAAACAATACATTTTGAGTTTTATAACTATATTCACTACCACGAGAGTCACTTTCCTCTGTTATTTTAACCCGTAAGTTTTCTAGACTCGGTAATTCATCACGTGATTTGATCGCACGGCGAAAGTTTTCATAACTTCGTGGTAAACTGCACAACAACATCACTGACAAGAAGCCTTGATTTAAATCTACTTCCATCTCTGTCAGTTTATCGACGATGTCAAAGAACTTGTTAGTGTGTTCGCGCACGTTACTGTTCGCTTCCATGCGTAGTTCTATGATTTGTTCCAGAAGCATCGATTTTCTAGCAGGACCTTTCAACTGATAAATTCCTTCGAGTTTGTCCCATATTTCGTTCGAAGTTATGCACCCCTCTACTTGCTTTAATTCAGAAGCATATATTGATAAAATAATTTCCGACTTTGTTTTGTTGCCATTTTTCTCACACGTAGAAATTTCTTTGGCACGATTTAAGTCACCGTCAACTGGTTCCGGTTTGATTTCCTTACCGTTTACATATTACCACAGATCGTTTTTTGTTAGCAATGGCTGCATTTGCATTTTCCAAGGATCGAAGTTCCCCTTGTTGAGCAGCTCGATTCTTGTTGCAGAATTCATGGCGATTCACTTACACTTTTATTTATTTATTTTTTTGTTTTTGTTATTTGTGCCTGGGCCCATAACCTGTTGGGAATGGCAAGTTATTTATAACTAGAACAAAAATAGATGAAACGCACGTTTAGTCCGATAACAATTCAAGAGCTTTATTGAGATGATTTTTATAATTAAGTACAAAGTACAACCGACGCGTGTCAAATTCTCTAATAGACTGACGCTTTTCAAGTTCGGATCAGTGTAAGTGTCCTCACCACACAGTGCACGAATAGTCCCTAAAATTGTCTGCGTGTATGAAAATGCGGTTGTGTTATTTCCAACAGTTGGAATTTAATTTTATAATCAAAGCAGAAATAGCAGAATATTTATTAGGATACCATATTCCTTATAAGCTGATTCATGAATGGTTAAATTAAATTTATAAGTCCCACGAGAATTGTTTTAACAAAATAATTAAATTTGAATAAATTGAAATCAATAGGATTGAAGACCAAATCTATGGTAGTAATTAACCATGCCAATGAATTGCTGAATGTGTTTGACTGATATTGGAGACAGTATATTTTGATTGAATAAAAATATTTCTTCCCTTCGAAGGAAGAATACCTTTATTTATAATATTATGACTGGAAATCTAAACAACTTCAATATTTTGTAGCGTGCAATTTCGAATTCTTGCAGTCGAGCAAAAAATTTTTCTATTTGAACCTTCCTTTTCCTCATTTTTACTCTTGATCAAAATGACACCAATGTAAGCAAAACTCTAAACCGTTTAGAGCTTGATCCATAAAATTGAATACCTAAATATTTAAAAAAAAATTGTGCAATCGCTAAATTCATTGAAAAATTTTCTATATATCAAATAATGTATCTACCGATGTAGTAATTGCATTAAATAATCAATCAAACTTGTTGTTTTTGGGTACCATATGAAATAGTGAATAAACCGCTGAAAACAATTCTCGGTGTTTAGTTTAGCCATTTACTCGAAATCTACATTAGCGATTTTGAATTTCTGAATTACTAGTTATGGAAATCTAGAACAATGGAATTGCACTATTGTACATATAGGTACGAATTTTTACATCATATACATATGTATAACCTAAGGAATGCGTGAACGAAGGCACTGTTACTAAATTTAACATATTCGTTGTCAAAGGCATAAAAACATGGAGATGGAGTATTCCGTTCATTCAAGCATAAAAAAGTTTTCCTTTCATTTTTTGAGTAAACTAACAAATACAATTTTTTGTAAGATGACGTCAATGATAGATTCGCATGTTTCCTAAGCTATATGGAAAGGTAAGATTGAATCTTATCTTTCATTTATTTTCAGTAATTTTATTCAAGTACGAATAGTCTTATTGAACCGATAGTAAGTTAAATAGGGATTTTTCTGTATTCTTATACCCTAGATAATGAAATCATAGGGTATATTAAGTTTGTCATTCCGTATGTAACGACAGAAACAATGCTGATAAAACAAAATGGATTGAACTCCTACGCATAATATTAACCCTTTGCACTTCAAGCTTTTTTTTTTCCATGGAGGAACCAGCAACTCCGCGACATTTCTAAAGAAAAGAAAATATTGTTATAACAGAAACAATGCTGGTAAAACAAAATGGATTGGACTCCTACGCATAATATTAACCCTTTCCACTACAAGCTTTTTTTTCCATGGAGGAACCAGCAACTCCGCGACATTTCTAAAGAAAAGAAAATATGGTTATAACTAAACTAACTGAAAATAACTTTATTATTTGACTGTTTTAAATATATTTACGTGTTATAAATATAATATCTAAATCTTCTGCTCTCTAGATCTGTTGGGTATGTTATTTTTCAAAGTGCATTGCAAGTTTTTCGGGACAAGTGTCACAGTGTTATTTAATATAAACAGATTTCGTCGCGGTCTAAAAGTAGTTTGTAATTTTAATTTACAATCAGAATGGATATAAATTATTTTGATATGGCGTCATGAAGAACTTCATAATGGTTTTTGGCTTGTTTCTCAAATAAAATGCGTAATAGATGACAGTTCAAAAATTCTAAATGGCTTGTGTCTAACACGGGGGTTACACGAAATAGTACAGCTTGCATGTAAGCCTCCCTACCAACCCGACTTTAAACTTGACAGCAGAAATCAGTTCAGTTGATGTTTATTTTCCCAGTATAAATTTATTAATTTCTCTCAAGCATTTCTTTTCCGCCATCTTGAAAACCGTAAAATGTCAAATACTATCACTTTAGCTGACATGACTTTTCATTATGCAGGTTCGCTGAAAGCTGATCTGCCTGCACGGCAGTAGGGACTACGCCTGCAAGAAGTATGGCAGTGCAAGTTGCATGCAAGCTGTACTATCTTGTGGAACACCCGAGTAAACCCAAATGCTTTCGCTTTATTGGAAAGCTTCAATTTAATGTAAATAACAGTAGACGAAGTAAGAACCAAAGCTGGAATTAATGTACATTGATCATGTAATTTAATATAGTGAGTGAATGAAACTCACCGTTGGACTGCAATTAAAGGTAATTTTTATTTTTTCACGTCCGTCTGTCTGTCTGTCTGCCTATCCTCACGATAACTCAAGAACACGTTTACTTAGAGGGCTGAAATCTGGCACGCGGCCTTTTTTTAAAAAGCTTGTAGATTTAAGTTCGAAAATAGGACAAATCATTAAATTCTTCTTTAGGTTGCCATACAAGAATTTCGTTTTCACTGAATATTCGAATACTGCCTGAGAGCTCGTCGAAACTGTTAAGCATTAAATAATAATAAAAACGGACTAAGTCGGGCCACCCTTGCTTAGTATTTCCATACAAAACTTGAGGCAATTTATACTGTCAAAACGATCAGTCTCGGACACTTTTAATTAACTGAAAATTTTTCCGAATATAAAATTCTATGAAATTGATCACAATCATTTCTACTGTCCGACGAACCGTTTGGAAATACATATGTGAAAATCTCTTTAACAAAATCAAACTTGCACAGAATATGCACAAAAACTAAACACTTCGATCAGTGATCAACAGTAAGATAACCTTATAACCTTACTCATGGGACCCCTCTCTGAGCAGTTTTGTGCTTTAAAACGTGAAAAGGGAAATTATGAGTTGTGCCGTTATTGTTTCAACGAGCGTTCTAAAAGACTTCTTCTCTTGGTTGGTTTTATTTTTGATACACGCTGAAAGGACCCCTCTCTCATCAGTTTTAAGCTTTAAAACTTGAAAGAGGAAATTTTGAGTTTTGCCATTATTGTTTCGAACGAGTGTTCTAAAAGATTTCCTCTCTTGATAGGTTTTATTTTTGGTACACGCAGATAAGACGCTTAGGGCTTTGAATTTATTTTGACGCAATTTATTATTTGGAAATGATTTATACTCTCAAAGCTTTCCCAATTGCCCTATTTTTGTTTTTAATTATTTAGTTTATTTATTAGATCTAAATTATTAATCAATTGTAACCGGTGGAATAATTAATTCGACCGTAACTCAAATTCTGGAGGTATCTACCGCCAATTTCTGAAGTACAAAGCAGTTGCTCCAATATTTTTCATGCATATTTTACATTTACTTTAGCAAGCAGCGTCTGTAGGAATTTTAAAATATTATAATAACCTTCAAACGAAAAGCTTGTACCACGAGACCAACCTAGTGTTTTACACTCGAACTTGGTCATTATACCCTAGATGAAATCATAAGATATGGTAAGTTTTTTATTCCTTTTGTAACGCACATTGGACTGTTTTCACAAAACACGAAAACCCGTGCACTTAGAGCACTAAAATTTTGCACGTGGGCTGTAAAAAAAATAAAGTTCAGTTCTAAAATGGGACAAATCGGATAAATCCTTCCTGGGTTTCGTTTTTCGCTATACATATATTTAGACACTGCATGAGAACATGTCAACATAGAGAGCTAAAATTTTGTACTCGGCACAGTAATAGTAAATATAATTACAATAATGGTCTAAATCGGGTAACCCCCTTTTGGTGTTAGCATATAAAAATTTTGGTTTTTTAAGTATACTGTGAAAATGACTGATCATGTACATTTTTATTGTACTGAAAACTTCTTCAGAATATGAAATCCTATGAAATGCGTCTGAATCATTTTTACTGTCCGACGAATCGTTCTAGAAATATATGCAAAAAACCACTTCAACTATCAAACTTGCACAGAGGTGCGACCATACGAAAGTACAAAGTGGCATTCATCATCCTAAGAAATTGGTCTTAGGGGTTGTTTAACACTTTTCACATTATTAAAAGATACCTCGTCTCTGGTGAGCTTACAAATTCAACTGGTATAGATAATGTATGTCGACTATAGGTTTGATGTATGAGAAATTGCACATATATCTGGATATAATGTCTGTATATGTATATATATTTTAAATAAAAAAGAGAAATATTTTTATAATCAAAAAATTACGAAAATTGAAATTGTTCTCTTTTTTCGAAGTTACAAAATTTTTTACTTTAATTTCTATCATAACTATTTCGACGAAAAACATCAAGAAATAACATGCAAATAAAACTTAAGAAAAAAGCCTGTAATACTATATCTTAGATGAAATCGTTGATATCTTCAACTTTAGGCCCGGCATATACAGGCATGAGAGATGTCTTAAACGATCCCTTATAATACTTTGAACATATTTTATTAATAATGTTTATTTTAATTTAGCGAAGGAAAGCTGGGTGGGTCAAAATTTGATCAAGTACCTTTTGATAAATCTAATACAGAATCGAATTCCTTAGGTCCTGAGAAGAAATTTGAGTACCCACACTCCTATACTCCGAGACTTTAATAGCGATTCCCAGTACTAACGTTTTTAGGATTTCCCTCTTTTCTATTCGACTTTAATTACAAGATTTCTCGTACTTTACTCACTAGGCTTATGTTCGATCGCAAAATGGGTTTCACTATTTGCCTCAGCTAAGTACCAGTTATAATTCGTAGAAAAATTTTTTTCTCTGAATACTTTAATGGTGGGGAGTAGGACCCCTGCCGGGGGGTTGCAATACGGCATGTGGCATATCAAATGAGAGATACCGCCGAGTACTATCAAGTGGTGGATTTTACTCCCGATTCAGAGAACTTCCTCGGGAAGTTTTCTCTGCAGGAAAATTCGTTTTAATGCACTTGGGTCATATATACTACATTTCGCATATATTTATGCAGTTCTTTCTTCCATGGCCATTAGTGCTCTCTTGTGAATATTTTTCTTAAAGGAAGTTACTTTCCACGATGTACCAATTCCGCGCAATCGCGAGAAGTGGAAAAGTCCACTCTTTCACCCAAGAAAGTCGCTTAAGCTACACTGTAAAAAATGTGCACAATTGTTGCCACAAAGCTTGGGTATTTTTCCCTAACATACAGGAAATATCCCTAAAAATGTAGTTAATATTCCCTACATTTTTGATAATATTCCCTACATTTTTGATAATATTCCCTACATTTTAAGAAATATTCCCTACATATTAGGGAAACATACCTAAGGTTTGTGGCAACAATTGTGCACATTTTTTACAGTGTACATTTGATCGCCAAAGCTTTCCCCGCTTAATTGAAGTAAAGATTGTTAATCAAATATGTTCAGAGTATCAAAATGCATCGTTGAAGTATCTCTCATATCTGTTGGTGTCCAGCCTAAAGTTGTGTGAAGAGTGGGCATTCCCCTTTTTATGTATTTATAAATGTATTGTCCGTGGCTGCTTATTTGAATATTCGCAGCTACCCTATACTGTAAAAAAAAGTAGGGCTATTCCCTAAATTTAAAACACGGTTTTCTCTAAAAACGAATGTAATTTTCTCTGATATAAACGTAAAAGTTTAATTTCCCCAAATCAATCCAGCATTCAATGAGTTTAGGTATTTGACACCAGAAAACCTATAAAGTACGTAAAATTTTCGAAATGTTAAGCTCTCTTGGACATAAGGAAGAGAACATTCAATAAATTAGGTATTATTCTACATTTTTTATGGAAATGTATTTTCATTTACATAATTTATATATTGTTTTTGAAAGCAATTCAAATATTGCTTTTAACTATTTTGTTTGAGCGCGCCCAGCGCACCAACATAACTTCGACCATAACCATTAGAAATGAGCTATTCAGTTCATTTTTATCTTTTTAACGGTGGTGGTGTTCTATCACCTACAATATAAAAAGCCACAAGTTGTTGCTAAAAAATTTAGGGAAACAATTTCTATAAATGTAGGGAATATTCCCTACATTTTATGGCCTATTCCCTACATTTTTGGCAATATTCCCTACATTTTAGGAAATATTCCCCACAATTCTAGGGATTTTTCCCCAAACTTTATGGCAACAATTTGTGCCCTACAGTGGTGGAGTGTGGTTCTATCACCTATTTCTTACATTTTAGGGAGTATTCCCTAAATTTTAAGGCGGGGGAACAAAAAAAAATTTTGTTCAAGAAAAAAAAAATGAAAATTACCTACATTTTAGGGAATGTTCCCTACATTTTAAGGAATGTTTTCCATATTTTAGGGAAAAAAACCAAATAAATTAAAAATTCCTTATATTTTAGGGAATATTCCCTACATAATCTACGTTTTCCAAGGCGGAACTTTCCCTAATATTAGCGACAAATGCGTAAGCTTTGTGGCACACATTGTTGTCAGTCATTTAAGGGAATTATTATATCCTAGATGAAATCTATAGGGTATACTAAGTTTGTCATTCCGTTTGTAACACCTCAAAATAATAAAAGTTATTTTGCTTTTTGCATGTCCGTCCGTCCGTCCGTCTGTGCGCACGATAACTTGAGAATGCGTATACCTAGAGAGCTGAAACTTGGTACAAGGACGTTAAAAAAAATAAAATTAAGTTCGAAAATAAGACAAATCGGATCTCTCCTTCGTGGGGTTCCCATACAAAAATGTCGATTATATATTTGGACACTGCCTGAGAGCGCATTTACGTAGAGAGTTGAAATTTGGTGCATGGTGTTTTTATTATACTAGCAAATAAAATGGACTAAATCGGGCAACTCCTTCTTGGTGTTGCCATATAAAAATTTAGGTTTTTTACGTATACTGTGAAAACGATCAGCCCAAGACATTTTAATTGTACTAATAATTTCTTCAGAATACGAAATCCTATAAAACTGGTTATAATCACTTTTTCTGTCAGACAAACCGTTCTAGTAATATATGCGAAAAACCACTTCAAAAATCAAACTTGCACTGAAGGGTGACAATGCGAAATTTCATAAGGGTATCATAACAATTGATCTTAGACAAATTCTAGCTAATTTACTTGTTTTTTACTGTTTTGAATGCAATGTGCAGCATTTCATTCATTTCACATTTAAGTCAAGTAGTTCTGAATAGTATTCCAATTATGCATTAAGAACCGTAATTTTTATATGCAAGCTCTACGAAGGAGTTGCCCTGTTATGCTCATATTTGAAGCTGAAATTCCATTTGTTCTGATATTAGCATTTCAGCTAGCTGGTCAATGCATTCTAAACAGTAAAGTTTTTCATAAAACTGCTGTGTGCAAAGTTTCACCACTCAGCCCAGTGTCTTCTCGAGTAGTATACAAATATATAGTAAAAGTGAAAATTTTTGCATGCAAGAAGACGTTGCCGATTTTATTTATCTACAAGCTTCAACTTACTTTTCTCATCACATTATGTTTAAGACAGACATGGGGTATCGATATCTAGATATTCGGAATATCTCGTTTATACACGTGTGTCATCAAATACTCCCAATATACCCAGAAAAACTAGTGGGTATAGACTAGATATATAGAAAGGAAAGGTAATAAAAATAGGCAAATATTAAACTCCGCAGAGTTAATAAATTATTCCATTGCAATTTTGTTATTTTTAAACAAACCGTCGACTACACTTTTCTTCGTTTTACACAAAATTGTCAATTGAGCCACCACATCCGCCGACACATTTTGCACCTCAACCAGGATCTTATTGCAAAACAACGCAATTTTTTTCTTTTTTCGTTCCAAATCTTCAATTTATTGCTTATTTACAATTAATTGTTGCCATTTAGATTGCATTAGAGCTAATATATTTGTCACTTCCGTTTCCAAATTAGTTACGATTAAAGATCTGTGAACTAAATTAAAATGTTAAAGTACGGTTTGTCACATCAATCGCCCTTTATGTCTGTCAAGGGACTTTGATATCTAAATATTCGGAATATCTAGATATCGATACCCCATATCTGTCATAAGCATTACTGTGAACAAAACGATAATCTCACTGAGTCAATGTTTTCTCAAGTTATAGTGTGTATGTGTGGCTAATTATTTTTTTTATGCCAATATTATTTCTATGTGTTACAAACAAACTTAATATTTGTCAGGATATCATCAAGACTAATACAATAATAATGTGGCGCCTTTACGCAAATTTTAATGCGTGTGCTCGAGTAGGGAAGGGGAATAACTTCCTTGTACCTTTCTTACGACAAAAGGCTTTGTTCGTCCTTAAAAATAATCGTTATGACAGTCTTTTGGATTCAATAAAAATTTTCTATCATTCGTGTCTTGCATGATCACAGCCTGGAAACCATGACATAATGTATGATGTACTGTAGGTCGACTTGGAACAATTATTATATTATTATTATTATAAAAACAGTTTGAATCAAAAATGTGTTCGAAGCATATATGCATGTATAGCATAATTTGCAAAACGAATGAAATAGTATTAGGAATGATTTCAAATTTCGGCCTTAACCCAGTTGGAGACAATCGTAGCCAAGTTGGCGTGTACGCTAAAGAGTTGGACGCAGGATAGAGCACAAATTTAGATGCACTCTAGATTTGCCTGCTATTCAGTCATGTACTGTGCATATATACGGAAACAACCGAAATCAGCTATTTTAGAATGTGTTGTGGGTCATATAAATAAAATGCTTTACATTCTTAATCGCTGGGTTAAACTTTTGAATTTTACAACTGAAGAGAGCTTATTTAAAAATAAATAATGAATGCCACTTGACGTTGACCAAATATGAAATCAATTTGAAGGAATCAGAAAATAAAGATATTTCCTAAAAATCAAGGATCGCTATTGAGTGGTATACATCTAAATTACAATGCCGCAATGGGTAGACTTCTATAACACTTATTATTATTTTGTGCATGAAAAGTAATTTTGCAATATGCGAAAATCTTTTGAAGCTCATGAAGATGTAACTCATAGGTGGAACTAAAGTAGGGAGCGACTTCTTAATTTATTAAAAATAGTTTACCTAAACAATCGTTTCTTTAACCACACAGGGTTGTTCAATTTTAATATCTAAATAACCACTACTGCAAGTATGGGTACAAATTAAATGTATTGAAACTGGTTAAGAGCTGCGTGCTCATATATGGAGCCAACATTGTTAAATTAGTTAATATTGAGATCCTTGCATCCTCAGGAATATTCCAAAATAAATGTGTAAATTATCGTGATGTGACTGTTATAGTGATTAACTTTTAAAATATTTTCTATTCACAGTATGGAAAGTCGTCGATCTTTCAAAAACTCTCATAACTTTCATATTGGTATTTCGAAATCTTATGTAGCGTGCATTCTGCAGTTCACAATGGAACACTGTCCAGGCATTTCTAGTATTTTTGAAATTTTAAGCAAATCACTGCACAAATTTACATTAAATAGTACACCTGTATGACCGCGCTTAGTCTGCCACTGAAATTTGATTTGACATAAGATTATCTTCTTCAATTGGTCATTTAAACTACGTCCATACCACGAAAAGTAAGACTTGGCCTGTGTTAGCAGCAGAACATAGAATTTTTCATCCCACCTAAGGAGACATTGAAACTTTCTTTGGAACTAATTGCATATTTGCTAATTATTTGCACTTCCTAGATCACAATTCTTGGTACTTCTGTATCGAAAACTAATTAAATTTCTCTAACATAATAAAGATTCCAAAATTTCCAAAAAATTTACAAAATTTAGTGACATGGATAGTGATTCTGGATACATGCACTCAAATTTGTTGCAACTTTTTATGTGGTGATGACGTGAGTCTCTTTTAAAACGTGCGGAGGTGAGGTGTCCCGCTGGATGTTGAAGGTGTTGTGTCTCACCATTTGCTCAGTTTTATTTCACTGGAGTAACAAATCTTTTCTTAAAAGAAAGTAAGTCAGTTATAATGCACGTCTTAAATTAATTTTATTTATTTATTTATTATCATATTTAATTCACCATTCCTTACATTATGTATGTCGGTGGTCTCAACCCTCCCCCTTTTCCTCTCTAGTTACATTCTCGTATATACAGGGTGTCCCGGACTAATACTGCAATATTTTTCCAAATGATTCCTCTCGTCCAGACAAGCAAAAAATTGCACGGCAGGAGGAGGGGGGGGGGGGCAAAATGTCACCCTACCGACTTACAGGGTGATTAGTGAAATATGCTCTTTTTTCACTAAGCACCCTATATCTTAAAAAGTACAGGGTGTACGGTCTACTTGAAGACGGCATTGTATGCGGAACCTTAGGGTCTTTCCTGTGAATGTTAAACCACCCCCACACCCCTCCCCACTCCAGAGTTATGACGCTTCAAAGTCAAAAATTCGTTTTTTTTTTTAATTTTCCGTTATTATTTTAAAAATACCCCCACTAACATACCTTTTTGTTACAAAATTTTGAAAGCCCAGAGCCTCCTCTTTAATTTAACCCATTACACTTATGTTCTATCTGTGACGGTTAAGGAGTTATTAGGTCTTAATCTATTCAGGTCACAGATAATTTGTTCCCTTACTGACGTCAAAACACGTCATCTTATAAAAATATCGTCTAATTTTGGTATAACCTGAACGGGTTAAGAGCTAATAACTTTTTAACGGTTACAGTGACTACATCGGGTGTTGCAGGTTGAATTAAAGATGAGACTCTGGGCTTTCGAAATTTTGTAACAAAAAGTTATGTTAGTGGGGATATTTTTAAAATAATAACGAAAAATTAAAAAAAAAAAACGAATTTTTGACTTTGAAGCGTCATAACTCTGAAGTGGGGAGGGGTGTGGGGGTGGTTTAACATTCACAGGAAAGAGACCCTAAGGTTCTGCATACAATGCCGTCTTCAAGTAGACCATACACCCTGTACTTTTTAAGATATAGGGTGTTTAGTGGAAAAAGAGCATATTTCACTAATCACCCTGTAAGTCGGTAGGGTGACATTTTGCCCCCCCCCCCCTGCCATACAATTTTTTGCTTGTCTGGACGAGAGGAATCATTTGGCAAAATGTTGCAGTATTAGTCCGGGACACCCTGTATGTACAGATGCATATTTGATTTTACTCTGTCCGCTCTCTCAACCAACTTTTGTTGCTATGAGAAAGAGGTTCAATGGTTATAATATAAGATTCAAATATAAAGTTTATTTTAATCAATTGGCAAAACTATAAAATTAACTTAACTTTAATCCAAAATTTTATAAGTACAGTGTAGCATGGTAATAAAGACATTGAGATGTTGATAAGATAAGATACAAAAATACAAGGTTTACGTTGATTAGTGGACAAAATGCAAAAATAAAAAATTTACTTTAGTTTAATCAGTTGACATAAAAAAACATTATAACTATAGTTCAGGATGATTACAAATATGTTTCCTTATTTTCTTTGTATGTATAGACTAGCGAATTTTTGATCCCAGATTGAAGTCCATTGTATATATAAGTGTATGTCGCTAATAATCCTGCACGAATTCTTTATGATTTTGATGTTTCGATCCTTATTTCATTTCTTCGGCTTGTACTGTGTATTCAGCGGCAGTAGTAATTTTCAATTTCTAAAATTTACTGTATTTGTTTTTATTATGTGACCCCGTAAATATTCTATTTCAGTCGGCTCCCCTCTTGGTAATTCAGACAGTGATTTAATCACGGCACAATTTATGACTTCAAACCCGCGCCGCTCTAGTTCTCCACATATAAGTAGGCTTCTCTGGAACTATAAAAACACTGATTGGGAAAATCTCAATTAGTAACTTGGAGAAATTTATTGGTTGGTCTCTTTTGCTTCGAGGGATGTTGATGAATGCATATTAGAACTTAGTAACATATTTAATCTTGGCATGCGTGAATACAGTCCGTATTAGTGCACCAAGTCTCAACAACAGCAAAATCGCTCCTGGTTTAACGATAAGCGTAACCAAGCTATAAAATGCAAAAAGTCTGCTTATCTCGCATATCAATTGCATCCATGTCCGGAACAGAAACAAAACTATTGGATTGCACGGAGCACCTGTAATGCATTATCCAGAGCCAGAAATTTCTTTTTGATCAGAATGGTATACAAAGAATTTTGGCAAACCTCAAAAGTAGCAAAGGTTTCTAGTCCCCGGCCAAAACCATCAAGAACAATTTCAGCAGTTCCTCTATACCTTCACTACTTAATATTAGTGAAGAAGTTGTTTACTCCCTGGTTAAAACTGATATTTTGGATGTTAGATTCGCTTCAAATTCTCTTCTTCCATCCTATATACAGACACCTGTTTTGCACCTCCCGTGTGGATGTGTACAAGCACCAATTTAAATCCGTACGAGAGATATGTTCATGATCCTTAAGGGAATTCACGTCTCCAAAACCGCAGGTCCTGATGATTTCTTGCCCCTGTTAATAAAAAGCTGCGCCTCATCCTTGGCTACACTTCTGCGCAGACTATACTTCTGGTCTTATTCGACAGCAAAATTTCCAACTGCTTGGAAAATATCTCTTGTTCAGCCTATTCCCGAGAAGGGAGAAGGTACCCAAGTAACAATTTAAATGCTATTTAGTTTTACTCAGGTTTTATAATTGTTTTATTAAGGTTGTGAACGTGCCAAATAGTTTTATGGTGATTGTAAGTCATGCCAATTGTCCTTCTAAACCAATTGATTTTATTGTGATGTTTTAAAAACCTCCTGGAGAGTAGTATTAAATTGTTTTAGCATTTAAGTCCATTTGTACTTATAGAAGTTTTATCGTTGTCATCAATTCAACTAGGATAAAACCATTAGACAGCCAAATAGCAACTAAATACCGCTTGATTTTATTATTGTTTTATGGCATCCTCCAAAACTAGGGCTGCCATGTCTAAAATTATGAAAGTAGGACAAAAGTTCGAAAGTCCTGGATTTATAAGCATGAAAACTGGATATTTTTCCCAGATAATGTTACTAATGAAATGGGTTCAAATTTATTTGTGTGTTCAGTCAGTATTTTTCTTTCGTCCACTGCTGAGAAATGACTGAGAACATTCTCTGTAAGTTGATATTATGAGGTAGTATGCTAAGAAAACTGTGAAATCTTGAATAACCCGGTGCACAAATGAGCATTCGATGTTTTTACAAAATTAAGCTAAAGTTGATTTGCGCCCAAGACGTGCTTAGATTTTGTTGAAAGTTATTAAATTCACCCAGTCATCTATCAATTTTTTGTGATCGATTTCGGTGTTCTTTTTTGTAAAAATGAAACAGTATTTTCAATTACAGTCCTACGAGTATTCTCAGTTATATTATGCAAACATCCAGTAAAACTTATCAAATTGTTGTAAGCTTGCTCTGCTCTTAGTCAAATGCTCACACCTACATTTCCTCTTTTCGGTGAAAGTTCTGATATTTTTCTCTTTCAAGGACAATACCATACCTTATACCTCGCTCCCATGACAGTATGTACTCATACACATGAGCTCTCCGTGACCAAAAGGTCGCGCTATGGTCGCGCGAACCACTTTGGTCTGGCGTTGTCCCCCCAGACGCACGAACTGTAGAGCGTCATAAGGACTTCTGCTACTCTTCTGAATTATCACAGGAGCTTCCAAATGGTCGCACTTCATTTGCAATTAGAAGCGTAGTGTTTTTGATACGGTGCAAAACTTTTAAATCATGAATAAGTAAATTGATGTGTATAGAGGAGATACGGCACAGATCAGATCTTTGGGCGGGATATTAGCAATAAGATAGACGAAGATCATAATAAAATATGCGATAATAGTTGAAAATAATATCTCTGTAAATTCCATCAATTAAGGATGCCTCAAAGAGAAATTCCTTGTTACATATCTTTCGCTGTTTAGTGGATGAAGAAAGTTCTTTCGTTTTTTGATTTTTTAAAAGTTTTCCAACTGAATATAAAAATAAAACATTACTTGGAACATTTATTTTGATCAAAAGTTATAATCAAACTAAATAGGTAGATAATAGATAAAAGTTACATAATTTTCCACAACCACGAGATTTTCATCATGATGCGGGGATAATTACATAAGCGATTACTTTGTAGCTCTATGACATTGACCTAAATGTGACTATTACTTGCTATTATGTTATACCATAGATGGCATAAGAACACGCAAAAATCAAAATATGTTTTAATATTTTTCGTGTGTGTCCAATAGATTTGCTCTACCACCATTATTTCTATGCGTTATAAAGGAATGACAAACTTAGCACACCCTATGATTTCATTATCTAGGGTATAAAATAAAAGAAAATTAATAATATTAAAATAAATTAAAATAAAATTTACAAACTTAAGAGAGAATTTCGTTTTAAGAACGGACAAGCTGGTTGATTATAAACATTATTTCACACTTGCAAAGCAGACTATAAAATATAATCATATTATTGGAATAGAACAGGTACGTTCTGCAAACGAGCGATTCAATTTGGTAAATATAGATTGAACAGTAGTAAATGAGAACAGCCTGAAAGTTATGGATTTGCATGTCAACGATAATGAAATGGAATAGATTTGCCGCCGATGATATAACTTTATGCGTTCATAAATTCGCACGCTTTTAAACATTATTTAATTTTTTTAATGAAGAAATATGCAAGAATAAATGAATTATTCATTGCAAAATATAGCTTCCATGTAACCAATTGAAAATTTTTCAAAAATGTATCCAAATTTACAAACATTCATATGCGTTCAAGTGGCAACACCACTTGAGAGTCGAGTCGGTCTATATGCCGGCGTTATCAGGTACACCGTACACGTACAGTACACACAAAATTTAAACTTTTATTTAATTGGTTTTAAAAATGTTAAAACCCGGACGGTATAAAAAATCCCGTCCGGACGCTCCCCGGACGCCCTACAAACTAGGACAAGTCCGGGGAAACCCGGACCGATGGCAGCCCTATCCAAGACTATTGCATTAATCTTTGATAAAACTTAAAAATAAGACTCATGAAGGTTATATTAAGAAGCTCCGTGCTTTAAATCCAGTTTAAGGGACAATTTGGTCTAGAGAGCTACTGGGCTATGTGACATGCAAGAATATTGTATTCCATTCTAGGTCTGATATAAGACTTGTAGTGCTAGATTTGACGGGTCGAAATATTTCTTACACCTTTTAGAAATCTAAGATATTTCTATGCTTCTTTGGCAACGGAGAAGATGTGATCTGCAGCTTAACTTACTGGCAATATTAATGCCAAGAATGCTTAGTGACAGTGAATCGGAAGATAAAGCTCCATAAAAAGAAACGGAATTGGTTAGGTGATGATCTTGCTTCAAAGCGATGAGACAGCTTTGGGATGATTGATTACAAATTATAAATAGACTATAAATGGTTAGACGTCAGAAAGAAATCGACAAGTCGAAATAAATTTCATCGCAGATAGATATAAAACTAAATAGATTTATGCAAGAATAAGTAACATTATTTGAATATCAATATACTTAGAACGGCTATAACTGATATCAAATAGATTTGAAAAAGAGCACCGGTTTTATTAACAACTAAATTAGAGACAAACAAATTTATTTTGCCTTTATAAGTTAAAAAGACTATAAAAAGATTAAAAATTCTCCGAAATGCATGGATTTAAATGCATATTTGTAGCCTTGTAAGTAGTATTAAAGCACGGTAAAGGTCAGAAACAAGATTTGTGTTTGATTGCAAATACATATACAAACATACATATATATACAAGTGTCATAAGTGCATTAAGTTTAATAATGCGTTTATACAAAACTAAATCGTTTTATTTAATAGAAAATGGTATTATATCAGTTTGGGAGCGCTCAGAAAGGTTTTACTTAAAACCAAATGGATTTACAATAGAATGAATTGTTTTAATATCGCCATCCTAAGATAAAACGATTTTATTACGGCTGTACAAGTAGCAAATAGGCTTTAACGTGAAACCGGCATTATACACTTAAAATGCATTATGTTTAAATTAATTATTTTCAAGAATTTAAGGCGTTTCAGAACTAGGAGATAACATTTTCAAACTTTTTTTTTTCAATTCCGAACGTATTTAAAATAATATCAAAATTAAATACAGTGTAAATAAAAACAAAAATTATTTTACAAATATTTCTAAACTTTTCCTAATTTTAATAATGATTTCTGAGGCGCGTTATTATTTTTCGAGCTATCCTATGTGATAAAATCAGTAAATTTTCGCCGTAAAATTTGCTGCATTAAATTGTTAAAACTGCACTTATATTTAATATTTATAGCTACATCAAGTTGAATTACATTTTACTAAATTATTGTAAAGCGGGACATATAAATCTATTTGGTTCTATTACGGTAATTATGTAATTATGGACTTAAAGATCACTTTTATTTTGAAATTCGAAGTCGAAAAGGTTTGCTTTTTTATCTTAAAAAATGTTGAAGAATAGCTTTATGATGGTTTTGATAACGTTATGCGGACAGGTTGATGAGCTGAAATTACGCTTTTAGTGCTATGAAAGATTTTATAGAGGACTGCGAATCATAGCAAATAGTAATCCAGATAAGACCAGTAAGGCTTCATATAGTTTGTTGCGTGTCCCAAAATACGCACAACGCCAGTTCAGGAGGTGGGGTAGGCACTTTTCGGTAAGAGGAACAATTTTCTGACTACAGTTGGGCGCCACGTGATCTTTATAGGATAGATCACGAAACCTATTCTCCAGTAGTAAACGTAAGAATACTTGGATGATTGCTATCAAATTCAATTCAAAATACGTTTATTTCGACAATACTTACTTGTCTTATACAATTCAACTTAAGCCGCACACTCGAACTCTTCACTTAACGTTAATGTCCTATGAGTATTTACATGTAACTACTATAGAGGTAGCCCCATTTTAGGCTCCAAATGTGATCTAAACACACTTTAGATTATTGTAGTTTTCCAATATTCTGACCACTATGATTCTCGCACCACTCAGCTGAGGACAAAAGGGATATACGGCTAATTAGTTTAGCGAACGATTTTCTCACTTTCCATATATTTTTGCCACACTAGCCAGTCACATACCCCACGGATTAAAATCAAGAAACAAAAGAAGTATTTATCGAAAATCAAATTACTTATCTTGATGCTCAGGACCCAGGATAAGCCAGGTAGTATTCCTCTTTTCTTTTTATTATTTTTCCTTCGATCCTTCAGCTACTCGTGCATATATATATTATTATTTTTGATGTTTCGGATGATTTTCCTTTCTCTTTTCTTTTTGCGAAATGACTTCAACTCAGAACTTTTAATAAAACTCACCGGCCTGTTCAAGCGAAGAACTACACCCCCGAAGAAAAACTCTTCGAGACCTTTTTCTCGTCTTTTTTTTTCTCCCTTCATTCCTCGTATCAGGATTCACAGAGAGCTTTTAGCACATCCGTTCCATTATTACATATCTTTGCCCTTTTAGTAGGTGCGCTCGCTGAACCAGGGCAGTGCAAGTTCTCTTAGAGTTATGCACATCCATTTCATTCTAATCATTTGTATGCTTATTTGGTTTAAGATTTTTCTTTGTGTAGGAGTCCTGAACGATTCCGGCATGTAAATTACTAGTGAGAACTGTGGGGCGCACTATCTATGGTTTTTCCAGAGTGTCAGGTGCATCAACTGTAAGTTTCTAGCATTAATTTAGCTTTTGGTATGAATCGCGATATGTGACTAACCACAGGTGGCCTTGAATGTTTACCCTGTGTATACTACTGATGAAATGGATTGTCACTGATACTGACTTTAAACGAAATACTCTACTCACTGGAGTAGAATATGCGTGTGCGAAAATTATGGTGTTGTTATAATCAATTTTTTATGGTATTCACTTATTTAGGACGCTCTTGCCCAATAATTTGGGGGACAAAGTATAAGATCTTAACTAGCTTATACATAGAAAAAAAATCATTTCGAAGAAGAAAAATTGTAAGCTACTCTAGGATAATAAATGACAAGTATAGATTACATAGTTACTTAGGTGGACATTGCTGACGTTGTAGACATTGTTTCCGCTGCTCTTTAGCTTACTGGAACGTTATTTAAAACGCAGGAACAGACGGGTAGCTTCCAATCCTCGTTGTATTTTCGAAAGAGGTTGCCAAGCAGCGTTCGAAACTGGGACCAATAAGCTTGACAGCCATCCAGATGCCCAGGTATCCAGTTTTGTCGAAGTGGAGGATACAATTTCCATTTATTGGGTTGCGAGAAATTATGCGGGATATCGCTCTCACGAGAAAATATGCCGATACAGGGCGGGGACCCGAAATCGGTGTTGACTTCATTATCTAAAAGAAATAAAAGATTTCAGGAGTACCATGCCTTTTACTTTACAATAAATTATTTTAAAATTTAATTTTAAATTCTGAACCGTAACAAACTACCATGCCTTTTACCTTACAATAAATTATTTTAAAATTTAGTTTTAAATTCTGAACCGTAACATTCCTCCTCTTCTCTATAGAGATTTCCTTAAAATCTCACTACAGTACTAACATATTTTCTTTTATTTGTTTTCTATTAATTTCTTTGAATTTGATTCTATAATTCCTGATAAGAATAAAGCCAATTATAATGGCGGTCAGGTACATGTATGTGTATGCTATACCTATCCAAATTCACCTTGTCACGTGGCAACGAAAATACCTGCTAGACTATGACGACGTACCCCCTCTAATTTTTAGTTGCTTTCAGATATTTGAGATCCTTAACATGCCAAGTACCCCGATACTTTCCTGTGTCATCTCGTAGCTCCTAAGTCCAAGGGGACACCACTTACGTGATATTGAACGGTCCTATATATTTAGGACCCAATTTCGCATTGAAGAACTTCGAGGCGTCTGACAATACGTAGTTCTTCCGCCACACCTGATCATTCACATAGTACCTTGGTCTCTCCTGCGTAAATCGTAATTTCGTTTTGTTACTTGGTTGGCTCTCAGTAGTCTATTTCTGACATCTTGCCTAACCCTATCTAAGGCTGTGGATCTTCCCTCCGCGTCAAATCTCCCACCGACTTTAAAATATTCATAATCCCGACCATGTGTAATTATTTCTCTACCGAAGTTAACAAAATATGGTGTTATTCGCATTGCTTCATAAGTTGACGTAAAGATGGCACAGGCAATTTTAGCCAAATATAAATCCCATTTCTTGTGCTTGTCCGAGACGAACGCTCGAAGCATTGACTTCATTTCCTGATTTATCTTTTCAGCTGGGTTTGCTTGGGCATGGTAGAGAACGGTATAGTTAATGCTAGTTCCATATTCGTCGCACAGTTTCTTAAATTCCTTACTTCTGAATTGAGTGCCATTATCGCACACCAGAATCTTCGGAACCCCGAAAAGTAAAAACGCGTTATCTTCTAACACTCTAGAAATCTCAGGAGCACTAGCGGAACGAAATGGAAACAGCAAGGAAAATTTGGACAGCTGATCGACTACTGTTAGTATATACTTATAACCCTTACTGGACCTTGGCAGAGGGCCGACTGGGTCCATATTGATAGATTCTCATGGTTTGTAAACGATGTTTCGGAGACATAAGGCCTGTTTTTTCATGTGTTCTGGCTTAATAGCCTGACAAATAGAGCAATGACGTACGTATGTTGCTACGTCTGCCCAAATTTTTGCCCAGTAAAACATCTGAGCCACTCGACTATAAATTTTCCGGATACCTCGATGCCCTGAAGTAGCTATATAGTGAGCCCTACTTATTACATCTCTACGTGAGTTCCGAGGTACTATCTGTTTCCAATTGTCTTTATGGGGAGATAATTCCGGGTATTCTGGCTTACAATATTTTCATAACACATTGTTCTCAAATTTCCAATTAGGGAATTCCGCCGGTCTTTCTGCGATTATTTTAATCATATTGCTGTACCACTTGTCGTCTGCTTGTGCGCGCTCCATAGAATCTACAAGTAGTACTAATCTGGATAATAATTCTGGTAGTAGATGTTCCTTCCCTTTTCGGTGAATGATTTCAAATTCATACTTTTGGAGGCGCATCGCCCACCTTGCTAACCTCCCGGTGGGGTCTTTGAGGTTGTGTAACCATGTTAGTGATGTATGATCGGTTACGACAGTGAAATGCGTTCCTTCGATATTAGTGCTGCGTGATCTATGCGCCCAACCCATATCCTGACGCATCGGTGAGGATAATGAATGGGTACTCAGAGTTTGGACAGGTGAGGATTGGTGCACGTACCAAACAGTCTTTAACTTTACGGAACGCTTGTTCACACTCTTCTGACCATACAAACTTCTTTCTTTTGCGGAGAAGGTAAGTAATTGGAGCAATTAAACTAGAAAAATTCTCGACAAACCTTCTATACTAGGCCACCGTTCCTACAAATTTGCGAACTTCTGAGACACTTCTGGGGCTCGTGATGTCTAAAATACATCGAACCTTTTCGGGATCTACTTGTAATCCATTTTTGCCAACAACATACCCCAAATACTTCAGTTCGGGCCTACAGAACTCACATTTGCTATAGTTTATGACCAAGCCTGCTATATGTAATCTATTGAGTACTTCTTGCAATACATCTTTATGACATCGTCTAAATATACAAAGACTTTAGATTTAAGACTACCCGATAATATTCTGTCTATTAATCTTTGTCAAGTCGCGGCGAGTTGGTAAGCCCGAATGGCATTCTATAGAATTGGAACAGCCCCCTTGCTGAGACGGTGAAAGCGGTATATTGCTTTGAAGCCTCTTGTAACGGAACCTGATAAAATGCTGACTTTACGTCTAATGATGACATATATCGAGCGTGTCTTAACTTGTCTAGCGTAGCAGATATGTAGGGCAAGGAACACGCATGCTTTTTGGTGACTTTGTTAAGCTTTCGGACGCAAGATCTGTATTCGCCGTCCTTTTTTCCTTACCATTACTACCGGTGAAGCCTATGCGCTATCCGATGGCTCTATAACCCCCAATGTCAACATTTCGTTCAGCTGGTCTTTGATAAACTTCTGTATCACAGGAGATACAGGGAATAACGTTGTTTTATTGCGTCAGTCCGTATTACGTGTTGCACGTGAATAGTACAGCCCAGACCAATACCCACCTTTCGTTTAACCCCTTCGACTATGACCCCTAATTCCCGTTTCTGCTCAACCGATAACATAGACTAATCTTGTAAAGCACCGGCGTGACATTCATTCCCATTATCCATAAATTGCCATGAATTACCCCTAATATTTGCCTGTATATTCACTTCCTTCCAAAAATCAATTCCGAGTATTATAGAATGTGGGAGGTCCAGTATGAGTAATGCATCGCATACCTTAACTCGACGTTCCAATTCTATAGGTATAATGACTTCTCCCTTTACATTTACAGATCCCCCATTTGCTAAACTTACCCTGGTCACACTAGTAGATCTAACTCTCAGTCCCATATTTTCAAAAGCAGGTAGCCAGGTCCACATACTATCGTCCGTGAAGCTCCTGAGTCTAATAAGCCACAAAAATCCAGGTCAAAAGTATTTACATTCAAATGAGGAAGAGTGTCATTTTCCACCTGTGCGAAAACATAATTTAGGAGAACGCCGAGCTCATGCGCTTTCTCATTAATTACCTTACTTTCTACCGAATTCTTTAAAATTGCGACTTTCTGCGGATTACTCGACTCGTGGCTTATTTTCGAGCTCCTTATTCGTTTCCCGACCTTGATGGTGCATCTCTTCTAACAGTCGCTCCTACCTGTTGACTCCTATAAGCATACTTAGTACAGTTGGAACGGGTTACTCCTGGCATCCCACAGCCAAAACATTTTATATCTTTCTTGCAAAATCGTGCTATATGCCCTAACCTACCGCATTTGAAACATTTGCGATCCCTGACCATCGGTGGGACAGCGACTTCTATTACGCATTCTGTGGATATGCAAGCAAGGTGTGGTTCAAGAAGGTTGTTTTTCCTTTAAGGAGGTGGCGCGAACGTTTCTACCGACGTTCTTACAGACTCAGGACGTTTTCCCAATTTCACTAAATCTTCCATTGTTTCTATTTCTGTGAACCTGAACTGAGTTTGGTAGAACGGGCTTATGTTTTTCTGCAATGTCTTTAATTGTTGGCTACAGTGGATCTGTCAAAAGGGAGAACATGTTGGACATTATGGCTACATACATTCCTATAGTTTCATCCTTACCCTGTGTCCGTCGCTTTATCACGTCAAGCATACGTTCGTCATAATCAGAAGGTAAGAAATCTTTCTTCAACTCACACACTATATCTATCCATGAATGAAATTTTCCCTTATTCGCCCTATACCGAATTAGGTCCTTCGCTGTAAGGAAATCTAACGCAGACTTGAAAAGCTGCTGTTTGTTGATCCCTCGAGGATCTGCTATTTCATCTATCCTTTCAAGGAATGTATAATGGAACCCGCGACCGGCAACCAGTTATCACCTTGGCAGTCATTGATAACTCTGCGTCGGATAGGTCCCCTTCATCATCATCTCCATCTGCCTTAAGCTGTAAAGATCTTAAAGCTAAAACCAGATCTGCCCGAACCCTTGTCTTTTCGGTTGACTGACCATCTCCACTTGCTTCCACCCTGCCCAATCTACCTAAGGCCCATTCGATTTTTGTGAGAATTTTTCGATACTCCGCACTACTGGATTCCCTTCAAATCTATATCAAAAACTCCTTCACTTCCCTAGCTGTTTTTTCTAGTGCTAGCATGTCTTTAGCAAACGTATATGGATAGGGATCTACTACCAACTCCTTACCTCCACTCTCAGCTTTTAAAGCCGCACGAAGGGTTTTCCTCATCTCGTCGACAGTTGATACTGGTAAGTCCCGGATAGTGAGCTCATAAGTCAGCTCCTCTTGATTAATTCTATTTATCTCCATTATTATGCTTCGTGTTAAAAACGGTCTATATTGCCAGTAGGTAAGTAAGATTGACTTGATTAAATATGAACTATCACAAAAACGAGCTAGATAGTTTATATTTCTGGGGGTGTTCAAGCAATTGGGGGTTGACAGTTAGGTAGCAATTCAAACCGATTACAAAAAATAAAATTTAATAATTCTATGTTATCGACGCACTACCAGTAGTTGTAGTGATTAAAAAAAACCGGCCCATAACGAAGCCCTCCAAATACTTTTGACAAAAGCTTAGCAATCAAAATTACGAAATCATGATCACCGACGCACGAAAATAGAGAATACCAAAAGAAAATAATTGGAGCAAACACTAATACCTAAATAAGTTACACTATATATAAAAAGAATCCAATCTAATACCATTTATAATATATTGAAAAAGAATCCAGTACAAAACTCGAAAATAAAGTCATATCATTTATAGTATAATCAAAAAGAATCCAGTACAAAACTCGAAAATAAAGTCCAGCGGAGAATGGCTAATAGTGGGTTGACCATACCTATTGAACCTAATAATTCGTTCGTAGCGACAACTCTTTAATATAGGACAAAAATTTTAATAGGGGGTGCACAGAAGTGAACTAAGCTCGGTTTTGTAAGGGGCGGCATCAACTTATTATAAAAATCCGATTCCTACCTGACCCAAAGAAATTATGAGGAAGAAAAAAATTAAGGAACTATCGATAAGCTTAACACCACCATACCCCAACTACAATCTAAATTATGAACTGTTTGGAATACCTGGCAGTCTATTGCTACCACTTTTAATGAATAATTCGTTCACGATATGTTGTAAAATAAGTGTCAAATAAAATAAATCTATGACACTTAACATGGTTCTTTCAATTTTCCTCCACTGATGGCAGGACTATATCAACCGTTATAGAAGTTCAGTTACCAGTAAAAGAACACAAATTAGCATTTAGGCAACTTATCTTTGCTAATAGCGACGCTTACCGTTAAGTAAATTGATTGAAACTTATTCCGCTTTCCAAAGTAATCTATTATTTGTAATCCATGTGCCCCCTTATAATACGATCTCTTCCCATGAGGCACACTCAAGTCCACGAAAACAAATAAACTTCAATTGGACCAGTAGGAGGAAAGAAAAATAGTATGTGGAATCAGGCAACATGTAATCACCAGCAAAATCTTAAAACTGCAGGAATTTAGTAAACAATATATCGTGGACGCCAGAAAACGCACTGTAGCACTCACTTTATCAACAACCTATTTCTAAAAGCCTTTCGAATACTTACTCTAGAATTTTATGCACAAAAACAAATTGGAACGGGACTATTAGAGCACTGCTTAGAACAAATTATTGCTGATTTTGCCTTAGATTTTTGGACTTTTCTACAAGGGGATAACACCTAGAAAGTATGATTACAGACAATTTCCACAAACGATGGCCTTTCAAATAATAGCACCTAATAATGAATGCGTCGACTGACGCCGAATAAAATATTCTTACTAGTAAAATACTCCGAGAGATGCTAGGAAGTTGCCTGCGATGACTGACTAGCGGACAAACTAAAATGAAAGTAGATTGCACGACGTGAGACTCCACTGAAACCTTTCGTCAGAAAAGAAGTAGTGTGAGTGGTGTCGATGTTTTTATCGTCGCATCACCGTATACAGACTCAGCCATGATTTGATATGATAACTGTACGCTTTACGGCTTGTTGGTGTATGAAGTGCCGAGGAGGATTATGTATATAAAATGTTGTCAGATTATGATGTTGGTAATAAAAATTGTACCTCTTTTATTGGCCCACGTTGGGCGCCAAAATTTGCTGCGTACCCCAAAATACGCACAACGCCAGCGCAGGAGGTGGGGTAGGCACTTTTCGGTAAGAGGAACGATTTTCTGACTATAGTTGGATAGTTGGGCGCCACGTGATCTTTATAGGATAGATCACGAAACCTATTCTCCAGTAGTAAAATTAAGAATACTTGGATGATTGCTATCAAATTCAATTCAAAATACGTTTATTTCGACAATACTGACTTGTCTTATACAATTCAACTTAAGCCGTACACTCGAAGTCTTCACTTAACCATAATGGCCTATGAGTATTTACATGTAACTACTATAAAGGTAGTCCCATTTTAGGCTCCAAACTTGATCTAAACACACTTTAGATTATTGTAGTTTTCCAATATTCTGACCACTATGATTCTCGCACCACGCACCCGAGGACAATAGGGATATACGGCTAATTAGCTTAGCGAACGATTTTCACACTTTCCATAAGTTTTTGCCACACTATCCAATCACATACCCCACGGATTAAAATCAAGAAACAAAAGAACTATTTATCGAAAATCAAATTACTTATTTTGATGCTCTGGACCCAGGATAAGCCAGGTACCCTTCGATCCTTCAGCTACTCCTGCATATATATATTATTATTTTTGAGTTTTCGGATTATTTTCTTTTCTCTTTTTTTTGCGAAATGACTTGAACTCAGAACTTCTAATAAAACTCGTCGACCTGTTCAAGCGAAGAACTACACCCCCGAAGAAAAACTCTTCGAGCCCTTTTTGTTCTTTTTCTTTTATTTTTTTTTCTCCCTTCATTCCCCGTTTCTCAGAGTGCTTTTAGCACATCCGTTCCATTATTACATATCTATACCCTTTTAGTAGGTGCGCTCGCTGAAGCAGGGCAGTGCAAGTTCTCTTTGAGTTATGCACATCCATTTCGTACTAATCATTTGTATGCTTATTTGGTTTAAGATTTTTCTTTGTGTAGGAGTCCTGAACGATTTCGGCATGTAAATTACTAGTGAGAACTGTGGGGCGCACTATCTATGGTTTTTCCAGAGTGTCAGGCGCATCAACTGTAAGTTTCTAGCATTAATTTAGCTGTTCGGACGAATCGCGGTATGTGACTAACCGCAGGTGGCCTTGAATGTTTACCCTGTGTATACTACTGCTGAAATGGATTGTCACTGATACTGACTTCAAACAAAATACTCTACTCACTGGAGTAGAATATGCGTGTGCGAAAATTATGGTGTTCTTATAATCAATTTTTATATGGTATTCACATATTTAGACGCTCTTGCCCAATAATATGGGGGACAAAGTATAAGATCTTAACTAACTTATACATAGAAAAAAAAATATCATTTCGAATAAGAAAAATTGTAAGCTACTCTAGGATAATAAACGACAAGTATAGATTACATAGTTACTTTGGCGGATGTTGTTGACGTTGTAGACACTGTTTTCGCTTCTCATTAGCTTACTGGAACGTTATTTAAAATGCTCGAACAGACGGGTAGATTCCAATCCTCGTTATATTTTCGAATGAGGTGCCAAGCAGCGTTCGAAACTGGGACCAATAAGTTTGACAGCAATCCAGATGTCAATGTATCCAGTTTTGTGGAAGTGGAGGATATAATTACCATTTATTGGGTTGCGAGAAATTATGCGGGATATCGCTCTCACGAGAAAATATGCCTTTACAGGGCGGGGCCCCGAAATCGGTGTTGACTTCATTATCTAAACAAAATAAAAGATTTCAGGAGTACCATGCCTTTTACTTTACAATAAATTATTTTAAAATTTAGTTTTAAATTCCGAACCGTAACAAGTTTTAAAAATAGGCCCTCACAGCATGTTGTGCCCTTTTAGTTTTGTAATAGGTTTTTTACGGTCATATAATTGTTGGCTTGAATATACAGATTTATTATAAGTTTAATGAAATATTATAGACAACGTTATGTAGGCTATGTTAAAACCAAATTGTTACTTGGGAAGCGATCCCCCAAATTATCTATCCTATCAATTGCAGTCCTTTCGATTCTTTCAAAGACTTGGCTTCTGATCTGAACGGGCATCTTGAGACTTATTCAATTCTGTTACGGAACGTTGGAACCCTAGCCTTCACAATTTTGATGAGACTCCAATATTTTTGCACTGATAGGTCAAAGTCCTTTGATAGAGACTGTCATTCTGCCCTTTTAGCCAAACTTAAACCACTTGGTCTCTCTCCTCCTCTTCTACATAGATTGAAAGTTTTTTATCTAATCGCCAAATTCGGATTATATATAGTTGATGACGATACACCTAAACACCATCCTATAAATTAATAATTTGCTTTCCTTCATTTTCAATTCCATCCATAGTTTCGCTTATGACAGCACCCTTGATTTCGCTTACTTCTTTGACACTTTTGCGACCTGCAGGGGGAATGCCATATGTGTTAAACGAGATGGCATGATTAGATCATTGCATGAAGACTATCACAATATCCTGGCTTAGGGCAGAGCGAAATACGTCGCCTTCAATGCAACTAAGACCCAAAGAACCATAGAATTGTGTTGGATTTCTGAAAAGGTGTAAGAAATATTTCAGCCCATCACATCGAGCGCTTCTATACAAGTGATACGTCACACATAGAATGGAATACAGTTCCCATATATGAGCTGGGGCTGGTCGTATAGCCTTGGCTTCATTAGGTATTTTCCAAATGAGAGCCTTCAAGCTCATTGGTGATGTAGCAACAGCTTATTATAACAACTCGCTCGAGCACTGCACCAATGTTTGATACCTTTCGCTACTTTATCGCTACATTCATTGTCAATGTTCTGATGAAATATCTAGTCTGATCCCTTGTGGACTAATTTCTGCATGCGACACTCGCGCTGCAAACCGTGCACATCCTTTCACCTTTCAAATTGCCTTTGGCAGTACAATACATTTCTGTGATGCTTTTTTATTCCGAACTGTGCGAACGTGGAACAGTCTACCATCTTCTGTTTTTCCTCCGGCATATAATCTGCGAAAGTTTAAGGCGACATGCATCGGCACGTCCGCTACCTGCTCATATTTCCCAATCCTTTCCCTATCTCCTTCCTATCATACTCATCATAGGGTATCAAATTTGTTGTTACTTGATAATTTTGTATTCGTTCTCTTATTTTTACTCTATATTTATGACTTTTTGTACCCATTTTCTCCTTTCGGATGGTATTTTTGTAATTTCAATAAACAGTGTTTTGTGATCTCATTTGGAGTTTAAATGCATATTAATGCCCATATGGTATATCACGTAGAAATCCTTAAATGCATGGTCAATTATTGTAGCAGTAGTTTCAGTAGACCTAGTAGAGTTTTCAGCATAAATTTAATTTCAAATTCTAAAGATATTCATAGTTAATAAGTCTAAATGCTGAGTTTTATATTATTGTTCGTCTATATAGTCCACAAATTCATGCACGTGGTAAATACGGCCACAGCATCATGTCTTTATGGCTTAAGTAGGCAGGGTAAATAAGAGTAAGTGAGAGTGTTCCTATGGAAGTATTCAGATGTAGTTAGTTTTTGGTATTTGTCCATATGATTTCAAAGATAAAGAAATCATAACCTACAAGCTCACACCTACATCTCACATTTAGTCAAAGGATCGCTACTTTCATTTTGAAGCAATCAGCGGACGGATTTCAATGTGCTCCAAGTGCTTTAATAGATTTTTAATGATCAAAATTCACACCTATAGCTCTATTGTTTTATTGCTATTCCATTTTCTCAAGTTGAACTCTCCGCTCTTAAGGGCCTATATTAATTCATGACTTATTTTACTGACTTCTTTTAAAGAATTCCCTCCAGACACAATATCTTCTTTGTATGTATCTCGCATGATGACTTTTTCTGCAAATGAAGAGCCTTTAGCTGTATTTTCGGCCAATTGCTAAAAATGGTGCACTTGTGGTTTAGTTTATGACCTTAGTCAATTTGTACTTCTAGATGGGCTATTTTTCAGAATTTTGCCACAAGATTCTTTGATAATTCTGGTCTCTAATTGATAATTCGGGTCTCTAATATTAATGTTTACTTCGCGGTACCTTTTTTCAATGTCAGATGTGAATACTATTTTATGTTTTCAGTTGCTAAGGTCACGTGGCCAAGTTTTAGATATTCACTCATAAAGTCCGTATACATGATTTCAAACGTCTTTTCTGTCTTGAATTTCTTTTCCATCTGAAGTAGTATTGTTAATGTGATTTGTCTAGAACCCCCAAGATTGGCGGTTCCAAGATCCTTTTTAAATGGGTTTCTTACTGTGTATGTTCGGTCAGCATTTCTTCGATGAATAGTTCTGAAATGCACACATTACATCTTCACCTGTCAAGACTGTATCAGTATTCAAGTCCTCGATTTCCCAAAATTTCGAATTTCTTTATTTAAATCTATTTCAGATATTTTGCATTGCGGTGCTATGGTGGACATACTTTGTTTCACTTTGCCTGACAGTACGTTTCCTACCCTATGGGAGTTTCTGGAGGCCCCCACAGTACACTTTCCATTTGTACTTTAGCAAACAATTCTGCTTCCAGGATTACACCACTTCTGCTTGGTTCATCTAAATTCGGATCTGCTAATATCAGATTCGTTGTGTGTTTCCATTCTGATTTGTTTTGAATTTTTTCAGTCGGCATTACTCTCGTTAACTTTTTGAGTACTAATGATGTTGTTGTTGTGAAAAACGATGATGGGAATCTTGGCTTTATTCTTAATTCAATGCCCATTTGAATATTGGCAATCTTTGCACGTTATACTGTTGGTACGGTGGCATTTATTTGTCATCTTGGCAGTTTTAGCTTCTGATCCGTTTCTTCAGCTATGAAGCTGGCTTGAGCTCCCTGGTCAATAAGCGCTCGTAGCATAATTGTATTATTGTTTTTGCCAACTGCTTGTAGCATTGCAGCACAGTACACTGATTTGTACTTTCTGCAATATGAGTTGACACTACTGACGTACTTGGTTTAGTCGATTCCCTCTCACTGGTTTCCAAATTGTTTAGCTTCCAATCAGGTTTTTGAGATGACAAATTTAAACATAATAGTGTATAACGTTTTCTGTTACATATTCTACAAGTTTTCCAACTTTTACAATTCTAACCTGCATGGCCCTTAATTAGGCAATTAGAACAGAATTTTGCTTTTCTGATCTCCTCGTTTCTTTGGAAAGTATTCAATTTATTAAATTTTTCACAAGTATAAATCTTGTAATTTGCTTTGCAGAAACGGCATATTGACTTTATTCCCACCATGCCGTGGTGTATTTTTACCTCATTCCTTTTGTTACTAATTTTAGCTGGCTGACTGATCTTCGTTGTAGAAATAATGATGGTAGAAGGAATCTGTCTGTTCGTCCGCAAGATAATTCAAGAACGTGTTCACTTAAAGGGCCGAAATTGCACACAGGCATTTAAAAAACAAAAAAAAAACGTAAATTTTAGTTCGAAAATGGGCTGAATCGAGCTACTCCTTCATAGGATTTCCATACAAAAATTTATTTTTGCACTGTATATTTGCGCACTGCCTGAGAATGTGTCGACGTAGAGAGATGAAATTTGGTACAACGTGTTCTCAAAGCAATAGTAAATAAAGTTTCAAAAACGGACAAAATCGGGTAATGTCTTCTTGGTGTTGCAATATAAAAATATTGGTTTCTTACAAAGACTGTGAAAACGATCAGTCCCAGATGCTTTTATTTTACCGAAAAGTTCTTCAGAATATGAAGTCATAGAATGTGTTATAATCATTTTTATTGTCCGATGAGCAGTTCTAGAGATATGTGTGAAAAACAACTTCAAAAATCAAACTTGCGCAGATGGGTGACCATACGAAATTACATAAGAATTGGTTCTAGACTAATTTTATTTTTCTTGCTTGTTTTAATTAAATTTTTAGTGGATACTTATTGCATCCCTTTTTCCCTTCATTTCGGATACGAATATTTTGAGACTTGCGGCAACGCTGGTAGGCATCTAATTTTGGGTCGTCGTTTATATGGTTTAATAACTAAACACTGAATATACTACACACTACATGGATATTTTTTTCATCAAACACGCGAGCTACATTGCTATATTTCATATAGGAACTATGTTCGTTGATTCTTTTGTCAATACTTCTTTCTGTTTAGTCATAATAAATACTTTTAAAATCACCACACTTAATACCACAAGTACCCGAATTTTTAATTTTATCTTTTGTAAAACTTAATTAATTTTTTGGTGTTAACGAAAACTAATTGCCTATTAGAGCCTAGTACCAGAGTTGGAAAAATACAGTTTTTTTTTTTTTTTTTTTTTTTTTTTAAAGAACGAAACATTAAAATTTAAAACAAAAAAAACAATTTTTCATAAATGTTTCAATTGATTTGTTTACATGTTTTAAACATCTTTTAAAAATTTTTTTAAAAACCTTTAATAATTGAATTGTTTTGATTGGGGTAGGGTGAAGGTAGAAATTAAGACAAATGATAAAGAAAGAAGGAAGTTTTTTATTGTAAAACAATAAACACAACAAAAACAGTACTTATACACTCAACAAAATATCTATTAATAATCAATTCTTCAATAAAAAAAAAAAAAAAGTATCAAAATTAAAAATCAATCAACCCTGCCTGACCTGCCATAGAAATCAGAGTACCTGATTTTACCTACCTATCATATTCATTACGTATTATGTATTTATTATTGATGGAGTATATTGAATGATAGAGAATGAAAAAACTGTTTAGTGTTCGACCTCATTGTCGGCCACGTATGATGATCCTTTGCCTAGATTGAGCGCCCTCATTCACGTAACCAATTTTGCTGCTTTCCCGATGCTAACTCGGTTGCGTAGTTTAGAGTGCACCAACCCAAAAGTAGAAAATAATCCTTCGACTCCAGCGGAGGACGCAGTGGCTGTATATAACTGATTTGTAAGTTCTATCATCTCCGGATGTATTTTACGCCCCAGCAATCTCCACCACACGTGCACATGAGTTTTTTTTAAGATCTTCCTTAAACATGTATCCTTTAAATGGATAACTCATCGCACGGTACACGAGAACATCTTTCATCGCCTGCGGACAACTCAAATCTATGAACTCCACAAGATCACGAGTAATTGATATTTTTTTAAGTTTTCCAAGATAGTTCTCAGCACTTTCCTTTAGCTCAACATCTTGGATTTCCTTACGATTGTTATGTCTATTATAGCCCTATGCTCGCTGCATACTTTAGCAAGATAATGTCAAATACTGATACATTTCTGGAGACCGTCTGCTAATCTATTCTAGCGCACATCTTGAGGTAGTATAAGCGCCTTTCCACCCACTTCCCTGTATATTTCTCCGGGAAAATGATGACACTTGAAGTACTTTATAATATTTTGTACCTTACATTTAATGTCCACTTGTCCAATGTCTTTGGCAAATAAATTCAATAAGTGAACGGAGCAACCATATGTGATAATATCATCAATCAAAGCTACGCACATGGCAACCGAAACTTTGACACTTTTAATGTGGTCGACTGCCAGAGTCAGCCAGTGTGAGAAAAACTTTACCTTCATCCTCAGTAGTGGTTACACTGCACACACAATAGGCTTATTGCGTATGTTGCTCCAACCATCCAGTGCCAGTTTCCTTTCAAATTGTTTTCCATATATGATTTTACGGTGCCATACACTTCATCTAGCAAGTTTCCGCCATTTTTTTTTTTTTTTGTGTTGGAATATAGCCTGGTCGAGTTAGTTGCGTCAGACTGATAAATCCTGGATACTCAGAGTGTCGGAATGCAGTGTTTGTTGCATAAAAGTATCTGGCAAATTGTATATCTATTTTATACTTTTCCTTTTCTGATGTTTTCACTGCATACTGGGACATTGACATTATTGGGCGACTTGACGACGTTGAAGAAACCTGCCTCGATTTTTTGGTAACGGGCACAACATCGGTCTGGACTCCTTCTGCATCACTGTCTGTGGAAAAAAACACCATATACATATTTTTATTCACGATAAAATTGTAACTAATCCTATCATCATCATCATCATCAATTCAGCCACAAGACGTCCACTACTGAGTATGAGCCTCCCTGCCAAAAGGGGGGTGGGGGATTTGCCATAAGTACCACGTTTGGAGGGCAGGTGAACGCTATAATATACACAGATGAATGCTGCTGCCCGTCCCTGGTGCAATCCCGTAGTCGCCTTGACAACAACCAGGGGAAGATTTGGGGTGACCCTATTTTAAGCCAGAAACCACACGGGATACAAACTAATACTAACTAGGCAAAAAATAAATACCGGATACATTAAAATTCAATTATGATTTATTTGCACCTGTCTATGGGTACATTACAACGATATACTATGTACATCACAATATTTTATATACTTATGTAAATAGAGACACTATATTATATAAACAAAGCAAAGCATGTCCGACGGATCAGTGGTTCTAGAAATATAAATGCACTAGGTAGACTAGGCACTAAGAGACAGATATACACCGATATATATTCTTTAGTTATTAGATATCTACATAGTTTTCACAAACACAATAAAAAAAGAAAAGTTATTTACTTATTATCCTCACTTGAATCACTGTGGATTTGGATTCTTGTTGTCGAAGTCGATGCGCATGCATTTTTTGCCCCATAATCTGAACAATTTGTCAGATGTGCCCTCATATGGGCGATTAACCCTACTAAGTCCTTCCCGCAATACTTGCACTTCACCCTGAGTATTTTTCCACCACCTCCTGTTGTAGATGCAGGCAGCTCTCCGAAGTACTGCCATAGTGAATCCTTTTTTCGGCTTGTAGACATTTTATCGTTTGGAAGGGCAGATCCAGGGTTATTTTATTATAAATCGAACAAGATTAATACGAAACGAAACTCAATCGGATTAGCTATCAATCACTCACCGCTAGTCACTACAGTCTAGTATACACTGTGCAATCTAACAATAAGCAAAAAAAAACATACCGTAGTACAAGCGGAGCGAACTATCTTCATCCCTTTTCCATTTACCCATAGTAGAATATACCTTATTTATGCACTTATTGTAGACGGCTGGGGTAATCACCGCCAGCCAAACCAGGTCTAGCAGATTCTCAGAATTCAAAATTCAGAGTTGCCATCACAATTTACAATTTAACTCAAAATTATAATATTGCAAATAAAATTATTTAAAAAGTACAAAAATTATTAATTGTGAGTAAATTATAATGAAGTAAAACTGAATGTTTTTTATATATGTTTTAAACGTGTTTAATTATAATGAAGTAAAACTCAATGTTTTTTATATATATTTTAAACACTTGTTTTAAACAAATGTTTTAAACATTGCCAAACATGCCTAGTACTAAAGCCCGCGCTAAGATAAATTTTGTATGAAAATTTGAATTTTAGCGAGAGCAGAACTAAGGTCAACACGCTAAATTTGGCTTTTGGGTTTTGATTAGCGATGGGTCTACCAGTAAGTCTCCAAAAGTTTAGCTTGAATTTATCCGCCCGGGCAGTTCTTTAGCGCGCTAAATATACGTATTGTCGGAGTTCTGAAATTTGATAAATTTATTGACTTAATTTTTGTAGTCAATGTAGTTTTGTACGTCTTTGCTGTAAGTACGGATGAATTGGATTTTCAATATCATTGTTTGTATTTTATTTTTTATTGTATATATTTTATATATTATTTTAATATTTTTAATATTTCCAAATAATTTTAACTACCTGTTTTTAGAAATATCATGACCGCGAGTTTAATTTCCAGAAAAAAAAAATTTCCAAATTCTTTTTCTTTTTTCTATCATATATTTGCTCTCACGTTTTAGTAGCTTAAGATCGGCCCCATAATGGAGACTCGATAAAATTTAGTTTAGCGCGGACCTTAGTATAAGCTTGTGTTCACGAAATTTCTGAGTTAGTTTTTTACTTCGGGTGCAAAAAACATAGGCGCTCGTTTCATCCCATCAGCATGAAACGATTTATTTTGCCACAACAAAGTTTATGGGTTGAACCTCTCAATTGCGTCGTATTTTAAATAATAAAAAGTAAATGTAATTCATTAGTGAAAGCAATAACGAGAGTCCAGTGATTTTAGTATTTTCATTACTATTTTTTATTAGATTATTTTGAAAACTGGTACTTCATTTTCAGTTTCTATTTCTTTACTTTTTTAGAGCCTTTTGCATTTATTTTAAAGCAATCTTTATAAAAGCCAACAAATAAAAGAGTATATATACATATGTAATAATATTATCGTTTTGTCTATAAAACACGAAAATTTAGAATGGCTGTTAGTACATCGCTAGCTTCTTAGTTCAGCGTGTACGCAACCAATCAAAACTTTTTTAATACCATACCCGAAAAGTCAAGATTGATTTAATTGTTAGAAATGGCAACTTCCCAACTACTCTATTTATGTCAACATGAAACCTTTTATGAAACGGCTGGAATCAAAGTCCCAGTATCCACAGAGTTGTACTTAAAAAATTTGAAATAGCAACCCCAAAATCGAAATTTTTTTAAGTACCCTTGAATAACATTTGAGCTGGCTAAATTGAATAGACGCACAAGTTTCGGCAACGATACAACTGTTCTTGCTTCACTCAGCTACAAGTTACTGCATTCCGAAACAATTTTCCAGTAGTTTTTTTTTTGTTTTTGTTTTCATTTTACCAGTAAAGTAAAGATTATAAATTAAGTTTAGATTAATCGTAGATTTTCTTTCGAATTGTTAGGTTTAAATTCTATTAAGATGTTTAGCTTCATATCAAAAACTGCTATAGAAGTTACTGCATTCCGAAACAATTTTCCAGTAATGTAGAAAACCATTTTATTGTTGAGTACCCAAGAGAGGTAGGAAGAAAGTTGAACAGAAGATTCCCTCGAAGAAAAAGATTATTGGCGGTTCTTGAAAGGGTACTTTGTTGCAGCGTTCAGCCTTTTATCGTGGCACAGCAAGTTGCTGGAATGCAATGAAGAAAATAAGGAGGGAAGGAAAATAAAGTGGACCGGGCCTCCATCGCAAACACCAAAATGACCCAAATCCTTGGAGTGATGGTGAGTCTACATATCCAGGTGAAATTTGTAGTATTTCTGTAAGATAGCTGAAACAGAACTAATACCAGATGTGGAAGTATAATTTATATTGATATTTATAATCATATGTCATTCAACTTTTTCTTTGAACGTTAAACTGTTTCATTATTGGCAGTATATTACCGCAGAGGTCGAATTTCCCACAAGACGATTGCTTACAATTTAAGCGACTATGCAATATATACCACATCGGCTCTACGATAAGGTTCTGATGCGGCAATAATTATATCCAACATATTACATCGTTGTCGCTAAAATATCATCCCATCACTTCATCGCTTCTTACTTTGACTTTGTTACACATGGCAAAAAATGACAAAAACATCAAGGTAATTAACTTGTAATAACGTAATTACCAGAACATTACGATACAAGATCTCGGCAGTTTCCAATCAACTGTACTTTGAATCTCTCAATGGATCTGCAATCCCGAATTAAATTTACCTGGTTAATTCCACTCGATTGAAGAATTATATCTGTTTCTTGAATATCTCTCGTAGGACGCACCTTCTAGGAGAGTCGCAAATTATGTCTACGAAAATCTCGCAGACTCCAGAAACGATAGATTCATAATTTTCATTGAGATCACTCGAAAGTTTGTTCGGTCAGCAATTACCTTCTTGCAGTTGCAACTAGCATCCTACTTGGGAGGAAAACTGTATACTGAATCTTCAAAAATTAGCAGAAAGGAGATATTCCAAACTTAAATCAGTGTTAGAATGTTGAGAATCTATAAATATGATCAATCCTTTATCGCAACAAATTTCAGCTTTGCTAGATATCTAGCTTCAAGGTTATTAGGCAAAGTTACTCTTCTTCCCTCAAATTAACCAGACATTCTTTACTTTGGCAAAATAAAGAAATATTTGGTAGCATAAAATTAAGACCTCAGCTTGGAATTCTTGATACACAGCCAGTCACGATAGCTGAGGGAAGACGAATGTCGAACCAACCTATTCCAGACAATAAATTTTTTATACACTAGATGAAATCTACAGGGTATGCAAAGTTTGTCATTCCGTTTATAACACCTAGAAATAATGATGGTAGAGCAAAATGGATTGGACCCCAACGCATAATATGAAAAGTATTTTGATTTTTGCATGTCCGTTCGTCTGTCCTTACCGCTGTCCGTTCGTGCGCATGATAACGATAACAACGCATTCACTTGGAAAGCTGAAATCTTGTACATGGACTTTACAAAAAAAAGGAAAATAAAGTTCAAAAATGAGATAAATCGGCTGCTTTTGACTGCTTTTGCTAATGTTTCCACTCAAAATGTATAACTTAAATGAAAAAAATGTATTGAAGTCAATGTGTCCTTCTAATAAATAAATATATTTTATTATTGGAAATATAAAAATATTATAGAAAAGAACAAAACTAACTTCGCTTCATTATAGAATTCAAGGAATTGTATGAACTGAATTGTTTTAAAAATTACTTCTCAAGTTTGAAAAGTATTCAAAATAGCAAAAATTAATTAATTAAATTGCTGTTACTTGAATCCAAACCACAAGCCATGGAACAGAAATCCTTACGTGTTACCTGCTGGTCCGTTTCTGTAAAATTTTCTATACTGTCCTGACCAGATACACATATATTTTATATGTTATATAGAGCCTAGTAGAACCTAGCTAGTAATTCTAAACTTAGCTCCTTACCTTCCCAAAAGCACATTTACTAGGTAACATCTTCCTCATTCCTCCGCTGTACTACTATTGGAAAGCTTGCTAACAAATTGGCTATCATGTATGAAGGTCGGCAATGCCCATTCGGACACTTTTATAGTAAATCGTGGTGTACCCCAGGGCTCCGTTCTGGGTCCACTATAGTTTAGGTTATACATTAACGATCTACCATGCTATGTTGATAATGATAGTGTCCATTTATATGCTGATGATGTGCAGATATGCTTTGGGGGACCTATTGGGTTAAAGGACCTGGATTTAAGTAGAGTCTGCCATTGGTCCTTAGACAATCATCTCAAGCTGAATGCTGTTAAATCTAAGTATCTAGCTTTTACTCAGAGCTCTTTGAATGCTTGTGATTTTTCGACCGAGTTATTAAATGGAGTCACTTTGACGCTTGAAACACAAATGAAATGTTGTAAATATATTACTGCCATTCTTAGAAGGGTCTATGCTGGACTTTGTACACTTTGGTTGTCTGCTGGCATTCAGGATACTGAATTTCACTTAAAGCTAGCTCGCAGTCTATTATTAGCTCATTTCACGTATGCTAGCGTAATCTTCCCTACATTGGGTAGTAACTGTCTGAGGAAATTAGAGGTTGTTTCGCCTGCATCCGATTTGTCTACAATTAAAGAAGACTTCATCTCATGTTACACAGCATAGAGATACACTGGTTGGGTGTTCACTACGTGTTCATTTACTAAAAATTGCGCTCATTCTATTCTATAAATTCAGATGTTATCACTTGCAGCGATTACACTCCTCGCGGTCCCACAGATTATTGGTCCCGCGTTTTGTGCACTTAGTAATGAACAACTCCTACTTTGTTCGTGCTTAGAACATCCTTCTTGGGCCAGCTCAGGGTGCGCATGCCGTCAATGCATTAAGGAAAGCTTTAAATACCAATTTCCACAATATTAATATGTAATGTATATACTCCTCTTGTATGCTCAATCATCTTTGCTTTACTTCTTTGAAAATTTTTACTTTTTCTTTCGTTGCTTTCTCTTGCTATTTTTAATCTTTTCGTTTTATCATTTTCATATAAATTTTATATTTATTCACAATTTTCTAAAGCTTAGATATATGTGCTTATAAATTAGCTTTGGAAATTGTTCTCCCTCTCTTAAATGGCAATAAGCTATTGTACTGTATTGTATATGTAACCATGTGGTACATATTAGATGTACATACATATATGATCACAGGTTAATTTTTCATCTTGTGTCCTCAATTCTAGCCTACCATATTTCCTATGACCGCGCTAGCTGTCTCCACACTCTTTTAAAGTTTGTATTCAAAGCGAGTTTGCTAACACCTTAGATTTCAAACTCCTTTAAGAATTCTGCTTCTGTGCCATAATATCACAGATTGTTCGAACTTGTTTACTTCTGATTGCTTGACCAGGTTGATTTTAGATACATAGATATAGGTAACCCTCCACAAGTCCTAAGGTTTTTCTTCTAGAATTTAGCATAGAATGGCCTTCAACTTTACTTTGCTATCAATGATCTTGTAATCAAGCTGAATGCTCCAACAGAGAAATTCATATAAATGAAGCAAATTGAAGACATTTTTAAGAATATATATATTTTTACATCGAAACTATCATAAGGGTAATTTAGGTTAGTAAGGAAATAGCATCGAGTTATTAGTTAGTTAGTTAGTTAGTTAGTTAGTTAATTAGTTATTATTAGTCTGTTTTTCATTCTCACTATACCATTCATTTTTATAACATCCGTCAAGGTGTAAATACTACTGTCATATCCCCGTTGGTGTAAGACGTAGAGCGCTCCTAGAGTTAAGGTTTTTGATGTTGATGGCCCATTTGAAAGATTCTGCCAAAGAGACTTTATATAATATATGAAAGATGACTCTCAGTTCTTATCTCTTTGGAGTCCTTAGCGTGGACGTTTTGTAGTCTCGCGCTTGTACATAACTCATCAATACCTCCCCATTAACTTATCCTTTTTTTGGACTTTCTCAATTCTTTATTATTCTATTTGTTCCACATTCGTGTTCTGTTGGCTTCGTTAAAGAATATTCTACAGATACACCAAATAACAACTCGCGCTGTTTTCCTTTAACAGAATAGCTTTGCTTATAGGAGCAGATAATCGAGCTACGCATATGTAATGAAATAGATCTAGGCTCTCTATTTTTAACAGATGAGCGATTGCTAGGAGGAATCTACAACTAATGGGTTTTCCAATAAGAGGTGTTATTTTGATATTCAAAGAAAAATGCAATTTTTTGAGATAAATGATCGGACCTTTATTTCATTATAAAGAGGAAGGTATGCCGTTAATAACGAAAATAACATCAGCCAAATGACCACCACGACCACGCCTACAGGACCATATCCTTTTCATGAAATTTTCCATAACCAAATCGCAAAGTGGCTGCCCTATGTCCTCGATAGCCTCACGAATTCCATCTTTGAGGTCTTGAATCGACGCTCGGCTGTTGGCGTAGACCTTCTCTTTCACGTGGCCTCAAAGGAAGAAGTCGCAAGGTGTTAGGTCACAAGATCTCGGTGGCCAATTGTGATCACCTCTTCGAGAGATAACACGGTCCGGAAACTTTTCCCGTAAAAGATCAATGGTTTCGTTGCTTGTATGGCACGTAGCGCCGTCTTGCTGAAAGTAAATGTTGTCCAGATCAACATCATCCAATTCCGGCCATAAAAAATCATTAATCATCTGTCGATAGCGCAATCCATTCACCGTAACTGTTGCTCCAGCCTCATTTTGGAAAAAGTAAGGTCCAATGACCCCGCGGGACCATAAACTGCACCAAACAGTCACACGTTGAGGATGGAGAGGCTTTTCAACAATAACTCTTAGGTTTTCCGAGCCCCAGATGCGACAATTTTGCTTGTTGACGAAGCCATCGAGGTGGAAATGGGCCTCATCACTCAAGATGAGTTTTTGATGGAATTCCGGATCATTTTCATGCATTTCCAGGACTCAATCAGCAAAGACTCGACGTTGTTGATAATCGGCCGGCTTGAGTTCTTGTGTTAACTGAACTTTATAAGCCTTATGACCCAAATCTTTATGCAAAATACGGTGTAATGACGTTTGTGGAATGCCTAATTCCAAAGAACGACGAGGAATGGACAAACCTGGGTTTTCTTCAACACTTTCGGCTACAGCAGCAATATTTGCGGCTGTTCTTGAGCGACGTGCACGGGTTTTATTCCTCACATCACTAACTTGTCCCGACAGCTCGAATTTTTCTACCAATTTCTGTATTGCGGGCCGACAAGGTGCTTCACGACGACCCAAAAATGTTCGAGTTTTACGAACCGTCTCTGCCACATTTTCATCATTTTTATAGTGAATTTTAATAATCTTTTTTAATCTCCTAACGGTACTTAACAATTTAATTTTTTTACATTTTGAGCACTTTTAAAAGCTTGGCAACTGGTTAGCCTCCCATTTATTATCAGAGCTTAGAATTGTGTCGTACGTTTGTTTTTATATAAAACTATTGTAGTCTCTTAACTTTACCATTTTTACAGTTAATTAAAAGTGGATAAAGAAAGAATCAGTCAGCAGAGGAAATTGGCCTATTAAAGCTTATAAAGTAAATAATTGGCCAATACAGTGAATAGCTAGAGCGAGAGAGTTGAAGAGGAGTTCTAAGGAAATAAGGAAATTATGGACAAAATTACTCAGAAGGAGTAAAATATGCCACAACAGATCGCAAGAGATAAAGTTTGTTACGACTGGCATTCTACAGACTGAACCCATCAAGACAGTTAGAGACCCTGGGATAACGGCGAGCCTGAGGACTATTAAAAGGATACTAAAAAATTGTGTAACGTTTAAGTGTCTTCATTTAAAATGGAAACAACCAGTAACGCTGTTTTTGGTAATTTCGTGTTCCGTCCAAAATGGTTAGGTCTATCGTGCCGAAGTATAATATGGTTCGCCAACCAGGACCCCTACAAATCGATAGGTAAACTTCTTCTTTCTTCAGGTATACAAATTTCAGCCATCTGGACCATCTGCTCAGAACCTCTTTTCATAAAAAAAAGAAAATCGGCTACAATTCGTGGGCTCAGCCAAATTCCAGACTAGCTTCTTACTGATGCCAATTTAACGGTGTTTTCTTCTCTAAATGAATACGCTTCAACGTTACACAATTCTTTAGTATCCTTTCAACAGTCCTCAGGCTAGACGTTATCCCAACAGACGTTGCTAACTGTCTTGACGTCTGCAGACTGTTGGATTCCAGTCATAACAAAATTTATCTCTTGCACTTTGTTTTGGTAAATTTTACTCCTGCAGAATAATTATATCCATAGTTCTCAGGATTCTTAAAAAATCCTTATTTCCTTAGAACTTCTCTTCAACTCACTCACTTTTCCCTTTATCAATTATATACTTTATAAGCTTTAATGTGGCTAATTTCCTCTGCTGACTGCTTCTTTCCTTTATCCAATTTTGATTTAATTGTAAAAATAGTTAAGTTAAATGCCTACATATAAGAACAAACGTACCACCTAATTCTAAGTTCTCAAACAGGCTAACAAGTTTTCATGCTTTTAAAAGTGCATAAAATGTAAAAATATTAAATTGTTAAGTACCTTTATGAGATAAAGTTTGAAATTACTTCTAACAATTACTCACCTCTCCCACTACCATCTCTTAAGAGTCGAGAAAATTTGTGTCCTTTCTTAAAGGTATTCTACATAATCATCCAGGGAGCTAACCAGTTTTCACCGAGTGGATATATATAAATATATACAGTGTTATAAAATAAATATATAAATAACATCCTTTGCAGCTTAAGCCTTTAATATGTTCCTGCAGGAGGATGTTAAGATATTCGACGTCACTCCAGAAAACGTGTTATCATCTGACCTTTTCCTTCGTAGCATACTAGCGGTTACATCCTTGGGTAAAGAGGTAGACAGGCTGTAAGCCAATAATGGCTTCAAGTCCTCGCTGAAGTCACGACGTGAAGGCGCCAGTGGTACCTTAGCAGGCCATTCTTTGCACCTTATTAAGTTTCTCCTTGCTGGCTGTCTGCATAGTTTTGGGACACTAGGTGTTTACCGTGAAATATCCATAATGTTATTTTGGGACTTAGAGTCCACTTTTCCCAAAAAGCCTTTGGCATGATCCGAATTCCTACAAATAGCTTTGTTGGTTATTATTTTAAGGTGGGGATTTCAGGTAAGCCTGCTATCCAAAATTGCTCCTAAATATTTGGCTTTTTTGGAATATTCTAGTGAAAGACCAACTAATCTAGTAGCTTGGCACTGGAGACTCCTTCTCCTGATGAAAGGGACTATAACCATTTTACCTGTCTTTGTTGATATCTCTATATTTGCACCATCTAGAGACTATGTTAAAGGCAGTTTACATAAGGTCGGGTAAATGCTGATTCAAATTTCCTTTTAACATAATGTCATCAGCGTATTGCTGCACCTTAAAGTCAGTTCTTGAAGTACAACCGCAACCAAAATCCATAATATTAGCATTAAAACTTCGGCTTGTGGGCAGCCTCTAGTGGCTCTGATTGTTGGAGACTCGCCGATTAAGGTAGTTGCAATACAGCATTTTTTCAGCCAATCTATTTATCGATACAGGTTTCTATACCTCAATCTTCGATTACCCTTTTATTATTTGCTCTATGGGAACACGAGGCCACATTTTTAGAGTACGAGATCACTTTGGGGATAAAAGATTAATTTCAGCACTCACCAGCATAGGTTTTCGATTTTGTTTCTGGAATTCACTCATTTTTTCATCTCGCATATATACACCACTTCACTAATCTGAACAGCTCCAGCTGGAGCTGCTCCGGTATTAGCTCCGTTCCAACTGAAGCAAGAAATTTATGGCGATGAATTTCGCTATTCTGTACGGCTCTAATATTTCCTCTTTTCCAGATCTGATTTCATCCACGATCTAGTTTAGCGACTTGAGGTACTCTTTTTAGATAAGGAAAGAGCCGACCAGTTTGGTCTTATACTGCAGCTGGAAAATTTCGGGATTCTCTATCGCCAGTATTTTCTTCAGGATCCTCTTTTGGACAAATCTAACTTGATCTGTTGTGATAATTTTCTCAGAGAAGCTTTCCCACGGAATGCCCAACGTATCGCCTTGGAGAGCTTTAGATGTGGAGTGGTGAAATTATTGTTCTCCCACTTATTTTTTATTTTATTTTTAAATTTCCTTCTCGGACTTAAAATACTTGATAGTAATTTCTTACTATACAAATCAGGGAACACTTTAAGCTGCTATATGTATTTTAATGAGTATTTTTGACATTCTATATTAAAATAAACAATTTGCAATGAAAAATCAAGCTTACGTCGTTACGTTAGCCATCTATCATTGTCTCAAAATTCTGGAGATGCGACTTCATAAAATTATTCTCATAGTCAACCGCGCTGAGTTAGCTAGCGCCAAACAGCTACCGCAGCATGAAGGAATCCGAATTGATTTATCAAGTAAATTGACTGTGCAACATGCATCAGACGATATTAATGTCAAAGCTTGAGCAATCATTTAAGTACTTTCAGATATCTATTGAAAAAAAAGGGACAGCAATTTTAACATTCCTTACAATATTTTTGGAAATTTCGTTTGCTTGTTAACTCATTTACTTTAATTTTCAAAATGAACATGAAATTAAAAAGAACCAAATTTTATACGCCTATTTCAGTTTTAGTGCAAGCGAATTAAATGAAAACTTCCAGTCGGTCCGATGCAGAATATTATGAAAATATTTTATATTCCCTCCCGCTCACTTATTTTTTCACGAAATGACGAACATAAGCGAATAAAATTACATAATACATATCTATCTACCTGTCTAGTTATGCTGTAATTTTAGACAGCCAAGTCCCAATCTTTTAGAAGAAAATAATGTATACAAAAAATTGAATTTGTGGCAATCACACATGTATTTTCGATCATATAAATGCGATCCATCCGCAAAAGAATCAGTCCCGCCAGTCAAATTAACAAAATGATCCGAAATGGCAAATTGGCGTCCAAATTGACGCTGTCAAAACCAGCATTTCCTGTGCACAAAAAGTTGCCCACTTTTGGCTTTACGAATATTCGTAGATTATAAAGTGAATACCGCTATAGGAAGAGCCTCGCAGGTATCTCTCCCTCCTCGTACTTATGAGTCTGGAAATGTGTCCAATGTCGAGTCAAAAGAAATTTGTAAATTTTATTTGTTTTGGCGCCACCGTTTATCAGTTGTAATGTTTTAATGAAGCACAAAAAAGAAGAAACGCACGAACGCTGTGGATGAGTCACACATATTTGAGCAAATGGTGATTGCTGCGGAGAAATTCCTTTGTATGACAGCAGATTAAAAACTGTATTAGTATCGCACTTGGGAGCTTGCACTTGTTTCAAAAGACACATTTTCGTTGCAAAGCTAGAAAGGGTTGCGTTTTGTAGCCCCAACTGACTTCAAATATTTCAGGTATACGCCCGAAATGAGTGAGCGCGTGCCTTAGTACAAATCCAAGGTATTTCGGCTATCTCGAGCCATTAGCTCTTACTAATGGAAGTTATCGAAGTGGTACTGGACAAAAGACGCGACTTCGCCTTCCTTCTGACTCGGCTAATCGGTAAGAAATCCAATTACTGATTGGAAGCAAACCTCTTTTATGTTTCCAAAAATTCGATTCCAATACAAACAATGACGGAACGTACTGTGAACATTAAGATAAAGAGAGCGTATGTGTTTCAGGTTTTCCCTAGAGCCCATACTAACACAGTTATGAGGAATCAATTAATGAAACCGCAGACCCATTATAACAAGATAACGCAAATTGACTTAACTACCTCCGAGATAGCCCCTAGCCGCTTAGAAGAATTCTTGTATTGAGGCAAATCAATGGCCTCGAATATGTGGACGTCATGTACGATATATGTACCTGCTTTTATGGATACGCGTGTGTGCGAACTCAATGGCACACCTATATTGAGAGCAGACGTGCTACAAGTTTGCGAGAATGTATAATTGATAATTATCTGGGAAACAGTTGTAACGGAAGCGATTTACTGAAATTATGCGTTTCATTCGTTTATCCCATTAATTGCTTTCCTCATTCGTGAATTGCTTTTATTTTAATTAAATTAAACGCCACAGGTTTTTTAATTTCGTTTGTTTTCTCAGTTAATATCTTTTTGATAAATTTTATTCGATTTGTAGGATTTTCAAAACATGAATGAGACTCGAATTTCTTACTTATTCATGCACAACGCTTGAATTAAAGTAGAACATTTAAATTTTCTATGTTTAACCGTTATATGGGTTTTGATGTGAAATACATTTTTCCAGTTTTTTCATGTAAAGTTTTTATAATACATGGACGTAAAGTACGATGATCATCTAAATTACTTATCACAGAGGAAGAAAAATGACACCACAACGTTCATAAAAGACCGTAGATGAGAATTAATATGCACAGTCAGATAGTTTATATACCATTAGATGAATTTTTAGCGAAAATGTTATGTCTAAATAGTACAAAAAAATATATATTAAAACAAACCTAAACCCTGAAACGTAAAAAAAAAAATTTTCTTTCTCAGTGATATACTCGTATGTACAGGAAGAGCTTGGGCATCCATAACTATAATCACAATTGTCTAACTACAATTGATGTCTTGTGTATATGTCCGAGGTACTTGATGTAACTCAGCGCTTCACGAAAAGTCTATACACTTCATATACACCACTGTTAAAGAAAACAGTATTTTTTACTTTGAAGTGCAATTTATTTATAAAAATTCTTTTAATATACATATATTGGTTGCGATTTTTAGTCTACTTCTTTTCTGTAAATTCATCCGCGTTTATACATTTGATTTTTGCATATCCATCCGTCACGATAACACGAAAATGCGTTCACTTAGAAAATTGAAATTTTGCACACTGGCTACTAAACATATAAGTAAATTTAAATTCGAAAATGGGATTAATCGGGTCACTCCTTCGTTGCCATACAAAAATTGCATTTTTCAATTTTGACACTACCTGAGGAGGCGTCAACGTAGAGAACTGAAACTTTGTACACGGTGTTTTTATAGAAATAGTAAATATGGTTTCAAAAATAGACTAAATATAGCAACCCCTTCTTGGTGTTGCCATATAAAAATCTAAGCTTTTTACGTATACTGTGGAAACGATCAGTTTTTGTTGTACTGAAAAGTTTTTCAGAATGTGAAATGCTATGAAATTGGTTATAATCAATTTTACTATCCGAACCTAACTGCTCTGGAAATATATGCGGAAAAGCACTTGAACAATCAAACATTCACAGAAAGGTAACCATACGAAATTACATATAGGCATTCATCTAGGGTATCATAAGGTTTGCTTTTAGACTAATTCTAGCTTTTTTACTTTTACTAATTGAAGTAAATTATGTTTCAATTTGCAATGTCCGCATTGCAAAAATTTCTTAACATTATTTGAATGCCATGAAATACTTACAATAAATTACCTTAGTTTTTTTTTTCGATTAGAAAAATTAGTCTATTTCTGTAGTCCCACCCCTTCAATGAGAATGAATAAACAGTTGATTACTTTTCTTTAGAAAATATTATATACATACATATCTATACAACTAGTCCACACGAAACCGATCAACTTGCAATCGACCATCTCCCACTTAGAATATGCTTTCAGAGTTTGTATGGAATACAAAAATAGTCCCCCGTGGGTAATTTGACGATGAAACGTCATTTTCAATAAATCATCTTTAGAACATAGCAACCGATTTTTTTGATTCAAATGCCAAATGAAGATTTATGTTTCATATTTTTCATAATCAATACAGCAACATCCAACGAATTTGTCTTTTGTTAATAATACTTTTTTTTTCAAAAATATAGTAGTGTTACTATTGAAGATCTAGCGCTTTTTTTTCTAATATTTTTATTTCAAAGATCTAAGCTTTATGTGTTTGTAATGCTGAAATTGCGGATTCGTTGGACCATGCCTTTGATGTATTAATATTAAAAGTCAAACTAAGGTTCTGTTAAGCGATTTTAAGTCAGGTGGATCAAATTTCTCTGGATTTTCGTAGATGTACTATTCGAGCTTAGACTTGATAAGCATAGCATATCAATTTCAAAAGCAGGCAAGCTCAAAGCTTGCTATTGACGATTGGACGGCCCTGCAATTACCTGAAGCATTGGCTGGCTGTGTTGCACCGTAGATTGATTTTTGTATATTTAAACGTAGCAATTAAAACACACTTTTTACCTTCTCCAAACCAAGCATATTCAGAATTTCCACGCCGTTAACTAAATTATCACTAACGATTAGAAATGAATCACAGCTTTTTTGCCTTTTTCGCAAGCCGTACACTTCCACTTCATTGTACCTTTTTTCAATGCAATACTATTTTTATCACTACAACCATACGCTTTGGTCTTTATGCTGAATTCAAAATGCAGAGTGAGCTTTGAGTCCAGAAGGAAGGCTTTCACAGTACGGCGCAGAGTGAAATTCGAATTTTGAAATTAATAACAAAACGCCATAGCAACGCCAAATCGAGTGACAAACAAACAACTGTCGGTGGAAAAGGAGACACCTGGTTGTAACATCAGATTACTTTGAAACTAGATAAAAATTAACATACTTTTTTTTCGTTTTTAAATCATGACGTTTACAAAAAATACCGCTTGTTTTATTATTAGAATTCACAGCAAATATTAAATCAGGAAATAATATGAAAAGATGATAGTTATGATAAAAAGAAATTTGGAGCTTTTGGTACGTCACATGCTAGAGGAAGGGGTAGAAATATGGGATACCAATTATAGGCCCCAAAGTACACATATCCAAAAAATAAATGGTATATAGATAGAAAATTTTGTTTACTTATCAGTGATATTAACATAAATAATTTAGACTACAAAACGCTCAAAATTTATTTATTTAAACAAAAAATATCAAAATTTGAAACTTTTAAATTAGGGTAGTAATATGAGACTGTATTATAATATCAAAATCAAACGACAAATTGTTGCAAAAGATGTGCAGCATCAGTGATATACTAACTCGCTAATATTATATAACATTTTTAATATACTGTAAAACTCTATTATAGGCCTACAAAAGTCATCATCATCATTTAGGATATCGCTTTAATAGTTGGTAGAAATATGAGATAGTCTGATGTTATTACCAACCAAGTGTCACATATTGCAATCAATTGGTTTTTTGAGTAAAATTAGTATTTTAGCTTTTTCATAATACATCATTATATTCTAAAACTAAAGTATATTTAATGTAACTTACCTTATTCTCTTTCGAAACTAGAAAAATATACAGATATAAACTAGAAAGAAAAACATGCGAAAGAAAACTTTTCACATATACTCTAACTGTAAACGTTCAGCACGCGTCAAGCCTATTAACGAAATATCTATCGGCTGCTTTAAAACCTTCACAGAACTAACAGCAATGCTAGCCCAGCTACGCCTTAGATATCAGTCGTGTAGGGAGACCAAAACCCCGGTGTCTCAAATTTCTACCATATCTCATATTTCTACCCCCTACTCTAGTAGTTCGAAATTGCAGTTTGTAAGATTTCGGAAATGCCGGCGTGAAAATAAGCATAGAAACCTATTTTCCCGCAGCTCAACTCTGTTCTACTCTGAGTCATACAGAGATGGCCATATACACTATTGCCTCAAATAAAAATATGTCAATGCAAGTTGTCACTCTACGCAACTCTACTCCACTCTGCATTATGAATTCGGAATGTCTTTTAGCAGTAACAAAACTTCACGATAAGCTTGTATATATGATAAGCTTCCTTTTCAGCGTGAAAACCGAACCCGTTACATATATATATTTGCTTTAAATTTTACGAATAATGCATATCTCTATAGATCGTTTCATTTATTTATTTCACACGTTGGATTGATCTTACTCGTTTAGATAAAACAAGTAAATTGCGAATACTGTCTTGCTCAATTTCTCAGTACGAAATGTCCACACAAAATCCCATATTCCAGGGCTTTAAACTATGAACAATTAAATCATCAGGAATTAAAACTTGATATATCACTGACAGTACAAGGTTCCATTTATTATTACTTCTTCGACTATTTAAAGGAGAAATTGAAGGAATTTTTTTTTCTTTTTACCTTTAAATCGAAAAACCATTCAAACTCAAAATGACGTAAGTTTATTTACTTGCGTAAAGCGAACGCGCCCTTTAATTTAACAGGCGTACACAAATTAAGTTTAACTCGTGTGAGGGGAACTTTCGTTAAGTTTAAATATCCAATTTTCAGTAAGTATAGTGCGCAAAAAATCGCTCATTCCGTAAGAACGCGATGTGTCCAAACAATTAAATTATTACTAAATGATTAAAAGTGCAATGTAAAATTTAAAATGGAATTAAAATGGTACTGCGAATTAATAGAGAGCACAAATCTTCAATTAAATCAACTTCCACTTGTTAATTTTTTTTACTTTTACCACTTTTTAAAATTTAACACAGAAAATGTCATTAGGGCACTGCGAATTAATAGAAGACACAAAATTTAATTTTTAAAATTGAAAACATTAAATATAACGATAATAACTCTTACGGATTGTGATATATATTTAGGCTAAAAATATCAATTTATCGTAAGCAGACCTCAGTCTTGTTTAATTTCGGAAAGTTATTTACTTCTATTGTAGTTCAGCCTATAGCTTACAGTTAGATAAAAAGACTTCTATATACACTAGATAAATTAACAAAATTTCAAATCGCACGAGGATGAAGAAGGTTAGATATTATATATGTACATATATAGAGAAATCTGGTCTAATTCAAAAACTGAGATCAAAATGTAACTATGTATACTGTAATGAGAATTACTCTGCGATTCTAGATAAAAGCCTCCTGGATGCTATTATTTTAATAACAATCATATTCAAAATGAATCTGATAAATTTCTAGAGCTGCATACAATAAGCCATTTATTCATAAGAGTCTCACAATTTTTTTATGAACCAGGTAGGGGCCAGGATGCCCCCCCCCCCCCCAATACCCGCAGAAAATTATGAAAATTCCCAAAAACATTCGTTAATTCGTACAATCTGAGGCCTAATTGAATTTTATCCGTTCGGATTGGAATCGAAAACGCTTTAAGGAGTTCTTTTCTTCAAGAAAACCTATTAAACTCTTTTAAAATTCTTAAAAACGTTATGAGATTGCTGTGATTCCACTGAATTTTGACAAATACGTGATCCGTAGGAGACATCATGCAGAGCTCCTTTCGAAAATTTTAATTGATAACCTTTGATATCACTGAAATCTTGAAAATTTCGTAAAACTTTATTTAATTTTCCGGAAATAAAGATTTTCTAAGCTTTTCCGATTCTAATCCCAACAACGGATTCAGTAATAAGGCTGATTATCTTTATAGGGAAGAAATATCGCAATTAAAAACTTCAATTATATACATACTTATTACGTTACAATATGAAATAAAACGATATTAGAACCTTCTTAGACAATATATACTTCGGGAAACCAAGGAATTCACATAAAAACAATAAATATGTCTATAACCTACTCGAGTCTCGAAAATGATAAGGTAACCGGAGATAGCAAAAGGCTTTCTGATAAAGTCCACTATAGGTAAAAGTAATTTATTAGACTTTCCATCAGATACAAGGCCAAGGCCATCCGAATATTGGAAGATACATATTTACAACCAAGTGAGGGACAACATTATTACTTATTTCAAAAATAGGTTTGAAAATTTGCCTTGGCCACAGTCAGTTGACTCATTTATAAAGTTGTACCTGAAACATGGAGAGGAATTTGTAGAAAATTATACAAATGCTTTCATTGCAGACATTTCTACCTTACAGACTGACTCAAAAATAATAAATAATATGTTCCAAAACAAGAGGATTCTAGTAAATTTGGAAAGACTGAAAACTGAAATTAATAAAGACTCTGCCCAAAAAACTTATACAAGTATGCAAGCAGCTCCGGGTCTTCCTGTCAGGTCGGCCGGCTGTGAACGGAGTTTTTCAATCGCGTTAAAACTAAGCTTGGTTAAGACCAACTGCTTCAGGAGAGGTTTTCGAACATGGCATTCCTAAACAATGAAAATGAGATAATTAAAAACAAACTAACAGCGCAACAAACAGGTGCTAAATAATTTTTCAGAAAAAAAAATAACCGTAAACTAACGCGTATACAGACTTCAACTACCTCTTTATTTGTGCTTAATAAAAACGTAAATAATTGATCTAAAATGACAAGTAAGTACTTAAGAGCATTGCTACTTAAGTATTAGTACCAGTACCAGGACTTAGACTTAATGTTTTTTTAAGTACATGTCCCGGTATTAGTACTCAAAAAATTCTCAAATACAAGTCCCGATACTGGTACTTAACGCACTTACTACAAAGGTTGACAATCAAGTGCCACAATCCGCTCTCTTCCTCTCCACATGTACAGCGTTGATTTTCATTTGCAAGTCTTGTAAATGCTACAAATGTTAATGTGACAATTGTTTCGCTAAAGGCAAACTCAAATACTGAATGACCAGCTTCCAAAATTATGTAGAAATTATAACAGCAAAAGCTTATACGATATTGTATGATATTTCGTTATTTAACTGGCTATAGATTTTACAAAATTTCTGAATTGAGTTTTTGACGCTTTGGAGCCTTATAAGTACCAGTACTTGGACTTAAACTTGAAAATTCTTAATTTCCAGTACCGGAACTTGTACTTGTATGGGTCCGGGTACTGGTACTTGGAAGAAATACAGGACATTAGGCAGCGCGGAACTTGAGCATTCCGATTTATTTGCCTTAATACATGAGAGAAGCAATGGAGGGGATGTGGAAAACAGAAGTCTCTGTTAATTAGACCACACCACTTTCTTTTATTTTTATTTTAAAATCGTGCAAATTTTATTTTATTTTTCAAATAAACACTATTTCCTTTAAAAAAAAAATTTGAATCGCATTGGATGCTTGGAGTGGACTGTAGGGTATAGATTAGTGTCGCTTGGGTTCATTGGGATTAAAGAAAAGAATGCACTTTCACTCAATTCTCCAATTACATTATGTACTACTATTTTTACAATAATTTAAATGTACTACTAAAAGAATTTCGTAAATACTCGACGCAGTTGGTCTCGATAAGCAATAAATATCGCCACATCCGAATGTTGACTGAATAGTTATCCAAAAATTGATTGAATGCTGATGACTTATACTAACTGATAATCGATGTACCATTCATCTCAGCTCCGGGTGCTCAAGAACATTCAGCGAGAATTATAAAAAAGAATGGAAAACAATTGAAAACTTTTCGTTGTTCTTCTGACCTTAACATCGCAACTTTGTCGAGGTTGCCATATCTCAAAAAGTTTTTCTTATTAAAATCCTCCAGAATGTACTAGTATTTTTGCTTTCTTGGGCGGAGAGTTAAGGTTTCACGTCAGATTACAAAAATAGTGACGAAATGTGTGCGACTTGTAAAACGAGAATTATTTTATTTTTTTTTTGTTTTTTTTTTATGAGGATTATTTTATATTTTGTGTGCAGAGCTATTTTACTGGAAATTATTTTCTAGAATTTAGATTATGTTTCTTGTGGGTTCTGTAACTTATAGACTCTCTGTAATTTTAGAAACTTTATAGTTTTTTTAATCTATGCAATTTCAGTGGAGCTAGTCATTATATCAACATATTGTAAGTGCTCAGTGCAATGCATAAAAAATGTCGGTTAAAAGTTGGGAATACTCATGAACTGGTATACTTCGTAAATAAAATGTTTGTTAAAACCTATGTACGGGAGTTGGGGGACCTGGTCCATCCCAGAAAGAAGTCCTAGTTACGCCAATGCCCACTACCTAAGCTTTTTTTAATTTTGAGCGAAGGAAGCGAACAGGGAATGTATAAAATAAATAACGAATGATTCGACCTATTACATGTAACGAATGGTTTGCTACGAAAGTAATGTATACAGACCTCAAAAATAGCAATGCACAGCACAATGCTGCCATAGTTGCACTCCATTCCGGTCATTTATTTAATACTTATGTATAAAATAAAGCCATAAGTTTCAATTTAATAAATTCTTGGAGGGGTGGTGGCTATTCTTTTTTGTGTATCAGATCGACAGCTTGGTTCAATTTCATTTGCACTTGATGCCTACTTCTATGGCCAGGGGCAATAGACGTCCGAAATAGATGTCACAATTTCCACACGCTACTCAAATATTTGAATTTATTGAATAGGTTCTCCAGAAATCAAATGAATTTCATATTTAACCCTGGTCTTTGTTGTGTTCATCTTTCTTTTAATTAGCGTTAGCAGTTTATGAAATACTCTTCGCCAATGAATACGAAACTAACGAGGTTTCATTTTTCTGTAAACATCTCTATTCAATTTGGTTTCTTGGATACTTCTTTTGCATTTGTACGTAACTCAAAAATATACGCTGGGGTGGGCTCTATATAATAAAAGTTGGCAGGCGACAATAGTTTTTTACAGTAGTTTGACAAACCTTCGTGGCCTTAAAGTTTTACAAATTATATAAATATATTCGACAAGTTTATGTAATATTATCAAGAATTAAAAACAAATTGCCACTCGCATGTTTATACCTTAGACATAAAGTTGCAGTGAATATTAATAAAAATGTAAGTCTCCAAACTACTTGTTGCAGGCAGTAGTGCAACTGCACTCGCAAAGAATTCATTGCATAACATTGCTCGCACTGACGTCATTCAACCTATTGCTTGTGTTTTGCCTGAGAGCAACAACAACGATAACAATAATGATAATTCTTCATCATCTGCACCGTCCAGTTTGCACTTTCGTCTCCCGTTTGGCACCTCATACAACAGCTGACGACGTATCTAAGTATATTGCCTCTAAGTTGAATGTTCCAGTTAACAATGGTTACAATTGCCTTCATATGAACTCATCTATTCATAAGAGATTTGTGTCGTCAGGACTCTGGACAGTCATTAATTTCACCAGACTTCTGGCCAAGCGGAACTGTGGCTCATGAATTTGTGTCAAGAAAAATAATTTTAGGAGGGAAATCCCATCACAGGATACCGGCAAGGCATTGAAAATCTATCATCAGAATGTAAACGGCCTTAGAACCAAAACCTCTACTGTCTATTTAAACTCTTTTTTATCGGACTGTGACATTGTGACTTTCACTGAAACTTGGCTTTGTGCATCAATTTTTGACAAGGAACTTTTTTCTGATGAGTTTAGTGTTTTTCGTCGCGATAGATATCAGGACCAGCTACAGTGCGCGGTTGGGGGTGGTGTTTTGATTGCAACCAAGAAAACTGTTGATGTGAATGGTTCTAGCTCCTTGGAATTCTTATGTGTCCGGATTAAATCTTATGTTTCCTGGTTTTATATCATTATTCTGTATATATATGCATTTTATTGTGTTGTTACGAGCGTGCCCTTAATTCGTTATTTAAAACACTATATTTAAGATATAACTCACAAGTTATATATGCCACTGTTTACTTTTAATAAATTTACAAACAATCACACATCAACTCTACTTTAGTTATCGCTAGTATTGTACTTCCAATTATCGCAATTAAAATAATTCACTTCATAGTCTACAAGTTGTCCTAGAATCATCCCGAATATTCCGTTTTCGAAACATCCAAACTCCGAACCTAAAACTGTTCATGGCCGTACTTTTTAGATGTAATTATGAAATTAATTAGTCGTTCCAGGCGAAGTATGTAGATGAGGCTTGTCCTTTTTCTATTGCACGTAACACAACCCCTTCTTAAAATTGTTCGTACCGAACAACGGATGGTCCAAGGCCTTGATACTCGTAGTATTGACACAAGTGATCTAGATTAACGATGTTTTGTTTGCCTCTTGTACCAGCGCACACAGGGCATCTGAAACACCACCCCTCCACATCCTTTCGCATATATAGCCAATAAAACTTTTCTCGTATTTTAAAAATTGTTTTATTCACTTCCAAATGTTCTCCAGACTTTCCGCGATGCATTTCTGTTGCCTCTTTTGCTCTCTGACGGCCGCAATCTTTACATTCAACTTCGGATGAACGCTGTAAAAAAGCTTCTGCATTTCTGTCGATACGCCTTTTCTTGTGTTAGATCGCACAGTAAAATGGTTGGAGTCTAGTCTCTCCACGAATAGTTGGCTCCCTAGTTCGTCACCTTTGGCATTTTTCTCTTCTTTCTTTTTCTGCGGATTCTTTTTGACGGCGTTCCCTGCAGTCCTTTTGGGGGAGTTCCAATTTATTACAATGCCAGGATCAAAGGAAATCACGCGAAGGAGTGCTCTGTGATGATTGCATTCTGTTGCAAGTACATTCCCTGACTGAATATTCTCTCACCCGTACTGCATTCTGAACAGCTTGTCTGGCGGATTCATACGATAATGCATAGGTTAGTGCTTCTGCTCTTTTTTTTCTTGCTAGCCTTATGTGTTTCTTGTAAATTTTGATCTGCAATGGCATTCAGAAATGCCCTCTGCTGCCACTTCATTAAGGAAATCAAGGCGCACGCTAGAGTATGAAAGATAAGGTAATTTTTCCACATCACCTGCAGTTGTTGTAGTGGTACGCCATGCTTTTGAATCTTTCTGCGTAACTGTAGGCGACATACTTGCTGCATATGTTCATGTCCATAACATAATTCTATCTCCTGTACCAAGCGTAATCACGTTGCCTTTCAATCGGTACAGTTTGTAATATCTCTGACGCAGGACCTCAAAGTGCTAATACCAGAGTTGTAGCTTTGTCTGCATCGTTCCATCCACTTATTTCCTGCCTCTAATTGTCTCTGAAAAATATACAACGAATTTTGTTCATCAAATATTGGAGGTTTTATTCTGCCTTCACTGGATATTTCAATTCCTTGGTGCAGAGGTTGTCGATGCTTAAGCCTTTCCAAATCTGCTTTAAGGTTGTCGAGCTGCTCCGTGACATTTTGTTGAACTTCCGACCCTTCTGGCTCGATTCCCTCAATTTTCAAATTTTGTTTATCTAATGAATTTTGCAGAAAATTTTTCTGTTTCTCTAAACGAGTTTTTAGATAGTGTTCCACAGAAGTCTTTCGTTCGTACAAACGGATTTCCAGAGATTTTTTTCTGATCATCTAAACGGGATCCAGCGAACTCTGTTGTTCATCCAAAGCATACTTCGGCTCATTTAAACCAGATTCAAAACATGCTTGTACAGGATTCTTTTGTTCTGATACTTATCTAAACAACACTCCAGAGAATTCATTTGTTCTTCAAGAGCAGTCTTCATCTCCAGGGCTGAAAACTCCAATTTACTCATTAAAGCACCCAGAATTGTTCTAAGTTTCTAAGTTCATCAAAGACTTTCTTTCAGCTTCAGGTTCATGCGAATTGTCCTCAAAAATAAATGTATTAGGATTCGTGCCTTCCATTTCCACCGCTCGTCTTACTCGCTTCGCTGGACTAGAACATTCTTTGAGCCTGCCGTTTGTAATCATTACTTCCGAAACTGTACTTTCAACTCCTGTAATGGAAGCTCTTCCAGTTTACGTCCCATTGCTTTAGATTATCTTCCAGAACTTTCACGTAAAGAACAAAATTTATTTTAAGTCAAATTCCACCACTTTATTTCACGAGTTTGCTTTACTTCTGACACCAGTCATTATAAGCGTGGCCTTAATTCGTTATCTAAAACACAATTTTTCAGATATAACTCACAAGTTCTTTATTATACTCTACTGTTTACTTTTCACAATTCACAAACAATTACAAACAACTTTACTTTAATTAACGCTAGTACTGTATCGCACTCCAAATAATTCACTTCACTATTTGGGATAAGACAGTCTCCTGGCGGTGACGGGCGCCGTATTTATACTCTACAAATTGTCCTAAAATCTTCTTGAATATTCCGTTTTCGAAACATCGATACTTCGAACCTAAAGCTATTTATGTCCATATTTTATGATGTCGCTTGCCTATTTTCGTAATTCGATTTGCCAAAAGTTGTTTATGTCCGTACTTAATTAGGCATTCCAGGCGAAGTATGTAGATGTTGCTTGTCCTTTTTCTTTTGCACGTAGCAATATGTTTGGAAATTAATAGAAGACGCGTTGAACTATAGACCTGAAATTACAGTATTTTCAAAAAATAGTAAATATAATTCCAAAAGATGTCTAAACTGGGCAGTCCGTTCATTGTGTTGCCATACAAAAATTGAGGTTTTTGAAGTGAAACTTCTTTACC